>JAQGEQ010000299.1:1200000-1790554 GCA_034620365.1 Pegea sp. RAD2-039
AAAGAGTACAAAGGCACACTAAGACTAATGATACCGAGAAACAAGATAGTTCAGATAGCCAATCACCAATAAGCTCTCAGCTGAGTCTTGTTGCTTATGGAGCTAATAAGAATTTGAAAACTGAGGTAATAAAATAATTAATCCTATTGAAAAACTTTGGAAAATTGAAAAGAAACCTCCAAAGAATTTAAAAGCTAAACAATATGAATTTATAAACTTTTGGGCAGGTTCAAATAATGAAAAAGAACAAAAAACTCCTAAGAACAATAAAAATCAGTTATCTTTTGATGCTGTAAGAAAAGACGTTAAAAAGTTGACTAATAAACAGGTTTATTTGAGAAAGTACAACACAGAAAGCACTAAAAAATCAACTTTAAACAAAGAAGAGTCGAGATTATCCAATAAAACCTCACATTCATCAAGCATCATGGGATCAGAAAAGGCTTTTACTGAAGTAGATGCAGAAGAAAGAACTTCACTGAAAGAAATCTTTAAGGATGACCAACTAAGAAGTATAGCAATAGCCAGAAGAAGTAATGAAGATAAAAACGTTGAAAGAAGAACAACTAAAGATGTAGTAACACTTGAAAACACAGGTATGATAGAAGCGACGGAAGTTGCAGAAAAATCTTCACAAAGTTCAACTATTTCAGATCAACATAGAATAAATGAGTATATCGAAAGTGGTCACAAATCAGATACTCAAATTTCGAATGAAACGTTAAACAAGTCCGAAACTGAAACATTAAAAAAAACAGAAGATATTTTAAGTTCCGATATAAATACTGATTTAGAAGAAGCTTTTAACAAAGAAGAAATATATTACGATCAACTTGATAAAAAAAGAGATGAAAATTTAACTTACGGTTTCAAAGTAAATCAAGAAAGTAAAAAACGACAACAGAGATTATTAGATGAATACATAAGAACTAGAAAACAAAATGAGATATTAAATGTAAGTTTTTAACGATAAAAAAGCCGTTCATTAAACTTTTGTATTAAATTTTACTTTTCTTAATTTTAATTTGTTATTAGTCATAACAAACTTGAATTAAAACCAACTTCATAAAGACTTCTTCGGATCATCTAAGATTCCTTTCAAGTTACCAGATTAGAATTTGAGAATTTTTAATTTTTTTCTCTACTATTATTTTTCGTTTAAAAACGCTGGCTTCAACTTCCTAATCTCGTATAAAAGCTATTTTTAGTTCGAACCTCAGATTATACAAATATTCTGCTTTACCTAGCTAATATATTCAGATTTATAAAACTGAAACAATTTTTTTTTATCAGGTAAATTTAAAGAAAGCTCATGATGAAGCTAAAAATGAAAAACTAAAGAGAGAAGGCATCGAGATGGAGTTGAAGAATGCGATGAAAATTCTCACGGAACATGCTAAGAATGGAAAATTATTAACAAGTCAATCTTACAGTGAAGAAAAAAATGAAGTCATTGAGTGGTTTAATCAAATTTCAAACTTTTATAAAAACCCAGAAGAAAAAATAACTCAGCTAAAGGACAAGGAGGAAAGCTCTGTAAGACTTCTTTAAAATTCAAGTTGTGATCAATCAAGAATTCTTCTGTTAACAATTTTTGTAATTTTTGTTTTCCAGCCTCAAGTTGCTTCTAAATTCTCCCTTGCTCTTGATACACTGAGTGAATCTATTGTTGATATTAAAACTAATCCTAAAACACAAGAACTGCTGATGAACGCAAAAAAAGCACAGCAAAGTTGGCGTGGCGCTGTCATTGATAGTTTCCATAAATTTGTATCTAAATTCCATAAGCAGCAGAAGTAAGTCTCTAGATTTATTGATACTTCTGTTAACTTGATCAAAATTATTTTTGCAGCTTTAAGAAGGCTCTTTCTGAACACAAGGAGGAGCTTTCAGCAAGATCAAAACAAAAAGATACCGAAGAAGAAAAAAGTGGAAACTTGGTCATAGCTGAAGAAAAAATAGAACATGAATCACTTGATCATAGAATATCGAACATGAAGTTAATCAAAACTGAATTAACTGAAACAGCAGAAGAAAAGCGACCACTTGGAAAAGAAATTAAGCTTTCAAGTAGTATGTATAAACAAACATCGTCTGACGATTTTGCAGTTAAAAGTAATTTAAATAATGAAGAAAAATTACAAATTAGACGCGTTGATAGTTACACAACTGAGCAAGAACCAATTCATGAAATACCAGAAAAAAGTTTGTCAAAAAGTAAATTAGATCTAAACCATCGTAAGAAAACAATTAAGGGAAGAGTTGTTGAAGCTAAATCAACAAGCTGCTTAAATGTGTCATTAGATAGCAATGTTTTAAAACTTCCAGCAATATCAAAGTCACTTCCATCAGTTATTACAAAAACTTCTGCACTTGATGAGCCAATAAGATTTCCCAAACTGACAAAATTGATTGACAATAAACCTAAGCTGACTCAGGAATCTAAAATAGAGATGAAAAGAGGCTTAGATTATGTGAAACAGATGGAAATTAATAAAATACGCAGTGCAGTAACGCGCTTCAGACAAAACAAGCAACAAAATACTGAAAATCACCTAAGTTATGGAAGATTTTACAAAAGTTTAGATCAAATGAAACTACCAAATAGTCTATTTTCTTTTAGAGATTATCGAGTTAATGACAGAAAAAATGTGGTCAGTCGTAAAAGTTTGTCAACTATTTATATAAGAGAGTTTCCAAAAATTATTAACCAATCAAAAAGTTTGACCAGCCTCGGTACAAGCTCACAAAATGAAACTTTTCAAAATCCCTACAAATTGTTATTTAAGCAAAAAAGTTTTGAAATTTCAAATGATGAGAAAACAACGAAGGGTTTGTTTAAATGTTTTCTAATATTTATTAACAAATCTAATTTAAGCTCACAAAGTCTTAGTCGTAAATATTATCTGAAATTTTTTATAACTTACATTTTTTCTTTGCATTCTGCAGTCTGATCATCTTTTAAATCAGAATTTTAGATATATATAGAAATATAATAACATGTGATTAAAAGATGTTTTTGTAGCCTAAAAGCTTTTGAAAGTAACTTTAATTTTTTTCATCGTTTAATAACATTATAAACCAATTTTATGAAACAAAAAAGAGCGAACTTTAACAAGAGATGATATAAAATTCAGTAATGTTATAAAAAAACGTTTAAATTTTATCAAATCTTTCCAAATTCTATCCTCTCAACTTTTAACACAAACTCAATTTCCAAAAGTAGTAAAATCGAAAAGCGAATTTCAGACAAGTAAGTTTGATAATGTCTTTATTATTTTTTCTTTATTTTATTTATCTTATTATTCAATTGAATGATAATGATTTAGAATTAACCTATGCTTTGTTTTTTTAACAACTAAAACTTAATTTAAAAAGTTTATATTTCTAAATATATATCTTAAAATTATTTCATCTTTAAATGGATCATCATGAAAATTAAAGGAGGAATTCAATTTGAATTTATTTAGATTTATATTTCTTCTAATTTTATTTTAGTTGAAACTTTTAATAGTAAAATTTAAACCTTTTATAGATCAAGCAAACATAAACACAGATTATTTTTCATCTAATAAACTTTTCAAAAATTATTGGAAAGAATTTAAAATATTTTCTAAACAATTGAAAAATCTGCCATTCAGACAAGATAAAACATTTAAAGGTTTGTGAAAGTAATCGATCTTATAAAAAAAACAAATTTTTTCATATTATTATCAAAAACACTTTAATGCTGAAGCAATTGAAAAATTCGGTTTGTGAAATCAAAGTGTTTTACATTTGAATCAAGCTTTTTTCAAATTTTTATATTTAACATTTTATATCAACTTTTATTGTTTATAATACTCCGTGAAAAGCGTTTAATAGCAACAGTCGTCTAAGAATAAAATCTTGCTAACTTGACGCATCAAAAGTTTTAAATTATTTGAAGTAAATATCAGTAAGATAAAAGCAGATTAAAGAAGGTTTGTCGCGGTCCTCGATAGTTTTATGAAAATAATGAAAAATAACAAAATATGAGTTTGAAGAATTTTTTACAACTATATTTTAGATCAACACTATAAAGATACAAACTTATCTGAAAATATCGATGACTCACGAGAAAGCTCACAAGAAAATATTCCATTAAAAATTGTCATTAAAAATACAGCTTCAAAACCGATTATGTCAGGTGTTTACCTAAAATAAATTATTCTTCAGAAATATTGACAATTTAGCAGAAGTTCTCTCATTTTAACACAATCGCTTATCAAGTCTTTTTTAAAGTTTAAGTTCAATAAAAATATAATTTATTTGATAAATGAAATTTATTAAAAAAAGTTTTGTGAAATTATATAATATGTTTAATCTTTTCATCAACTAGCTGATGAAATTGAATTGAAGAGTCTGCAGCCTCAAGTAAGGAGCTTAGATATGTCCAAGGATGTTCGAAAAATCTCATTACAAGAAATTGCTGATCCGTTTAGCAAAAAGTATATCGACAAAAAACGAAAAATGAAGTCTTTACCATCCTTAAGGAAATTGAAAGAAGAAGGATCGACGCCGAAACCATTAAAGTAGAAGTTGTTAAAAAACTTGCTTCTAAAAATCAAATCAAAATAAATTTTACGATAAATTCTTATTTTTACTTTAACTTTAACTTATTAAATGTTTTATTTATAACTATTGGTAAAACTTTTTATAATAATCATATAATATTATTAATGATATATAATCTGACATGGAAAATTGTATTTTAGAGTACATGGTAGAAGCAAGAAGCAATTACAAAACAAAATGTTTAAGATAAATTCAACTTATGATAAAGAAAGACCTTCATTACAGCAACATGTTGATAATTTGTTACAGTTACCATCCACACTTATGTATGACGCAAGATATGATTTAAGGTCTATAAGAGAATTGAATAAAAAGTTACCAAGTGATGGGTTGTTACAGCAAAGTGAGATAATTAAACAATTTTATCGATAATTTTTTATAAGTTTTAATAAATTATAAAAATAGTGTAACATAGAAGAACTTTATGTAAATTAAATTGCTATGGAATTATACAAAAGTTTTATAATGCCTTGAAGTAAGTATTGAAGATAAAAAAATCACTTATTCTTAGTATCTTGTATAACAACACAGCTGTTAGTTTCATATTTCTAGTCGCTTTCATAGATACGTTCTTTCTGGTAGCAGATTTATTTCTATATAACTAAAGTATTTAATAAAAATTTCATTTGGAAATAGGCTATACTAATACAAAACTATCGGATTCTTTAGATTATATTCAATGTCAAATTTATTGTTTACTGCATAAACCAATTTTCCAAATCTTTTTTTGATTTCTTTAAAGTAATAAAGCAGTGAGACATAAGTTCATGTTTGTTAATAGTAAAGTATTAAATGTGTATCAATATTTGGTATTTTTTTTACAGTTAAGAATTTCGCATATGAACCACTAAAACGTGATAACACTTTTGTATTTGGAATAGAAGAAAATTTAAATCCACTAAAGTTGAGCAGTAGTGATCCTGGCTCCTGTTTTCCATTAAAACAAAATATTAAACAAAATAAAAAAGTTAATTCAAACTTGGCACTTTCGCTCGTTCCAACAACGCCTGGATATCGAACTTTGATCAAAAGCCCAATAAAGCAAACGAGTACAAATAAATTTCACAGCTAACAAAACTTATTTGTGTTTACTTTTGTACTTCAAAATGCTAAGATGTATTGATGTAAAATTGGGTTTATAATCAGTTCTTCTTTATTTTGTACATTGAGTTAGAATAGTCAAAAATATTCTTAATCTTTAAACAAAGTCCTAAACCTTGAAGCTATTTATTCCTATAAAAATGTTAACAATGTAGTTTATAAGAAGTAAAAACTTAATTTTAAGATTTATCTATAAATCAAAAAGTTATTTTTTTATATCTACTTTTAAAAACTGGTTGTTTAGTCGATGGTGCTTAATAAGCAGCACACCAGCAAACACAATATTTGCTAAATTTTAACATCTTTACAGAACAATATTTTTTCTCCTAGAATATCATTAGTTTCCCCTAAATATAAAAAATCATAAGAAATCATTCACAATTTCAGAGTCAATATAGATGATTATAATCAAAATAATAAGAATGAATCCCAATAAAACAAAAAATTTTTATATTCTCTTTGCTAAGTATATGTTGAGTAAATAAATTTTTAATTAATACAACAAGAATAAATGTTTAAAAAACGTCTGACAAATTTTTTACAATTTATTTTAAACTAAATTTTCAGAGTCTAAAATTAAAACTCCAATTTTGTACCGTAAACTCCTACCACAGGATTAAAGTGAGCAAAGCTATAAAACAAGCGTTTTATGCAGTCGATGTAGCTTGTGTCGACATTGCATGATAAATTTTTGTATTTTCTGTAAATTGATGTTAGATTGAATTGTTTTGATATTTGTTCAGTTTTACGCATTTTTACTTCATTCTAATCGTACAATGCTTGAAAAAGAATCCAAAAAGAAAACAGATGAAGTTTATAAGAGCAATAAAAAGTTGAAGAAATGTCATGTATTTGTACCTAATGGTCAAGAATATTTATGTGAAATACCAGTAAGTTTTTCACCAGATTTTCTTAATGTATTTTTTTGAAATATAAAATTGAAAAACATCTTTGTAAGTATTTTTTATAGCTGGTGTAATATTTTTTTATTTTAGTATTGGTAATGTATTTGATAAATATTTTTTAAAGAATAATGTTTGAAAATCGAATATGTTTTGTGATTAAGCAGTTGTAATTATTTTTAGGTTGTTGTTGATGTTTATAACAAATAATTGATTAATTATAATTTTTTTTTTATAGAAAAATGCTCTTGGTGAAGTATTGATCAAACAGTTTTTTGAGATTCTTAATCTTATTGAAACTGATTATTTTGGTCTTTATTTTCATGATTTCATGTCTTATAATTGGTGGCTTGAACCGAACAAACCAGTTAAAAAGCAAATTAAAAGTAAATTTTTAATATATTATAAATATTTTTATGTTTTAATTTAGAATTTTAAATGTTTGCAGTTTAAATAATAAATGTCTTAATTTATTTACATTACATAATTTATAAATATGAAGAACTTATTATTATAAAAATAAGTTTAGTTTGTTATTTAAAAATAAACATTTTATCTTTAAATATTTGGTTTTAAATTTAGTTTCAGAATACATTTAATTTTTAAACACTCATAAAAGTTATTATAATTTGTTTTTGTTTTTATCTAAAAAGTGTTTGTATATTTGTCATTCAATTCATTATTTTATGATAACATCTACAATACATCTTTTATAAAATCACTTTTTCTAGCTATTTTTAAAGGTAAATTTTTGCCACAAAAATTATTTACGGATTGTTATTAATATTCTAAGAATTTATAGATTTTTATATATAATGAAAATTTAAATAATAAATGATAGTTACCCCACTAAATATAATTTTATTAATTTATTTGTCGATTGCACAACATTCAAGTTTAAGCTTTCATTGTTTTCAGTGTTTTATTTTGTTTGCTAAAATAGTTGAACATTTATAATTAAAAATTTATATATAGATACTTTACATATCTATTTGGTTATTAAGATTTTATTTTTGTTCATTAATTTTTAAGCTTTTTACTTCTTTCTAATTACTTTTATATACTTTTAGATGAGGAGTGGAACCTTTATTTTGGTGTGAAGTTTTATCCTCCTAAACCATGTTTGTTGCAAGAAGATTGTACACGATATTATTTAGTCTTACAACTCAGAGATGATATCTTTGGTGGAAGGTTCGAAATTGTTTTATTTAAAATCTTTAAACAAAATGGCCTTTCTCCTTTCTGTCGTTGTGGTTATACACTTCTCAAAAACATTGAAATAAAACTTTCTAAACTTTTTTTAAAAAATTGATTTTGAATGCAATTCCGACCAGGCTTCCTTGCACATTTGCAAATCACGCGCTTCTTGGTTCTTATGTTGTTCAATCTGAACTGGGAGATTTTGATCCTTCTTCATCAGATTCAAAACATTATTCTGAATTCAAATTTGCTCCAAACCAAACAAAAGAATTGGAATTACGAATAAAAGCTTTACATGAATTGCATCAGTAAGTTGATTTGTCCAATAACAGATTCAATTAGTAGTTTATTTTGTAAGCACTTGTCTTTATTCACTAATTCTTTCATTTGCTCTTCAAATTCAGTTTGTTTTTTCGGAATTTTAATTATTTTTTTTTATTTTTTTTTCTTTTTTCTGCTAGGGGTCAAACACCTGAGCAAGCAGAACTGCGCTATCTGCAAAATGTCAGGAAGCTTCCGATGTATGGTATTGACCTTCATCATTCAAGAGTAAGTGAAGTTTGATGAATAAACAATTATGTTTTGAGAGTACTTACAATCCAACAGATGAGTACCATCATGTTTATTTTTATTAGTTTTCAACTTTTATTTATATATTCAAATATACTTTATGTGTTTTAATATTTTCACAAATTTAATTTCAAACTTTTGATAATTTCTTTAAACAGGATGTTGATAACGTGGATTTGAATATTGGAATTGGTAGTAGTGGAATTAATATCTACAAAAATGGTTTAATTAATCAAAAATATGTTTGGAATAAAGTTATTAAGCTCTCATATAATTGCAGCAAGTTTTCTATCACTTATAGATCTCTAGATGTAAGTTCTTAAAACAAATATTACATTCTACCAATACTTTTTAGCCCCAACCAGGAAATATCTTTCAACTAGAAGAGATTTATTTATTAATTTTGTTTCTTTATAACAATTTATTTAAAACTTTTTCTTTTTAGGATGAAGATATAGTAGAAAAAGTTAGTTATAAGATGGCCAATCACCGTTCGGCTAAAAAGGTTTGGAGATCTGGAGTGGAACATCACTCTTTTTTCAGGTCTATCTTCTTCTCATCGACAGAATGTTGAACTTCTTTATTGTTAGCTTTTCTTTTTATCTCCAAGCTTTTGTGATAGTTTTCTTTCAATAAAACATTTGTTAGTTGTTTACATTAACTAATACAACTTGTTTAGTTTGTACCTGTAAATATCATGTGCTTCCATTTTAAGTATTGTTGTAGCTTTCACTTTAAGACTTGATATTGTTTGCTACAAACAAATCAGTAATCTGATCATCTTAAAATCCTCAAAAACTTTCTAAAGTTGTTTAGACAACAAATTATGTTTGAAGTTAAAGTTCTCTCCGAACGATTTATCAATTTTTCATCTACCAACATCTTGGTTCTTATTTCATCATTTATTTCTAAACAACAATTGGTTTAGATTGAGTAGAAACGAACGAAAACCAAAGAAGAAATTGGTTAGGATTGGTTCGAAATTTCGCTATAGTGGTCGAACACAAAACGAAGCGCGTGTAGCTCTACAAGAACTGAGTTCACAAAAAAGAAAACCTCCGACAATCAGAAGGACACAGAGCAGGAAGATTCGCCCATCAGGTAGTTGATCAGCTGAATTGATGTAGATCTCTGAACGAGTCCTCTTCATAGATGAAGCATCTGTAAATCCTCTTCCAATCGTACAACGCCATCAAGTGGTAGAAGAGATAGTCGAATTTGAAAGACCCCCACCAGTGAGTATTTTAAAGATTTGATTATCGATTATTTTCACCAATTTGCTTCACTTGAAAATTGAATTTCATTTGAAAGTGATTTTATTAAAGCTTCAATTTATTTATTTTTTACTTTCAGTGTATTTTTTCACCACAAACCTCATAAAAGTCTCAACCCACCCACTTCATTTCTAAAATAGTTTTTATTGTTTTTGATTCCATTTAATTTTATAATTTTTTTTAAAGTTCCAGTACTTTTTATTGATCCATATAGATTTTCACTTTTTTGAAAAACATCTTTGGATATTTAATGACTTTCTTGTGAGCAATAGAAATAATTGCAGTAAAATTGCTAAAATAAACCTAGAAATTCAAAAGTATTTTTACAGGTTTTAACAGCCAATAAAACTTATTATCAAATTTACTTTAAAAATAATAAAATGTTGAATTGATTTATTTATCAGCTGAAAACTATTCCTTAAAAACTTGAAATTTTTTGAAATTATTTTTGAACTTCCTTCTTTATATAATAAAACTGCTTAAATTAAATGTTGAAATATTTTTTGTAGCTTCCAGAAAAGATGTCGAAACGGATTGTAGCTGAAAACTTAGAAAATGTTTCAACAAATGCAAGATCAGATGAGGAGTATTTTGACTGTACCGTCGATAATGGTTTGAATAATGAGGTTGGTAAATTACTTTCAAAAGAGAAAACTTTTTGAATTAACCTTCTTTATTAAATTGAAGATTTCAATGAAACTTTTTATTAATGACTTAAAAAGCAACTAAATTTCGATGGCGTTTGAATTGAACAGCAAAATTAAATTCACTAAAATTTAGGCAATAAAATAAGAGAAGTGGAAACAAACATTGAATTTAATGTAAAATATAACAACGAAATGTGAAGTAGTCACTAATAATACGAATCCTAGCTAGCAAAGTGCATACAAGTGGACTTGGAGTTAATGATCAAGTAGTAGTGATAATGTGCTAGCTCTAAAGTATTGTTTCTCTTCCAACTCTAGTTACAGAGCCAACTCTTTATACTAACTTCTGATTCTTTTGCAAATATCTTTTTCTAATCTGCTTACACGAATTTTTTGTATCAAATTGAAAAGATTTGAAAGAAATTTGATATATTAGTTTAATGTTTCATGATTATTTCATAATTTTGATAAACTTCTTTAAAAACAGTCTTTAAAAGAAGAATCTTCATCGTCATCATCAATCTCTACAATTGCTGACGTCACAAACGATCCTTTAAATGATCTTATCGATGAAGGAGATGTGAGATTAAGTCAACATCAACGTCAGATTCAAAAGATGAAAAGTAAGAAATCAATTTGTTGATTGTGAGCGGAAGGTGAGGGAAAGTGCTGTTGATTGCTATTGTTGTTGTTGTTGATTGCTATTGTTGATTGTTAATTGCTATTGTTGATTGTTAATTGCTATTGTTGATTGTTAATTGCTATTGTTGATTGTTGCTGTTAATTGCTATTGTTCAGTGTTGCTGTTGATTGCTATTGTAGATTGCTATTGTTGATTGTTGCTGTTGATTGATATTGTTAATTTTTGCTGTTAATTGATATTGTTGATTGTTGCTGTTAATTGCTATTGTTGATTGTTGCTGTTAATTGCTATTGTTGAGTGTTAATTGTTGTTGACTGTTGTTGATTGTTGCTGCTGTTAGTTGCTATTGTTGATTGTTGCTGTTAATTGTTGTTGTTGATTATTGCTGTTAATTGTTGTTGTTAATTTTTGCTGTTAATTGCTATTGTTAATTTTTGCTGTTAATTGCTTTTGTTGAGTTTTGCTGTTAATTGCTATTGTTGAGTGTTAATTGTTGTTGACTGTTGTTGATTGTTGCTGTTGATTGCTATTGTTGATTGTTGCTGTTAATTGTTGTTGTTGATTATTGCTGTTAATTGCTGTTGTTAATTTTTGCTGTTAATTGCTATTGTTGATTGTTGCTGTTAATTGCTATTGTTAATTTTTGCTGTTAATTGTTGTTGTTGAGTTTTGCTGTTAATTGTTGTTGTTGATTGTTAATTGTTGTTGTTGTCGTTCGCTGTTATTTATATTACTTTTGTTGTTGTACTTTCGCACCCTTTCTCATCCTGAGTGGACGAATTTATTTGCAGTTGAATTTTTAGCCGCTCTTCCGCCTCGATCGATGTGTAGAGAGAGTCAATCATCTCTGGAAGCTCTCGATGCTCGTCTACCTCCCAGACTCCTCTCGACTCCCAAGAAGATTCCTCAATCTGATGCTGAGATGACATCGAAACGGCGGAGTGACGTCATAGATTCGAGTAGTGATGACGATTCAGATGAAGTGAGTAAAGATGATGAGTTAGATGAAATTTGATTGATCTTATGTAGATGTTGATCCCTAATTTATCTCTTGATGATAATCCACCACCAGAGGGCGATATGCTGAAGGTATTTGAAAATTTTTTTGATGAAATTTTTAAAAGTTTCGATTTTTATCAGATGATTATTGAAGAATCTCCGAAAGTTGAAATGATTCCAAATCAGATTCTAGATGATCTTTCTGATAAAGAGGCTTCGGAGTGCTCTTCTTCCTCTGATTCCTTCCCAGAAAAGATCTTGGAAGATCCACTTGAAGCAAATGAAGATCTTTGTGACAAGGAACTTTTCCACGAAATTCCAACCGTAGAAACAAAGTCTTCAAAAATCCAAGAAGTCCTTCTTCCCCAAGGAGATAATGAGGTGATGATAAAGATGCTTTTAACTGGTTGGTAACCATCTATTCACTAGATCCGACTGGTTGCACTCAAACCATCTGATGATGTTTACATGGAAACAGGAAATGAGGTTGATGAAGAAGAAGAAGATGAGATGATTCCAACAGATCTTCATAACTCCAATAATTCCAACTTTGTGGTTTGTTCTTCTACAACTGAAGGATTCTAATTTGACAGATTCCATTTGTAGCCACCAACAGTTTCTACAGAAACCATCATCATTTCGCCTTCAAAAACATCCGATAACGACGAACCATTTGGTTCATATTCGGTAAGACTCTCGACAATCATCACAAACCATTCAAGATGGTCTTTTAGCCACCAGTAATACCAACTGAGATGACCACCATCACCTACCAATCACACAAACCAAATGGTTCTATCACTAACAACAAATCAGTAACCAGTCAACTGGTCACTAGTCAGGTTATAACAAGTGAAACGGAACATGACGTAACAACCACTGAAATCACGAAGGTTCGTACCACAGTGACGTCACCTAGTTACCATCAGTCACCTAGTGTCCATCTCTTCAATATTCTTTACATATAGTGTATGCATGAAGGTGTAAAAGAAATTGTTTATAATCGTCAAGTGGTTACTACTGGCACTAGATTAGATCATCATAAAGTTTGTTTTTTTTCATTTTTTCTTTCACATTAATCTGCTTTTACTAAAAGCTTTTTTAAATTTGAGATTTTAGTTTTTTGTAGTTAGTGTTAGTAGTTAAAGTGATCAAGGTGTTTGGTTGCCGTGGGTAGGGGATTACCCCCACTCATCAATTATTCATATTTGCATGAAAAAGAAAACTTCATTTTAACATCAAAAGTCATTTTCGAAGGTTTTGAATGAAGTGATTCAAGATGTGAATGAAATTACAGCAAAGTCTTCTAGTGTCAACATCATCAAAGTAGTCTTAGAAGAAGAGGTGATCACACAATGATCTCATCTTCAACTCAAATGCTGCTTGAATCATTTTCACTGATTGACAACCAGCCTTATTGGTACATTTTTGATAGGTTACTCCCTAGAAACATCTCTTACATTCCTTTCCTCAACCAATGACTTCTGATCAGATGTTTTTATTTCTTGTTCATACTTCAACTAGCTAGCTGTTTTATTTTCAACATTCGTTTTCATTTTTACCAATTGTATGTATGCTAGTAACATATTGCGCTCTAAACTACTCTTGTGCATTTAATTATATAATTGTGTATTGTTTTTTACCTTGATCAAGTAATTATGGTCGATCAATTTTATTTTCAGCTGTTTAAACATAATTTTTTGTTGCAAGTCCCTATCACAAAGCTGTAGTTTTGAGACTATATACCGTAATGTTTATTTCCGCTGGTGATTTCTTAAAACTTATTTTACTTGCTTGTTTTTGGTACCTACTTAAAATATCAAGTTGATTTGTAAATTACGATTTGTAGGTACAAAACTTCTACTAAATTGTAATGTGAACATCGCATCTAATCAGGGCTTATGCCAATAACTATCGGTACAAGATTGTACATTTGACTAAAAGCTTAATTTTAGTTGTTAATTACAGTGATTGTGAAAAGAAAACTCTTGTGTCAATTTAGGCTATAAATAAAACTTCCTGCTGCAAATATTTGATTTTTTGAAGATGTCGAAAGATCACAGTAAATTTGATCTTCTAAAAGAACCATTTTGAGAAATTTCATTACTGATGATTTTTGAAAGAGTTTTGGTCAATTATTATTAACTTAAATGGAAACAAACTTTCAACTTTTAAAGAATTATATAATTAAAGTTTTTTATTTAAATTTTCTATTGATTTTCTGATCTTCAGCCTAATGGTTAAAGTATTTTAAAGCTTGAAGTAATGTCGTCGAGTCTGTTTAAGTATCTAATTAATTTTAACTATTTGAAATTTCCAAAACTTTTAGCTTATAACGACTTAAATGGATCAGAAATTTCTACTCAACGTCAAAAAGGTTGAGATTTTGTGAAAGATTTTTGGCTTCTTCATTACATGTAAATTTGTTGATATCTTTAAAAGAAGAAACGTTTTTAGATTTCAATCATAATAGCTAAAAAGTAATTAGTCTCTTTGTTTCAGTTAAGATTTAAAACCTCAAATATATTTCACTTTCTCCAAACAAATTGATTATCATCATTTTAAAACCAGAATTATTATCACCAGTTTCATTGTAAAATCCGATATATTTGCATCTAAGTTTTAAGGGGAATATTTACACGTCAAAGAATGAACCTGAACTTTTTCAATGCTTGTGAATATTTAATGAGTATTTTTGAAAATTGTTTTGAAAAACTTATCAGAGAGAAAATGATACATGATTTATGAATCAAATATTTAGCAATTTTATATTAAACATATATTACTTCTTCAGATCTTGGTAATCTTAAATAAAATTATCAGATAATTTGTTAAGTTGGAAAAATATCAAATATTTTGATTATTATCATTTTATAGTTTCTAGTAGAAATTCTGTTCAATATACAAAGAGGATTTCAAGCTAGGTTGAGAATGCTATTTAGATAGTCGAGTATTTATCTGCTTGCTGCTGTCAAAGATTGTTTTACAAATAATACAAATATACTATATCATAATAATTCGATTTTTATAAGATTTACAAATAAATTTGTCATCATACCAAAATGAAAAGTTTACATAAATTCTTATTTGTTTTTTGCATAACAATTTTATCGACCTAGTATTCAAATTAGAACAAAAGTAAAACATTTGTTCACTTAAAATCAATATATTATTTTCGATATCAAACTTATGCCTATCTGACAACGTTTCAAAATCGTGAATTTGTAATACTCTGACTTAAGCACAACAATTTCATAAAAACTTTTTTGTTTCAATTTAGTTTCTTGACTTGTAAAAACTTCCAACAACATAAAGCCAAAAGGAAGACTTGTCTAACAGAATTACTTTGCGTTTGGTGGTTGGAGGTGCTACCGAGTTTTGTGACTATGCGCAGTAAAGTTTATATTCTTAAAAAACTAAGTAATTACTCGTAAATATTTTTCCAACAAAATGTTTATTCGTATAAAATTGAAGAGTAACGATGATGTAAAGTTGATTGATTTTACCAACTAAAAACAATATTTTATTTTTGTGTTTATATTTGAGTTAAAAATTTGACAAATTAAAACGTAGGTGTAAAAAATAAACTCTACTTTTTGTAAAAGTCTGTATTTGATTAAAAAACATTATTTTGATACTGTTATTATTTTAATTAGAAAAATTTGAAAGTTTAAAATATTATTATATTTATATTTAACTTGGATTACACCAATGTTAGATTTTCTTTGTAAATAAACACTGAAAGTAAAAGTTATTTTAACAAGCAATAGCTAACGATATGCAAATGAGACGCTGCATTTAGGTCCAAAAAAGTATCAATTAAGATTGAATATATGGTGAAATATTTATCATAAACTCTTTAATTATCCCTATAAAAATAAATAATAAGTTTTAGAGATAGACTGAATTAATTCTGTTCAGGTAATTGCTTTTTTAATTCATTTGCAATTTTTAGTTTTTCCTAAAAGGAGACAATTTCAGAAATTTTTGAAACAAATATTGTTAATAAAATAAACTTTTGTTAATTTTACCATTTTATGTTTAAACTACTATTTTTGATCACTGTGTAATTGAAAGGATACTTTAGAAACTATTTTAAAAGTTGTTTCTACACAAAGCTTACAATGAAATATAAACATCTGCAGCCTGGCTTGTTTTAGCTGTTAATACTATTTCCTCAATTTATACCTTTATTTAAGATTAAATATTTGATTTTCTTTTGTAGCCAAATATTATTTGATCAAAAACCACAATAATAGCTTATAAAATAAAACAACTTAACAACATCAAGTTGATATTAACATTTTTATTGTTTCATACAACAAAGGTATTTAAGAATATTTAGCAAATAAAAATCATCTAATTTTAGAACTTAGTTTATTTGTTGTTGGGTAACTAAGGATGGTTTTCAAAAATTAAAAGAGTCGCACTAGATTTACAACTAAGATACAAACTTGTCAACAAAGCACCATTAAATGTATTAGAAATTCATATAAACATCTGAATAACTAAATAGATAAGTGAATAAATTAAACTATTATTACAATTGATATTCGCAAGAAACAATTTAACTTTTTTGATAAGGATTTCTAAAAATATTTCGATAATTTTTATGAAAAAAATTGTAATTTTATAAAAGCTTTGTTTTTCGATATAACTTTCAGCAAATTTAACTTGGTAATCAAACTACAATAAAAAAAATTTTCAATTGAATGCTTCTTATAGTTTGATACCCTCATACACCAACTTTTAGAGATTTTACAAGATAGAAAGCTTCAATTACTTCTTCTTGGATCTACATCAATAATTTAGAAAGACTGGAGGACCTATTAAATATTGAAACACTTTCTAAGCTTTATACAAATTTATTTTTATTCTAATGTTTGACATTTTGAAATCTACTTTATCATATTTGAAACCTATAAAATTTAAAATGAAAATTTTAAGTGTTTTTATTTCAAAGATAACAAAAAGTGTTTTTCTATTTCTGCTTTTATTGAAAACTTTCAGGGGATTTTTTTCAGCATTTTGTAAAATTTCTTCATTTTTGAAAAAACCCTTTTTTTATTTGTTAACTTATTCTTTGATTATTAATAAATACAGAAAATAATTAAATTGATTAATTAAGGAATGTTACAAAACTAAATATTTAGTGTTTGAAGCAAACCTGAGATTTACAAAATTGAATAAAATCTAAAAGAAAACAATCAAATATTTAAAGAGTTTTTTTCAATAAGTTGCAAAAACACAAATTGAAGATGAATCAACAAAATAAGCTGAACGGTGGAACCGTCCGACAACTAAACTGAAAAACAAGAAAGATGAAGATCCAGGAAGAGATAGAAGACTCCAAATTTGTTATTAACTTACTAGATCGTTCAAGTTGATGAGATATTTCGAAATTTACAGATTTTGAAATCAAAGAAAGTTTATTGATAACATAGATACACAAAACATGCATCACAGGTAGACGAAGGCAAGATGCGGTTGAACCGACGATCATTTGACGGCATCAAATCAACCACCGCCTTCTTTAAAGTGTCAGAAACAAATGAGGTTTAAACGATTGATGGTCATCACCAATAAAGGTTCTTGTTGACTGCGTTGACGATGCTACCGAACCACGAATTCCCGAATCGACCCGTATTAGCGCCTGTATTGTGACGTGCTACTGCGTGGTCGTCTTTACCGGGTGAGTCTGAGGCGTCCTCATCAAGATACTCCGGAAGATCGGTTTCTATGGAAATAGAATTTTGATGGTGACAAGTAGTCACGTGATATCTGATGACGATACCTTCTGGTTTCTGATTGAAAGGTAAGATAATCTCTTCTCCATGTTCACCTTTTATAACCTGTTGAGCCTCCATCACGTTTGTTGACTTGATAGCTTCACCTAGTGTCTGTATCAACAACTTTTGATTACTCAAAGTGGTGATGTTGCTGATGTCAGCATGAAAACAACTTTGTAATATGATGAGACGACGATTGGTTGGTTTCAACCAACAAATCATTTAACTATATTTTCAATTGTTCCAATATATACTCAGATCAGTTCTACAAAAACTTTATTCAGTTTATGGAAGATGGCATCAAGTGGTGTCAACATACTTCTTTATGTTTTACACTAAATATATTGTTGAATGGTCGAAACGTTTGAAAATTGAAACTTTGTAAGGTAGTGTCGGTGAAGAATCGGATATGGAGATCGATTGAAGCTTATTTGAAGGGGTTGGTTTGTGAGTGAGATAATTGTGATTTTTTAAATGCCAAATACGACAACGGAACGTAAAAGTATTAGAAGGGTATAAGATCTAACCACTTATCTCACGAAAATATGTTTGAAATTTGTATAAAAGTTTCTAAACCAACATTAATCGGTTAAAGATCAACAATTCCATGATAATTATCAACAAGAAGAAGATGGAAACACAAACCTCTGCTTGTAGTTCAGTTCGCGCTCGAACGAGGCATCGCTGAAGCTTCATATTAAAAGTAAGTGAGATAACTCCTTTAACTCGAATAAGTTCATCTACACACATCTGTCGTCGTTCCTTCAATTAAAATATCAATTTAAAGACAGAAGGTTGGATATTTTCAGTGAACATTGTTGAGGTACGACTTATCACAACTAGTCACGTGTCAACTTGGCACCAGCATTCTTTAAATACTTCAAAAACAATTAGAGACCTGATCATGGAGACCAGTAATTTGAAGAGTGACGATTTTGGCTTTTGTGTTTCCTCCTAGGAAGCGAACTGACTCTTTAGTTCGTCTCTGTGAGTGAGGATCAGCTCTAGTTCGAATAGAATCTGTAAACAAATAAGTGAAGTGAGCAAGTGAAGTGGAATAATTAATATTTCTAATCTTTATCAGGTGACAATTGTAACTATGTTGGAAATTACCTGGAGAAATGATTGGATTTCGGTCAGTGTTAAGAAGTTTCTGAATTTTGATTGCACTTGCCTTACAGTCTGGTGGAAAACCTTCTCTAAAAAAAGGGAAATATTTTCATACAACTAAAAGTATTGTTTTGTTTACTCAATTAACATGAGGAACTAAATTTTGTTTTATATTATATAATAGAACACTCCTATAAATATTTGCTTGTAATGCTATAAAATGTTTTGTAGAATTATATGTAAACATCAGTTCAATTCTTTTGGTTTGTATTCTAAAAATTGTAAGAAAACAACTATAATATTGACAAAGACATTAATTAAACTTTAATTACTACCAAACAATAGTTGCTTCCCATTTTAGAAATTTACATATTAATAAACTTTTACTTAAAAGTTAAACTCAATTTAACTGATTTTGATCAACTTATTTCAAGTAAAAAAATTATAAATCATAAAAACAATAAATTTGAGAAATTGTTTACTTGTTTTCCACTTTTTTCATACTATCAAGTAAACCAACACTACTTCTCATTGACTTTCGAGTGTAATTATTCTTGGAGGCTTCTTCAGCGAGGCATTCTAAAGCTTTTACAGCTTCAGTTACCTGAAAAAATAGAAAAAAAATATTAATTTCTGACCAAATAACAAAATCAATCAGTTTATAAAAATGCAATCAAACTACAAATATAAATTTTCACAAATAAATCACCACTTCTGCTGGATGATCATCAGGATCAACAAATATCATAATAGAGTTAACATCATTTCTGATCATATGATCTCTATGAGATGGGTTTTGTGCAAGCCGCCTAAGCTCTTTTACAATCGACAGAGATGTATTTTTATCCATGTTTATAGAATTTTCAACTGATATAAATGAGTTTAAAGTTTTCACAAAAGACACAAACTAAACAAAGGACTAAGTAAGCATCTAAACATAAATTCTAGAGCTTTAAACAAAAATTTTTATAAAATTATTATAAGCAACATTTTCTAAAACTAATGCTTAAAATTAAATAGGGTATATAAAACAGTTATTCAATCTAAGTCTTACATTTAAAAAAATATTATAAAAAAACTTAATTTATTTATACACTTATTATTACATAATTTATATATATCTAATCCAATATGATATATATAAAAGAACTGAAAAAATAAAATATGAATAAGAAGTTGTTACATATTTTGAACAAAACAAATCAATATAAAAGTTCTGCTTATCATGAATTGTCTTAATAATTGGTTTTGCCAAATAAAGTTTTAAATTGCAAAAATTGGATAAAATCCATATAATCAGAATGTCAGACTACATAATAAATATAAAGCAATTAATATATCATAATAATCTATTACTTATGAGCTAAAGTATACATTTTTAAAGTTAATAAACTAAAGTAGTCATATAATCAAACCTTTCTGCTAAAGAATTAAACAAAAATTATAAAACCATAATTTTTATCTTAGGCTAAGAAATGAATAACAATTAATCAAACACTATTAATGATAGTATGCTATGAATCAGAAATAAAAAATAACTAATATGAAATATTAAAGCTTAACTTTTTTTGTTTCAACTGAAAAATTAAACTTTCACATTATTTCGATCATTACTAATATATTATGACCTTTAAAAGCTTATAGAATAAAACTAGAATAAATATGCTATGCTTTAAATCTTTAAAATAAATATTCATGCATGAAATATAAAAAAGGAAATGAAAACTAAAAATTACATAAAAAAATTATGAACTTTTAATAGGAAATTGTTTACTTAAAACATAACTAATCTTAATACAATGAACTTTATAATAATGCAAAAATGACAAAATTTATTGTAAATAATTTTTAAATTTAGGTAAAAGAAATCATTAATTAAAATTCTATATTTGTGGCTTGCAGCAAACTTTTCTAAAAAACTAAACTTATAAAATTATGTTATTTCTGTAGTATATAATATTTAGTGCAAAAATATTTAATTTTTACTTAATTTATCATATTCCATAAAAATATTTATAATATTATATTAAAAATATATTAAAGCAAGATAAAAATATGAAATTAGTAATTGATAAACAATTAAACAAATTATTTCTTAACAACTAATTAAGTAAAGTGCAAAAATATTACCTAAAAAGGAAGTTTAAGATGAAAATACTATAATATGATTTATATTTCAATTCAATTGAAATATAAAGTCAAAAAAAGATGTTTAAATTTAAGATAAACAATTTGATTATACCATTTTGAGAAAGACTCATAAATTAAGTAGTTTAAAATATTTTTAATTGTAATACTTTTAAAAATAAAGTTAATATAGTTTGTACAATTTTTAAAGCTTATACTTTAAATACATAACCTTCAATGAAATTTTAGATTTAGATATAATTTGATAAATAAAATACTTTTAATAATTTTACAAGTTTTATCTTTCTATTGAATAAATATCATATTAATCGTGTTAAATTATATATCAAAAGTAACTATCAAATTCAAATAATATCACATAAATACTTTTTAAAGCAATATATAAAACTAAAAAACTATCACAATTAACAAAAATAGCTTTGTAAAAATAAATGATTTTTCACAAAAAAATGATCACACCCAAAAAAATAAAATAATTGTATATTAGTGATAGCTGAAAGAAAAATAAAATATTTTAATGTATAAATAATGAACTTTGGAAATAATTTTCATAACTGCATCAGACTAGAACCAAACAGAGCATTAATACTTGCGATCTACAATTACAAACGATGAAAACCAATATTGACCAATATTTACAAAATTTTATATTAAAATTATCATATAAGTTAGGAAATATCATTAACTTTTTGTTTTATGCAGATACAAATTTTTAAATCAAAATATAAATTTGAGGGCAAATCAGTATAGAAGGTACTCGAGGGCCCAGGAGTTTTTACAGCAAAAAATCTATAAAATTGTAATAACCCTACTGATAACTGAATATTCATAGAAAATCAGTTTCAAAAGTTCAAGCAAAGTCGTTTGACTGCAAAATTTTACTTTCAACTCTTGAGAATAATGTCAAGGCAAAGCGTAATTGAACAGGATCCAGTTTATAAGAGCTTCTTAAGAAGCTCGTCTGTTAATCGGCTATAATAATACTTTTGTATTTCATTTAGCTTACTCAAAAGTAATTCACACCTATATGTCGAACGAAATACAAGAGTGATGCATTTTTCAACGATATATACTATACTCTTATTTCAGCACAAAATTTGAAGAATCTTTAGCAAAGATTCTTAGCAAAGATCTTTATTGAAGAATATTTAGGAAATATGCTGCAGATACTTGTAAAATTTATTCGGTAATCCTAAGAGAAAATATGAAGAAGTTATGAGAGAGTAACGGGAGCCACCATGCTTTTTTATCAATCTTTTTAAATTATACGTACGTCCAATTCTTGAATACAATGTTAGTGCATGGATGCCATATCAAGTTAGTGATATCAAAAAAATCGAATCTCTTCAGGCCACATTTACAAGATTAGTATGCAGGAAACTTAATATTAAATATGATAGCTATAAACATCGTCTCAGTCTCTTCAATTTAGATACTTTGGAAATCCAACGGACTAAATACGATTTATTTCTTATTTTTAGAATTCTCCACAATTTAATTGACATTCAGTTTGATGATTTCTTTTCTATTAGTCTTTCCTTCAAGTTATATCAGCTCAGACGACACCCATTACACTCTAATAAGCCTATACCACCTAGTACATTGGTCAGAGCAAATTTTTTCTCATACCAAACAATTAATACATGGAATCAGCTGCCATCAGACATTGCCATGTCGAAGTCACTCGCATTGTTCAAGCAGAAGTTGAACCGTTATAGTATTGCCAACATTGTCATTTCTAAACTGTGATTTTTTCTCTTTTTTATATTATTAACATTCCATGTAAATGTTCACTGTTATATGCTTTGAATGATATCGAAATACCATGTGTTACATCTTTTACTTTCTATATTTTTGGCTAAATAGATGTCATTTGTGACAATTTGGGTTAGCGAGAGGCGTTCTTTTCAGGTACCCTCCTTCGCATTTATTGAAATAAATAAATAAAAATAAATGCAAACCTTACTACTTGCTTCCAAATTAACTCAAATTACGATTACCTGCTGAATCAAGAAGTGAATATATTTTGGCTGCTGAGGTTAGAAAAGGAAACCGATTAAGCACATTGTAAATTTGCAAAATACAAAAAAGTTAAAAAAAAACGAATTAAAATCACAAGATTGTGAAGAAGATAGTTTGATAATATTAAGCATGTCAAGTTAACTTCAATGGTTCATATACATTTATGGTATATACTTATAAGCTGCTGCAACTTTCATTATCATTTGTTCTTCTTTTGGATAATCAAGTTTTCAAACAAAATTTTATCACTCCTACGGCGCATATAATGCTTTTACATGTTACAACAACCTACGTTAAATCAGATACTTTCCAACGTTTTGTATTTGATAAGAGCTTTTCATTTTTATAAATAACAATCTTTTTCAACTAAAAATAGAAGAGACTCATAAGATTTATGCAGAGATTTTAGAAATAAAGATTATTTTAAATTATATAGTTTAAATGAAATTAGTAAATATTTGTAAGCATTTATATGATATAAAAAATTTATAAGAAAAAAAATAGTCAATGAAATAAACAGAATTTTTCTTTTTAAATTAAATGAAGTTTGTATTATTTCTCTGTAATAGGTATTACTTTTATTCAAAAATCATAAAATTAATTCACAAATAACATAAATATTAAAAAATATTGCAAAAAGTAGACTATTTGAATCTTGAATCTTAAACTAATTTTTGCCTTACTTGTAGCACATGCCACACAAGCTGATTGTAGGATGATTTATCTCAAAACTTATTTTATATCTTTTAATTTAGTTTTATATTTTATAAATAGCTATTAAATATTATTTGAAAATCATATTTTCAAATATTTGGTTTAATAATTTATGTTAAGTTTTATTTTTAGTAAGATTATATTTCTTTGATTTGCTTTTATAACTGCTAGTATTAATAAGTAAATTGTTTACATTTTTTACAATTGTAATAGACTTATGATTAAATATCACAAGTTTCCTTATTGATTGATAAGCAAAAAGTATAATGTAATTATATATGTATATAGTCATATAATATTTTATAATTTTATATAGTATTAAATAAGATATTGTAAATTCATCATCTATAAAATCATTATTTCTTTAATTTGAAATATCTTTTTAGTCAAAAGAAATATCAAACTTTTTAGTTTATAAAGATTATCAGATATTATAAGATAGTTATATAATTTTTATTATTAATGTGTTCTGAACCTAAAATCCTATCTTGAAAATTATTGTTTTTAGTTTATAAGTTTGGGCACTTAGTTTATTTTATAAAATTATTAACCAAACAGATTGATTTTATTATTTAATTATAGTTTTATTGGTTTCTATTTGTTGATATTAAATAACAATAAATTTTTTAGTAAAGTTATCAAAGTATGAATTTATAGTTTTTGTGCCTCTCTTAATTTACTGTTATTAATTTTCATTAAATAAGTTTATAGATTTTGTATTTATTTATACATAAAACTGTTTAATCAAAACATGTAATAAGTTATTTTTTTAACTTTTCAGATTTTATTTATAATTTAAATTTATTAATTATTTTGGCTATAAACGTAAAATTATGGGTAAAGTGAAAAAAGCTAGACAAAGAGCTGTTGTGAAAGAGGTTCATGGAACAAGTTTGGGTGATTCTATTGAACCAACAGTTTCTAGAAGTTCTAAAAAGACCAAAGACAGAAATCACCAGGTTTTTATATTTCATTTTATGTAATTTTATGAAATTATTTATATTCCAAAAGTATAAATTATTTAATAATACTTCTAGTTTTTTAAATCTGTTGTTAGTTTTTATTTATTAACACTTTATTTGTCTGCTACTCAGATTATATCTGAATAATAAAATTGGAATGATGCATTTATTCAAATGAAAGTTATTTGATGCTTATTTATTACAGGGAGAAACTTTATTAAAAAGTGAAAAGACAACGGGAAGAATTTTAAGTACAGCAAGAGAACAATTAGAAGAGTTAGAAGAAAACCAAACTCCTCAATCTACTAAAACTTCTAGAGATTTTAAGGTGAGTTTTTGTGTGTGATCTGTTCTGAGTAATAACTGATATGGGTCTGGTTAATAGAAAATGTTTTAAGTTTACTAAAAAAACTTTTTAACAAATATAATTCATTTAAAGAAGATTTTATGATGTTTCCTTCAACTAGTTTTTTTGCTTATCTGACAAAGATTATTTTTAGTTTTCTGAAGCTGATGAAGATGTTGATCATGGGGAAGATGTTGACGGTTCTGATATGCTTGATAATCTTGAACTTTCTAATCTTGAGATCGACAATGTTGATATGGAATCTTTACACCAGTTCATGAATCCCAATCCTGCAGCAAGAAAAACTATTGCTGATTTGATTATGGAAAAGATTGCTCGTGAGTTATCAATAAGAATACTGAAGTTGAAACTCTTTAAACAAACATTTATTAAAAGATCTACTACGATCAACTTATTAGAAAGTAGGTCTCTCTAGAAATATGTTTTTGAGTTTTTTTACTCATGTAAGTTATCTAATTGAAAAATTACTATTAAAACATTTTCAAGGTTTTTTGAAAACTGTTAAAATTTAGAAAAGGTTTAACTAAAAGATGTTTCATTTTAATAATCTAAAAATGTTGTTTAGAGAAAGAAGAAAATGTCAGTGAAATGAATCCGGATGATGGAAAAGACTTGCCAGAGTTATCACCTGCTTTAACTGAAGGTTACAATAATCTTGCTAAATTTCTACAAATATATAGATCCGGAAAAGTACCTAAACTCCTTAAGGTATTGCCTTCATTATTTTGGTAATAATACTGATTTTCTAACGAACATTTCAATTTTTACAGTTTCTACCGCGGCTCCGAGATTATGAGAAGATATTAGGGATGTTGAACCCTGATTCTTGGACAGCAGCTTCAGTTTTACAGGTTTTTATTCTCTTCACTTCAAAAGTTGTGTTTTTTCTTTAAGCTCAATTAATCTTCGATTAAATACCAGGCAACCAAGTACTTCAGTTCTTTTACCAAAGAGCGAGCTCAGAAGTTCTACTATTACATTCTTTTACCTCGAGTTAGAGATGATATTGAATACTACAAACGACTCAATATTCATCTTTACATGGTGAGCTTTATTTGCAAGATTTTAGAAGCTTGTAACATGCAGCACCTTGTTTATAGTCGCTGAAAAAAGCTCTTTTTCAACCGGAGTCTTTTAACAAAGGAATCCTCTTCCCTCTTTGTGAGGAGGGCACATGTACTTTACGCGAAGCTGTCATCATCAGCAGTGTATTGGCCAAGTCCTCGTTTCCACAGCAACACGCCAGGTTCGATCTAATCTTGTTTAGATTACATCTTCAAACTTGTGATGATTGCGTAGTGTTGCAATCTATGTTATTGCTGAGATGAAGAAGTATTATGGAGCTAATAGTATCTTCCTACGTGTCTTGATCATGAAGAAGTACACTCTTCCATTTCAAGTGATCGATGCTGTGGTGAGTCAACTTCTTCACTTTTGAAACCATCTTCTGCTTTACTTGATCTTCATCACTTGATGTTCATCACTCGATCTTCATCACTTGATCTTCATCACTCGATCTTCATCACTCGATCTTCATCACTCGATCTTCATCACTTGATCTTCATCACTCGATCTTCATCATTTGATCTTCATCACTCGATCTTCATCACTCGATCTTCATCACTCGATCTTCATCACTCGATCTTCATCACTTGATGTTCATCACTTGATCTTCATCACTCGATCTTCATCACTCGATCTTCATCACTCGATCTTCATCACTTGATCTTCATCACTCGATCTTCATCACTCGATCTTCATCACTTGATGTTCATCACTCGATTTTCATCACTTAATCTTCATCACTTGATCTTCATCACTTGATCTTCATAACTTAATTTTCATCACTTGATGTTCATCACTCGATCTTCATCACTTGATCTTCATAACTTGATTTTCATCACTTAATCTTCATCACTTGATGTTCATCACTTGATCTTCATCACTTGATCTTCATCACTTGATGTTCATCACTCGATTTTCATCACTTAATCTTCATCACTTAATCTTCATCACTTGATCTTCATAACTTGATTTTCATCACTTAATCTTCATCACTTGATGTTCATCACTTGATGTTCATCACTTGATCTTCATCACTCGATCTTCATCACTTGATCTTCATCACTCGATCTTCATCACTCGATCTTCATCACTTGATGTTCATCACTCGATCTTCATCACTCGATCTTCATCACTCGATCTTCATCACTCGATCTTCATCACTTGATCTTCATCACTTGATCTTCATCACTTGATCTTCATCACTTGATCTTCATCACTTGATCTTCATCACTCGATCTTCATCACTTGATCTTCATCACTTGATGTTCATCACTCGATCTTCATCACTCGATCTTCATCACTTGATCTTTCAGGTCACTCACTTCTTGTCGTTTATGAGGGACACCCGAAAGCTTCCTGTCTTGTGGCATTTGTGTCTGAAGTCTTTTGCTGAGATTTATGGGTATGTACATCAGTCTGATTCTTCTTTCACAATAATTGCAATAATTCTAATCTCCTGATTCTGAAGCTTCTTCAAATCTCAGCTAGAGTACAAAAACATAGATACAACTTGTGTGATGATAAGTTTTATGATTGGTGGTTGAAGGTGCTTCTAGCAACTTCATCTACAGATACTACAAAAGACTGAAATCAATTTCTCTCTCTGCAGCAAAGATTGCTCATCCGAACAACGTGAAAGACTCCTTGAACTCTTACGAACTCATAAACATGAAAAGATATCTTCGGATATTAGAAGAATACTTCAACAAACGGAATCGAGAGATGTTGAGATGCTTGAAGAGCAGCTGTAGTTTCAATTTGTCTTTTTATTTTCATCTCAACATTTGAAATAAACTTTTTGTTGAGATCTTGTTTGTGATCAAAATATTTGTCGTGGCATTTTTCAGCTGCTTGTCTGACAGTACACCAAAAACTCGACTGTGAATCTGATAAGCTAAACATAAAATTGTATTAAAAAGAATTAGGGAATAGTAGTTCTAGGTCGCAGACATATATTTTATTGACTTTAGTTTACACAACCAACCAAATGATCTGCTTGTTTTGTGAGCGATATTGTAGAAAAGTTCTCTGCAAAAGTTGGTTTTAGATTTTTGGTGGCCAAACGTTCAATCTTTCTTTACTAAATAGTTTTATGAATCAACACGACTGTACTTTCATCCTTTAGTTAGCCGGGAACTATTTGTTGTAACATGTCGATATTTATACAGCTTTATTTTTGTTAATATCTAATATTAAAAATAAATCAATTTTGCAAATTCATTAAAACCAAAATTAATATAAATTTTCAAAACTAATCAGAACTGAGTTTCAGCAGCACCTCCCTCTTAAAGATCATATTTTAATTAATTTCATTCTTGAGACTTACAACTGGATTTTGCCGAAACATCGAGAGAAATAATTGTTTATTTTTTCTAAAGACTAAGATCATATCTTCATTTTATCATCTGTCTTTCTTCATATATCAAAACATTTTAAATAAATTGTTAAGTACCTCTTATTTATGCAATATTTTTAATAACAGCAAATATACTTAATGAAAAGTTGTGTAAGTCCTTATTAGTCTTCTAGTTTACTGATTGTAAATACTATTGGAGTAGAAGGTTTGAAAGAAACGCCAATATGGACTTTACTGATATTGTTTTATAAGCTTTAAAGCTCTCAGCAGTTAGATGTCGCTGTTTTATATTAGTTGTATAAAGCATAAAAACTAGAAATTAATTTAAAAACGAAAATATGCAAAGAATTGTTTTATGTTTCCTAAATATAATTTTCAATAAATACAGATTACATCTTTAAATTATCTAAAATTTCAAAGGGTGTAATTAACAAGATGAAAAAAAACTGATATAAATCTTCACGATATTTTGTAGGTTTTGTTTATTTCAAATAATTTGTAAAACGATCTTCAAGACGACTATATACGAGCTTACTGAAGCGTGACGACAGAACATTTTTAACAACTCCAGCGTTTCGTAATTGGTGCAGTAACCATGGATACTAGCAACATTCAACTTTCTTTGCATTGGCATCGACTTTTGACGTTAAAGTTTTCTAAGCAGTCAATTTTTGAGATCTTGAAAACATCGAGTTGAAAATCGTTAAATTTTAGTTGGTGAAAATTATTAAGTCCTCAAAGCTACAAAAGGCTTGAAGAAAAGATGACTTCTTGACAGAAGTTTCTCGAATGATTGTGTCTTTATGTCGATACGCTTGAGCAAAGATTAAATTTTCAGTAGATGCTTCAGTCAGACAAAAAAAATCATTTCTTAGCTTGATAGCCTTTCAGTTAGGTGGATAGTCTTTATGTGAATGTACATAGCAGGGTAATGTTGTAAATGATTTCATTTCAAACAAATAGAACTTTTACTTTTTAAAGAATCTTAAAAAAGGTCGCTTTACGTTTTTGAAAGAAGTATTTTAGATAGCTTGTTCCAGAATGATTAAAATCAAATTTTGACTTCATTTATTTGAATATCTACTTTTTTAGAATTGAAAAAGTAAAATAATTTTAGAGAAAATACTTTAACCTTGTTTATGTCTATTAAGACTTCCACAAAATTATCTTCCTCCATTTTATATCAATATTTCAAAAGGTATAAATTTAAAAAGTTTTTTTTTATAAAACAGTTTAAAATGTCTCTAAGAAAATTATTATTTTTTTACATTGATTAAATCCTGTATAAAGCTGACTTATACCGTGTGACCCAAGGAAATATGCGGCCAGTTGTAGAAGCTTTTAGTGTAGAACATATCTCATAAAGTTGTCTTTGAGTAAATGTGTTATTGCATTGTAGACTTTAAAGTCGAGATAAGTAGAGATCAGCCAGATATTAGGCTTTGAAATATCTTCCAACAATTAAGATATTTTTCTGTACGTGACTGATAAGGCAATTATTTTTGATAGCAAGCTAAGAAATTTTAAATTAGTAGAAAGTGATTTATGCTGTTTTTTTTTTGTACAAATAGTTTTTTGGGGAGTGACCAAATATTATCAAAGACTGGATATTCAAGCAAATATAAAGAGAATTACAAAAAGTTTAAAGAAATAAGTATATATTAATAGATAAAAACTAAAATTTAGTGTTTTGCTTACAGCTTAGTTTAGATTATACTTTTTTACTTCTAATTTACTTTAAATTCATTTTTGAAAATTGATTAATGCAAAGGTTTCAATTATTTTTAGTTAACTAGAAAATATTTGTACTTAAAGTGGGATTCTTTTAATTGTATTTTTAAATTATATAATCTACTTCTAAAATGTTTTTTTTAAGAAATTGACATTTGATTTTCTGAAGTCTTTGAAAACCAAATTCAACTCAAGAATAAACTGACTTTTTTCTATAATTTTCAAATTATGTGCAGATTAGAGATTATAACTAATTAATATAATTAATTATTTTATTATAACATAATTAATCATTATAACTTTGATATAATATTTTCATTCAGTTTGATGACAATGACATAATTTCAGTTTGTAATTGACAAGAGAATCAGCAAATTATACTGCTAACTGAGATTTTACTCAATTTTCAAATCTTTTGTAAGCTGTTACTAAAACAAGAATACTTTGAATGGTTGGATTAGAACATTGATTAGTAAATATTTATTGATTGACTGAGCAGACATATTTTTGATATCTGTTATTTTAGTGATTTGAAAGAACATGTAATTACTGTTTTTTCCACCTTTTTATTGTCTGAGAAATTTGGATAAATAGTATTTTAAAGATCAACGTCAGCTTAGTGATAGAAAATAACTCAAATAAACGCCTCTTTCGTCTTGTCGATCAGTTCAAAAAATGCATGATAAAATTTACAATAAAAGTAACTTTTTAATGCTAGAAATTTCAAAAGTTTTTAATTCACATGAAAACTTGAAAGTATTTTTCATTTTCAATATTTTTGAGAATAAATGTTTAACTTTTCTGTTTTATTTTACAAAAATTACAATGTTTGTATTTATAATTCTGATATTATATTTCACTATCTGTTCACTAAGCATCTTTTATTGTTAGCTATAAAGATTATATTACAAATATATCTCCATAATTCTAACAAATAAATCTTTTTATTCAAACGTGTTTGAATGAGTTTAAATTTAAGCTATTTTTTATATTTACTCTTTTGAATTCATTTCTCTGATATAGCATTTAAATCACCATATTTTCAGATGTAGACAATAATAGTAGTAGCCATTTTGGGGTCTTTTAAATAATTTTCAAATTATTTTATTTAGTAAAAAATATAACTGAATATAAAATATTCGTATTAAATAAATTTGATACAATTATTATTTTTGTTATTTAGTGTCAAATTTTGTCGAAGTTAAAGAAAACTCGATAAAAAAGTTTCAAACGAATTTTTTTTTGCAAAATGAATTGCTTTTTGGAAAGAAGTCAATTTTGATCAGAAGTTTCAAACAAACAACCGAAATTAGCGATGAATAATATTTTGAAAATACTATTATACCGTCGACAGTGTGTTCTTGTTTCTATTTTCTTCCTATGTTTGGCTATCACAAGTGGTACTCACTTTAGAGGAGGAACAGCCTGGTGGTCTCCGGTCCTCAATTCAACAGGAGGACATACTGGTGATGTAAGTAACAAGTGCTGCTTAATTTTTCATCATATTTAATTAACCTACACTTGTGTGCCGCTTCAATGTTCATCAGTAACTTAAAAATTTCTGTTTAGAAACTTAGTTTTTAAAGTTAGTGACAGTTGTGATTCATCCTAATATCTTTTTTACAAAATTAAATTGAAATGAGATCAAATTAAACTGAAGTAAGTTGTGTAGCACGAAACCTTAAAATCCATATAAGATATATAAGTATAAAAGATTAGAGCTTTTATTATTGTTAGTTGAAATCCGTTGCTTGTCCTAAAGCTTATTGCAATCGAACAGTTTTACAATTTTATGCTAAAAAACATTTATCATTGTTTTTGATGTCAAAATTTGTACTGGTGGCTAAGAACAACCTTTAAAGCTATAATTGAATTTATACCCAATGTAAGATTTGATTACTTGAAATTATTCAGTACAGTTTGTGTAAGTTAAACAAATGGTTTCTTTTCTGGGATAATCAACAAGTGTATTTAGAATATAGCACATACTTTCGGTTTTGGTTTAAAGTTTTTAATAATAAATTATCAGTTTAACAAGTTTTTTTTCTTACAAAAGCACAATTAGTTTCAAATCAACTGCTCTCTAAATGTTCATAGTTGTTTGGTTTATTTAATAACCATATTCTATATAAATTTTACCAAGTTACAAAATTAAATTATTTATAATAATAATAATAATACTAATAAATAATAATTATAATACTATTAAACAACTTGGCATAGAAATTAGAATAGGGTTGCCAATAGCTTAATTATTTAATCTAACAAATTCAAATAACAATAATTAAAAGCACAATTAAGTATTAATTATAAAACCCTAACTAAAAAATGTTGCTATTTTATTGTAAAAAGTAAAATTACAGTTTTGATTTTAATAATTTTGAAATGACTTTTAAATTTAATAAGTAACTTCTGAGAAAAATATATTATTTTGAGGTTAATATTCGAAATGAGAAAAAGTAAAAGGTTTATTTATTATTAGAAAGTTTGATTCTAAACTTGATTCTAGTTTATTAAATGTTTGAGTTATTTTAATTCAAATTAAAAAGATTCAGATGAATTCTTCAATATAAAATTTGCCCAGAAAACAAAAGATGCCTAAGAACTAATTACAGTTGTTATATAATAGAAAGTAAAAATTTAAAAATATAATCACTTCATCGGATTTAATCTAATCAAAGTGAAATTAAAAAAGCAGCTTGAAGTAAATTATTTTTTTTATTATAATTTAGAATAATGAATTTTAAGTTGCTAGACCTAATGTTAGTTTCTGGTGCCATATCTAAAACCTTTTATTATAAATTTAATTGAATGAATAAAAACAGATAAATCTGTTGATTTATTAAAAGATAAAAACGTGAAAAGTGCTCAACTTTTAACAACTGTTTTTAAAGTCGCTTATAATTGGCAAATATCTAACTGAAAACGATGTTTTTTTTTGGTTTTATTTAAGAGCTTGAAGCTTATGAATAAACTTTGTCGTAAATAATTTCTAAAAATTCTTGTGCTGGGTCCTAAGAAGTAAGAATGGCAAACCACTTTAAATTATTGTCAAATTACTTTAAGGTGTATGCAGGAAATTTTCTAAATGGCAAATTTTACAACTGTTTTATGATATCTATTTAATAAGATTCATTATCGCTAAAATATTTGAAATAATTTTGATTACTGAAAGTTTTCCACAAAATATAGAAATTTAGGCGAGGCGTAACTTGGAGAATTCTTTTAATAATAATCGTGGTTCAAACTGAAAGTAATTTACAGAAAGTGTGATTTAGAAACTTTTTGAAAACTAACATTGTTTCAAAACTCTTTGTTTGTATAAAAAAATCTAACTCTGTAAATATAATCATGATTGCTAAAAATAGTTTGTCAATCTCTTAAAAAAAATACAATAGCAATGATACAAGTATAATATTTAAAGTATCAAATATACTTATAGGAAAGCAAAAAATCTATTAAAAAACTGCAAAGAAACCTTGAAAATAATTGGAAAATTAATACAATTTTATACTTATTAAATATAAATTTGTATAATAAGATTGAATATTCTATGGTTTCGCAAATATAATCTAAACCAAATTTTATAATTGAACATTTAGCGCTTCATCTATTGTTATTGCAAATTTATTTCATTTCTAAAGCTTACTTGATCACATAAGATCAGTTTGAAAATTTTGTTTTTAAATCTAAAACATTAGATGCTAATTGAAATACTTGCATGCAATAAAATAAACAAATTAACCGGCAAATTTCTTCATTTTTTTCTTCAAAATTGTTGTTTTATTCAAGCAAACAATACAATCAGTAATTGGCGCTTAGCTTAAAAACACGTGATTAACTCTTTCAGCAATTCTATTACACCATTTATATATCTATAAGTCAACACATGTTATTCAAACAAGTTTTTTCTTCAAATTAATTGTTAGGATTTGTTGTAAAAACAACGGATTTAGTAGAAAAACTTTTTCTGTTGTTTAGTTTATGAAAGTTTTGGAATAACGTTTATACTAAAATGTGTTTGAGAATTTATTTTGTTTATTTTCTTATTTTTGTGGTCACTTATTTAAACTCATGATTTGATCTTAAGAAGCAGTAGACCTTGAAGTATTTATATAAAATATTTATGTTATTTTACGAACGCAATACTTTTTTGTGGCTTCTACTAATTCTGAAATATAGAAGGCGTGATGTTTGTACGTATTTTACAGATAAAGCACTGCTTTTCAACTCAACTTGAAAAGATTATCAGAAAATCAGAAAATTAAATAAAAAAATTGACTTGTTTTAACTGAAAATAGAAAAACAATCTAATTATCATTTTAGATAATAGTCTTTGTAAAGTTAGGATTTAAATTAAGTAGTTGATACCATACTTATCACGTTCTCAAAGTTTTATTATGTCCTGAAACCATATACTTTTATTACCAATCATTTAAAGCATTTAAGTTAACATGCTATCAGTAAAAAGTATTTGATAATTGTTTTAAACATTTATCTTATTTATGTTTTGCAACACAAAATATCCTTTGTGTTTGTATGAAAACATCAAATGAAGTAATTTTGATTAAGTTATCTTACAGATAATAAATCTTCTTGGCTATACTCACAGAGTGCTGATAAAATATCTTATTTCGAAACTATCTTCACTAATCAGAGATCTGAACTACTTTTTTATAATTTTAACTATTTATAAATTAAAATAGTTCAAAAAAATTTCGAATAAAATTTATTTTAATTTCAAAAAAACCTTTAGACAGAATTATACAAAACCACATGTGATATTTCTAACAATAAACGAGTCATTAGAACGGATTTATTGGGATTTAATCTTTAGTAAACTAGAAAATCAATTTGTGTCTAGAATTTAAATAGAATAATTAAGCTGTGCCTACCTTGCCTTGCAATTATAAGATTTGAACATAATTTTCAATAAACTTTTTGAAGAACTATATTACTCATGTAACCAATAAGAGTTTCTTTTTTCGGTTGAAGCGTCATTTAGATGATTGAATTTTGACTCATACTTTACTATGTACCAAAGTCTCGTTCCACATCAAAATTAAACCTAATTAATGAAAATCTCAAGAATTTGATACATGTGAAAAGTGATTTAAATTTTTTTTCATGTTTTTCAGTTTCGCATCGAATATTATCTTGGGTGGAGATATTCTTTTGATGACTTTCAATGTGAAAATGATATTTCTGAAAGAAGTCTTATTGATTTAAGCGGGACGTGGGACTCTGATATCGGAGAGCTTGGAAACGCTTACATTGTATGCAACGAATATGATCCAGTCTCTGATTGGATGATTGGTTACAACGAAATAGTTGTTAACTCAACAAATTTAACTGACAGCTTACATGTATGGTGAGTATTGCCATGATTTTTTAACTTGAACTCATTTCATTTAAATATTAAGCTTCAAACTTGTCACTTATATATTGGCAAATATTTTGAGAACTTTTAAAGTTGATACATGCAAGTTGAAAAAACTCCTTGAACTTGTTATAATCAGTATGAATAGCAAAGTCAAGCAGTGCGTGGGACCTGTTACGCATGAATGTGTTTCAATCCGTAAAAAATACTGAATTCTTTCCAGCAAGTATTCAAATCGCCGTCTTCATATTTGTTTATAATATTTTGATTAGTTAAAAACAATTGAAGTTTAAGTAAATCTTGTTATAAAAACTCTAAATAACTATTGACAGGGAATATCTTCTTAACAATATATTTCCTTTTATTAGGATATGATTATATCTATTCAGAAAATTGAAGAAAGTTCAGATAAAGTTGTTTTTTAAAAATCTTTTAAAAGATGTTAAAAGAATTTAGCCAAAAATATTCTTTGATTTCTTTATTTATTCTTCTTCAAATTTTCATTGAAAAACTTTAACTTTTTGAAACTAATTTTAAGTGTAATTAAAACTTGAACAAATACTTGGTTTGTTTCAAAAACTTCATATAGTTTCTGCATTTATAAACTACAATAAATGTAAAATGTAAAAGACAAAAACTCATATTTTTCGGTGGTTTAAAGTCAACTAAATGGTTAGCCTTAGAATAATAAAGCTTATATAAATAAAAGCACAAAAAGAAAGTTTGAACAAAACATATTTGAAATTAAAAAAATACTTGGAAATAATTACGGTGGTGACGTAGTTACAGAGAGATTACAACGTTTTTCGAAATAATTATTGTTCTTGAAGAAGAAGAAAATAATTTGACAACTACTAATCGACTGTTTGTAAGAAATCTTATACAAATAATTTGTTAAATGTTATAATCATGTTAAGAAAGGTTTTCATTGATCGAAAACAAAGATTTATTTTGTTTGCGTTATGCATAGAAGAATTGGGATTATAGATAGTTAAAACATTTGAAGTTAGCAATGTATTATCATTTAACACTTTGTAAAACATAGTTTGCTATTATTCAAGTGTTTGTCTAGTTTTAACCACGTTGTTTAACGAGTGTAAAAAGATGTTAGCCATTTTAATATCATTTTTATACATTGTTTACAAGACTTCATCAAGCACTTTAGACTTTTATTCTAAAGATAAAGATCAATAATAAAACGCTGCATTTTTGATCTTTAGAATTATTTGGATATTCGAAAATGATTTAAATAAAATTGTTGCAAAATATTAAAGCAAAAAAAAATTCTTAAAATTCCGACGAATTTGTTTAACGATTAAAAAGAAGATGGCATGAAGAAAAACGGCCATTTAAGTAATCCAACACAATTTAATCTTTATAAATATATCTTTGGTAGGTTAAACTCAGTTATTTGACATTTTCATGCGAGCTATTTTTACATTTGATGATAATAGGGCAAAATATAAAAAAAATTGTAAATATATCAAATAAGACTTTAATGGAGTTATTGAGTTAATCTGAATAAATTGAATCAAAATTCTTATTCAGCTAATCATAAAAATCTTTCTCAGGATCCTTACTGTACGTTCAGTATAAGATCATTACCTTTCGACTCCTTTATCTAGGTTTATATTCACGAAAAACAATTTTGACGAATTGAAAAGAATGACTATTTGATGATTATTCGGATTATTTGCATTTTGCATTAGATTTAAACAAAACTAGAAATTTTTTTAGTATTTAGAATTTAGTCTTCAAAATAAAGAACTAGCAAACTGAAAACATCAGATTACAGAAGCTCTCAATTCTCTATGAAGCATCCCCCTAGACGCTCCTAAAACTCTCCAAGTGAAAGAGTAAGGAGCTTATTTCTAAATGTAGTTGATATTTTAGATAATATTCAATGGTAAGTTTAAGTTTTGAAGAAATTGTTTAATTAGTTGAGATTAAATAAGAAAATTTTAGCTCACTAGAAATTAGGTTATCATCTATTTGTTAAATAAAAGTCACGAAAAAAGCTAAAAAGTGAAAAAATTAGTTAAAAAAAAGAGTAATAAAACTAACAAGTAAATTTCGATAAAAACAAGTTTGTTGTCCCCTTTGCATCGTCTAATGTATTTTAGATGTCATAAATCTTTCATAGAGTTATTGAAAGATTTGATGCTTACTATTTGCTACTTTTGTGCAAAAATAAAAAAAAATTTATAAAAAAGAATAATTTTTTAGAATTTATAAAAATATCGTATGTGAATTTTGAATCTAAACCAGATGTTTGAACTTATTTCTTTCACAATTTAAGTAAAATACTTCAAGAAAACAATTTTTGTTATAATTTATAAGATTTTAATCTATTAAAGGATCACCTAACAGGTAGAATTCAGTTACTAACTGATACGATTATAATTTTGTTCAAACTTTTGTTCAGTATCTAGAAGAATTATTGTCGACAGTGTTTAACAAGAAGGCTTTAAAACTTAAAAGTCATATAATGATTAGGACCCTACTTTGGCTAAGAACGGCCGTCTATGATGTGCTTTGAGTGATGGTATTAAAAATAAACCAACAACAGTGAGATGCAAAAAAACTAATGCAGCAAGACACAGTAAAATGGGAAAGAAAAAGCTATGAGGGTTTCTTTCTTTTCTTTGAAGCTGTTTTTCTCTATCCTTTATTTGTTTGCGGAGTAGAGAGCTCCGTCGTAGTGATTTGTTGTGACATCTTTCCAATCACTGGTATTGATGTCGAGCGATTTCATATTACACTTTTAAGTATCTTGAAATCGAAGGCAGAGACGGCTGACATTTCATTTGTCTCTTGATAGCTCCCCTGACTAATATAATAAAATAATCAGAAATATTATTGATAATAGTGAAATTTACAATAATATTTAGATTATAAGGAAAATATCCTTAAACAAAATTCTGAACAAAATTTCATGGATAAATTTTTCATATTTTTACATTCCTTAAAAAAAATCTGATACAAATTCATGAAATAATTATTTTATAAAAATGATAATATTTAAAATAACTTTTATCTTAAAAGCTCCGTGTGAACAGAAAAACGATTTTCCATAAAAAGTTCAATGATTAATCTCACTGAAAAGATCTTATGATCTTTGAATTTAAAACTAAAGAGCAATATCTAAATTCTTAAATATATGCTTGTGCAGAAGGAATTACTACGGTTTATGATATAGTTTTAAATTACTTCAGATCAAAATAAAGTTGTTTAAGGTTTTAAGCTCTATTTTTAATACTTTAAAATTAATTTATTTTAGTTTTTAATCATATATTTCTCTAAAGAGAAGAAGAAATTTTTGAAACCTAATTTCTTATTAAAAGTAGAAATTAATTTCAGCTTTTCAAGCAAAAAAATTACTTCTAACTATCTAATCATCAAAATTGATTTGTAATTTTTTTAAACAAGTTTTTTATTTACAGTTTATAAAAGTACTACAAAGTGCTGTGGTTGTATATTGTTTAATTTTATTTGATTTCTTATCAACTGTACGTTCAAGATATTTTTAAAGAGTAACAAAAAGTAAATTAATATAGTAATGATTTTATTAGTAAAATTCTATAAAAGTAATTGTTACAAGTCTTGTGATATTTCAGGAAAATTATTTCACTTATAATTTTTAGAAAACTCAGAACTCTTTAAGCTATTAAATGATATGCTGAGAAACAATTTTTCTATTAGCTTTTGTTTACTTACAATTTTTTACTTCCATTTATTATCTATGTCTAAAATATCTCAGTTTTTACCTTTTCTTAATCCATAGCTCTATTTTTACAGTGGCATAAAATAAAATTATATTTGCTTTAAAAAAGGTTTTAATAATTTTAACCTTTTAAGAGCTTGTTAAGAATTTTACTCTGTTTCTACTGGATTTGATCAAAAAAGTTGATAAAAAATATTGTAAAAGTCATACACACAAAGGCTTAGTTTGTAATATTATTGCAACAAATTGAGATAAATAATATTAATTTTTCGGTTTGATTATAATATCAGAAATACTTTTTGTAATAGTTTAACATTTATAAGTAAAAGAATAATTTTGATATCTTGGCAAATTTGTGTTAGTTAAGTGGCTAACATTTTCATTCATAACTTTTAATATTTTTATTTGTTTTCTTTTTGTTCAGAAATTAATATTTTTTAAAACTGTTTACTAGATAAGTATTTAATAAGAAACATAAAACATTTAAAACCAAACAAAAGTTGAATGAATTTTGTTTAAAAATGTATTTTTAGGTTGAAGCCAATTCTTACAAAACAATTATTTAAGTTTAAAACTTTATTTTATCTTACAATGGTCAGCAAATATAAATTTAAGAAAAAAATTGATTAAACTTGCACTGTAACTATCAATCGCCTATAATTTACCATATAAACACAATTAATAACCACATGCTTGAACTAACATCAAAACAAAGTTATTGCTTGAAATGTCATAACTTATTAATTGTATATAGAAATATAATTTCAAAACTTTTAGCTTCAATGTTTTTGATATTTTATTCTTACTTTACAAGTCGTCACTATTTAGTTGACTAAATCTGGTTTATAGCTAAGAACTAAACCAGTAGAAAATGTTGGAATGATATAGTACAAGCTTTGTTTACGTTCGTTTTGCTTTGATCTCTGAAATAATTTAATCTTTAATAAATCACTAAAAGAAGGATAATCAAAAGTAAACTAAATGATTAGCCAGGGTTTAAAAATTTTGAAATTTTTAGGCATCAGTCTAGTGGAAATGGTCAAAGAAATTTCATAATCAAGGAAAAAAACAAAGAAATAATTGTAAAAATGTCTAATTGAATTATTTACATCAACTTACTTCTTACTAGCTGTCTAAAAATGTAATATTTTGATCAAGAAAGCAAATTTGAAATGTGCTGCGGCTTATAAAACCAGCTAAAGCTGTATCTGAAGGCTTAAAATTAAGTCAAATCATAGAAACTTGTCCATGAAACTTCAAACCAGTTGATCTCTTTAAAGTAATCTTTGAATGTTCAGAATATTACAAGAAGCTAAATTTTCTGGTTATGCCGGATTATTTGTGTTATACTCAAATGATTATTCATCTATTTGAGATGTAATTATACCATCAACCCCAACATCTACTATTTTGTACTTAAATACTTTGATGAATCAGTCTGCTTAAAAAGAATCTCTGTTAAACTTTAAGCTGAAATTTTATAAATATTTGTATAAGTGCTACTTTTGTCTTTAAGTCGATATTATCTTCAACATAATTTCATGTTTTTCTGATTTCTGTTTTTTACAAAGGTATGGAGGACGTTGTTGGATTGATGAGCTGTATTATCCGGGATGTGCTTGGAACCTCTCACTCTTTTCTAATCTTGGAATAAGATCTGACATAGGAAAGCCAAACTCCACGCCAAAATCAGGCTCTATACCAATCAAAAGGTTAAAATTATTTCCAAATACGTTTCATAAATTAGATTTTGAGTTAAAGAGTTTTCAATGATTAGAATAATTTATTCTAAAGAATATTGTATGTAATTAAAAATAATTTTTAAAGAAACGAAAAGTTTAGTTTCGTAGAATTTGGAAAAATCTAAAGAAATAAATAGATTTTTGAAAATATCAGTCGCTGCAAAAGTTGCTCTTAAATTTGTCTGCAAAGTTTCTCAAATATGTTGTTTTAATTTTGAACAAAATAAGTTCATAAAAAGCATTTTCAGCATAAACTTGAGAAAGAGTATTTGAGTTTTGCTAATGTAATTATATCAATTAGAATAATGAGGTGGTTTTATAATTAACTTAAGCGTGGTTGATACTTCTTTTGAAGCTTACAGTTCAAAAGTTATTTATTCTTTAAATTTACATTTTTGAAGTAAGCCTTTGAAAATTGTTCAAATTTCCTTTTTGCTTTTATTCAAACGAAAATTATCTCAGCTTAATTTTGATTTTCTTTTAACCGATAAAATATATAAAATAAATTACTTTTAAAAGATAAATTTATTGTAAAGTAATAGAATCAAACAATAAAAATAATTATTAAATTATCGATACTAAGATTATTTGATAAATAAAGTTTGCTTTAAACATCAATTTGTAGTTATTACCACGATATAGACGCAGACTTCTAAAGATTTTTATCAGTGTTTCCAATGTGGAAAATTTTGTTAAAACATTTAAATAATCTAAAAATCTTTCTATTCAAAATTTTTATCAATTTTTTTATATGACAAACTTTTCTGTATTTTTCAATTTTTGTAGTTGATTTAGACAAATTATCAAAGCAAAATTTATTAGACTTCATCTTTAAACTTTTATACAAGCATCGGCATAATTTGAAAGAACAATATTTTAAGTAATTTCTGGCTATCATTAAGTAATTATCAAACAATTGAAGTAAACTATTGATTTTCATCAAATATTTTTGTTTATTTTATCTTTTCAAACAAAGCATACTAATAATAACAATTAAATCTTGTTACTTTGTTAAATTGCTTATCAACTGTGCATCAATAGTAATAATTATTTTGAAGTTTCAAATTGCTTTTCAAAACTTATTTTGATTAACTCTTAAAAAGTAATTTATAATCTTTAGTTATGATTATAGTTTTAAAAGTAATACTGAAATTAATCTAAAATTATTTCTAATTTTATTTTAACTATTGTAAGAGCTTTAAAAACTTTGATAATATTGTAGCATTAAAAACTATTAAAGTAACAAAGAATTTCGCAAATGATTTATAACAAAAAAATAAGTAGTCTAAAACAGAAATTCAAAATTGTTAAACAAGCTCCTAATTTTACTAATGTTACAATTTGAAAAAAAAAGTAATTAATTTTGAAATAAAAAGTTTAGTAACCCTTACAAAAAACATTAAAAAAAGTTGGTTGTAACAATTGATTGTAAAAAACAAGTTGCTTAAAACAGTTAATATTTTTACTCTTTAATATAAAACTGCAACTCATGATAAATCAACAAGCACAAGATTAAGGCGAGTTATTACTGGTATTGTGTTATTGGCCGAGAATTTCTACGAAATCATTTGAAAGTTTTAAATACAGTTTAGATGATAAAAAGCAGAACAAGCTTGTATAAAGTTTAAATATTGAGTTCTTGATTTTTACTTAGATAAAGCAGAAAGTTTTCAAAGACAACTTAAGTGGCACAAAAAGTATTGATTTGAAATTTACTTAAAAATTTATTGGCATCCAGATAAATGTTTTAGTTTTACATAAAAATTTTAACTCCCGCTGTCAAGACTACTCAGATATTCAAATTGTTAATCTTAATTTCTAAGACATTACTAAAATTGTTAGCTAATATTCTAATTTGAATAAATTACTTTATCATTTAAAAAATTTTCTGTCATTTTTCAAACTGTTCTGTATACATCTCATTGAAAAGCTTTTTTTACTGTTGATGTTTTTTGTAGACTTCAAGCTGGGTGTCCGACCACAATAGAAATCCCAACAACAGATTCTGATGGTGACATTGTAAGATGTAGATTTGCAAAACAAGATAGAGATGATTGTGGGGATATTTGTCAGGAATTCCCTTATTTTTCTTTTATCGAGGTATTAAATCAGTTATAATTGAAGTTAGAGATGAAATATAAGAAGCTAAACAGATTTATTTTTATAGCATCTATCTAATATCTTTTAAAGTTTTTAGAATTAAAAAAAGATTTACTTTCAAATTAGCAAAACGTTTTAATTTCAAAAAATAATTTACATTTTAAGCTTTTAAGCATTTTTTGCTAGTTTCAAAGAAACAAAACATCTTTTCAAACAATCATTTGAATTAAATTTTATTAGCATGTATCTTTGACTAACAAATAATGAATCTCATGTATTTGATGCTCTTAGGACACATGCTTACTGTCTTACAACGGAGGTGGAAGCGAAGCTCTAGTGACAGTTGCTGTAGTGATTGAAGATTATCCGAGAGATCCTTTTATTATGAATGAAAAAACCGAATCTGAAATAGTATTTAATGTGAATGATCGGATCAGCTACATTCCAATTCAGTTTCTTGTATCTTGTAAGGAAGACACTTTGATTGAATCTTCTAACTTTTTTTTCTTTATCACAGAATCTTTGATGTTTAATCCAAACAAAAAAATTAATTTCGAAATTATCCTTGAAAATCATTTTTATTCTTTTTCTTCAGTTTACCTGTCAGATGACCCGTGTAGTGTCAGACCTTACTTTGTCCGCCCCACACCCCCTGACGGTCAAACCATCTCTACAATCGTGGACACTCCCATCAATCTTCAGTTCTTTGCATCTCCGTCGGGGTCATCTGAGAAGTGAGTCTTCATCTCCTTGCAATCAGCTTTCAATCAATTATCTTTTTCAGTATCAGTGATTTCGTCTTCGTCTTCCCACAAGGAGCTCGCAAATCAGAGATTGTCCAAATAAATGACTATGTGTACAGTGTCAATGTGACGTGGACACCGACTTCGTCCAACATTGGGACCAACATATTCTGTTTCTCAGCTAAAGACTCTTCAAGGTGACTTCTAATTTTATATATTTTAGAAGATTTTATGAAACTTTGATTAAATGTAATAAATTGTCCATTGGACCAGTTAAATGGTCCAATTGGTCCACTTGTCTTTCTAACTAGTTGACAGTTTGTCCTGTAACTTTGGTTTATTTACTTATCTGAGATAATCTTTATCTTTTCAGAATATCTGAACAGCGATGCGTTACTTTAGTAGTCGGAGGTGATTATCTTGATGTCTTTTGAAGATTAGCAAATGTTGCCAATTAAAAATAAATTAAATTGATAAGAAGTTCGGAAAAAATGTTTTTATTCAACTATCGTGATGTTCATCAGCAGAACTTCAAAATCCTCAATTTGTTTTTCACAGATGAAATCTCGGCTTGTGAGGTTGGCAACGGAGGATGCAGTGATTCATGTGTCACATTGGGCACCAACTATCTTTGTGATTGTCCCCGAGAATGCTGGTCCTTGGGTGCTGATGAGCGAACATGTGTCCGTGAGTTATTTTTTTAATCTGAAGATTTGAGAGATTTTAGAAGGATTCAATAAGATTAAGTAAATTTCACAGTTAAGCATTGGCTTATCTTGAAGATTTTTCACATAAATCATCGTTAAATCTTCCTTTTCTATACTTTAAGACTGAATTAAACTCAGTTCTGACTTACAAGCTGTAATAAGGGATTCGTACGACTTTAAATTATAAAGTTTAATTATTACTTTCAAAACCTAAAATTTAAAATATTTAGATATTTTACAACTTAAATTTAAGTTAAAGTTTGACAAATGCTAATAAAAGTTAATGGAAATAACACTTTAAGATTGATAAATTATATTTAAAAATGCTAAATTGCCTTTATTTGAGCTAACATAATTAATATTTTGAATAAATATATTTGAACTTTATATAATTATATATTTTCAATTGATGATATCAACTCAGAAAAATATAAAATTATTTTTGCATCGTCATTGTATTAATAACTGAAATATAACTAAGCCTTTAACTTGAAGAGAAAGTTACATAAATATTCACGAAAAAAGAATTTTGCAAAGTTTTAATTTGATTTCTAAAGTTTAACTACTCAAAGTTTTGAGTAAAAACTTATTTCAAACCCAAAAACTACATATAACTAAAATAATCTGCTTTTTACTAAATTTTTTTATTCAACTTTTAAACACAAACACTTAAAACATATTTATTTCATTTCCAGCATGATAGCTTAATAAATATTTGTTGTTAAACTATTCACGAATATGAATTGCAACAAAAGTTAATTACAAGAAACCACGAGGGTTTTTTCAAATGATATTTTGTTATTCAAATGATATGATTTTTTGACATTTGTAAAATTGGTTTCATTTTTGTATAATTAAAAATTTTATTCAAATTTTAATAGTCAAGTTTAAAAAAATTAAAATGAATAATTTGATGAAATGCCTATGACCTAAAAGTTATCTTTACAAATTTTCTTAGTTTCTTGCATCATTAAACTTTGAAAAAAGATTGACTTTTTAAACAGATTTTCTTTTTTATAGGAACAAAATTAAAATAATAGATTTTAAAATCAAAACAATTTGCTCCAAATCATTTTAATCAACTTTACTGTCCAATCTTCCTTACAATTAAAAGTTTGATTTATCGATAAGCCAACGATGTTAAAATTTTTACTTAAATAATAATGACATTTTAAACTATCAAATCTTTTTAAGCATATACACTCAATCCTTAACAGGGCATTTCGATGTCTTTGAACTAGAGACTAATAAACCTTTATAAAGATTGAAGCAACGAACGACAACAATATATTTGTTAAGTTGATTCTTTTACAAATTGTTACTGTAAAATTTTAGTAAATGTTACGTAATCATTTTCAGATAAATGAACATATCTTGGTCAATTGACCTCTTAAACAAACAAATTTAATTAAATAGAAGTTTATCAGTCTACCCCCAAAAACAGCAAATGAAATCATTCATATTTTCACCAAATTATAGCAGTTTTTACTGTAAATTTCAACATTTTAAGGTTTAATTTATTTTATTTTATCATATTATCTTGGATTAAAAGATGGAAAAAGCTTATAACAAAGCCAGTGTTAGACTTTACAGAAAAGTTGAAACTGTAGATTTCATCAAATCGGCTCGCTTTTTTTTACCTTTTGAGCCTCATCATAAAAACATGTTTTTGTAGAAATTTAAAAACATTTTTGCCAAAAATATGTGAAATCATTTGACTGATATTTTTCAAACTTGTGCTTATTTTTTATCTTTTAAATTGATTTAAACGGTTTTTATATATAAGGTATTTTAAAGCTCATTAAATTAAATAATCACGTTCAAATAAGCAAACAAAGCGAGTTCAAAGGTTCATGAGCATTCTAAGAAAACTCTGTCTGTTTCATAACTTCTATTTCTCCTATTTTGTTGCAATTAAAAATGATTTCAGTTCGTCATTTTTTTGTTTTTCAAATGAAAAAGTAGCTTTTAACTTATTAAAATATAAAGTGTAGCGTTTGAAACGTTACTAACAATTTGAAGTATTTTAAGGAATGATTATTGACATTTGTGAATAGGCTGAATTAAAAGTGAAACTTGACAGTTAACTAATTTATTGGTTGATATTCACTGAAACAGGGTTATAGACTAAAACATCCATTTTTTCGTTTGACATTTACAATGTTAGAAATATGTTCTAATGTGGTTTGCTTTGTACAAGTTTTTAAAAACAATATTTTTTATTCTCTCTGTTTAGGTGTTCAAATTTCTCAAAGAGTTTTCGTAACCATAAAAATATAGTTGAATAAATGAAAAAACAGTAAAAGTCGAAAAAGCTAAATGACAAATATAAATTTCATCAAGTATAATTCAAAAAACTGTTTTTTAGCCACATAAAGTATTAATGTTATTTTCAAAATTTTCTAATTACATATTTGTTTTTGTACAAAGTATTTGAAGGGTATATATTTCGGGTTTTGCTGCTTTATTACAATAAACTTGGTACAACTAGCTTTGCCAATCCATAAATTAATAGAGTTATTCCTCAACACTTTTAATCAGATAAGATAGATTTAGATGTGGAAATTACTACACCAAAATAAATTGATGACAAACCTTACATACAGCTCTCGTTGTTAAATGTACTATTATCGCTTATAGCGTTTAACTAAAATTAAGTTAAAATCTTGCGAACAACATTCTTGATAAATGAATTTATTGAATAACTTTGAGGTTATTCATTGTAAATGTCAAAGTATTTTGTAAAAGTTGAAAATATTTAAGAGTTTTTGATCAAATGCTATAAATGGTATTATTCATTTGTGTTAGACAAAAAGTACCACAACTGTAACTATCTTTTTCATAATTCAATGAAAAAAGCACGAAACAAACTTTATTAAAAACTAGAAGAAAGTTTTAACTTAAAAGAATTATTTTGTTTTTGGTGTTTATGGGTTTAGCAAGTTGATGTAGATAACAAGCTAACTTCTTCAAAATTTATATGAAATTTTATGCATTTTGCAAATACCAAAAAAACAGCAGCTTTTTGAAATTATGGTAATTTCAAAGTATTTCAAAAATCTTCTAAATTTTATAGAAAATTTAATTAATATGCAAGGATTTGAAATCATTTTCAATTATCTCATTTCAATGATTGCAATAACAAATCTCAAAATAAAAAAGATCTTATAAACAGCTGATGTTTCGATTCAATGCTTTCCTACTTCAATGGAAGTTAGAGTATCAACTTGCTCAGTGGATAGTCCAAGACTTACTGTTGGTAAAGATGATATTCCAGACGAGCTAGTCTTAGAAGAGTGCAAGAAAAGAGAAGAGAATGGTTCCTACATCTTCTCATTCAGTTTTGATCAATGCGAAACTTTTTTTGAGGTATTTGTTCTCTGGTATTTAACATCTTCATCATTATTTGATTCACAGGAAAACTTTTGGAACATCACTTACTACAATTACATCAGATTATTTGCAGAAGTTAGTGGAGGTGATCGCAACTCAGTAATTACTCGAGGAAAATGGTGAAGAATACTTGCATAGGGATCATTAAAAAATTAAACAAATTAATTAGTCAAACCATTTAAACTTTATTATTTAAGCCAATAAGACTTGGCATGACAATTTAAAGCAAAAAATGGTTATCAATTATCTCTAATCGTATCTCCATTGGTTTCGGTCGAATTCAGATTAACTCAAAGATTTTCCGTTATCTTTCTGTTTATACTATTTTTACTATAAGGTCTAAATAAGTTGTTATCTGCAGCCATGTGTAGAATGAAATAAATAAATTAGCAGAAATGATACAATCATTAGTCAATAAAATTTCTTTCAAAAATCAAACTTTTTTAGGTACACACAGCTTGTTTCCTGTACTTTTAGCAAGTTTGAAAATGTTTCAACTTCGTTTCAACCTGAAAATCTCAATGTTGAGTTACTTGCAGTTCCTGGACTTGGCTCCTTTTCTTTTTTCATCGATTTTTATAACAATATCACTTTTGAGGTTCAATAAAAATTTGTTTGAAAACTTCTAAATTCTAACTCTTAATTTGTAAAAATATCTTTAATAAAAATTCGAAAATGATTTTAAAATTACAAATTTGTTGTTCCTATTCAGGAAGCAACTGGTCCCTACGATTATCCAGTCCCTGCCACCATCAATAGCGACATCTACTTTGCTGTCAGGGCAGTGGGTGGGTCCGCTGGGATGCAGCTTTTTACTCAGAGCTGTGATGCTGCTCCAACTAAAGAGATCTTACCTGAGACTCCTGTTTATACAATGATTTCGGGAGGGTGAGATGACTTTCTGTTTGAAATTAATGATGTTAAAATAGAAATAATTAAATCCAAAAATGTTACCTTCTAATTTGTTTGTTCAACTAACTGTTTAACCGCTTTTAGACTTTTAGAGATAAATGAAAAGAATTTTGTAAATTAAAACTTAAAAGGCTGATTAAACTATAATCCTTCTTAATCTCATCTAACAGTCTAATTAGCTAAGAAACAAAAAATGACTTTTACCTAGATGTCTGGAAGATCTAACAATGAAAGAGCACTCTACTTTTTCACCAATGGAGAAGAGATATAGTATCAAAGCGTTTCAATTCCGCGAAAGGTTGTTGAGTTCAAACCAATCAACAGTGGTCTTCATAAGAGTAAATATCTAATCTTTTTGTTACTTCAGTTTTCACCAAATATTAAAAAGAGTTTTTTAAACGAAGGCTGAGTTCTGGCTCTTTTGGAATAACAATTTTTTTAAAGTCGGTAAAAATGTTTTCAAAATAAATGTTATTCAGAGATCTTATAAGATATAATCTATTAAAGCGCGAAAAACGTTTAAATTATGACTTAAACCGATATTTTTATCAGTGTTAATTATTTTATCCAAAAAAATTCATTTAAACGTTTAAACTATTCGAATATCTTGAATGAAAACTATTAATTCGAAACTCAACTTAAAAACAAACAGATCTTTTTCAGAAGTGTTTTTTTTATTTAAACTCAATGATATTAATTAAATCGGTTAGAAGTAAACATAGAAACCATTAATGATTTTTGGCGTCTTATTATTAGTGTGCTGTTGTTGTTTGTACTGCTGGAGCTACAGTTACAACTTGTTCTCAAGGATGTGTTCGTTCCAAACGAAAAAGATCACTTGATAGTATGTCCCACAGGTAAAATATAAAAACTAGATGAGTCAACTATATATCCAATAAACCAACTATTAATTGAAGATACAAGAGGCAAAGAGTTATAGCGGATGATGATGATGGTGATGATGTTGATGATGCTTCTAGTAACGTGACAGAATCTCCTGTTCATAGAGTGAGCAGTGATGGTGGTGTACAGATTACAATTATTGACCAAAGTAATTTTCTACTTTCACAGTTTTATTAATTAATATCAATGACAGTTTCATCTGTAAACTAATTACCAATAAATATTAACTTATTACAGTTTTCTGATAGAATTATCAAAATATTATTATCTTTTTGTTGATCTAAACTAAAATTTACGAATAAGAACTTATCTACTAATTGAATTCTCAGATACTTTTGTAACAACCGGCAACGAAACCATTCAAGTCAAAGAGACAGTTCAGACTTATGAACCTGCTATAATGCTTATCACAATTGCAAAAATAGTTGGTTCTATCGCGTTAGTTTTATTGGTGGGTGTCCTAGCAGTGATTTGCTATCACAACAAAGTAGTTCGGGTGAAAAATATGATCATCCCTATCGAAAAGAACCCAAATATAGCTAATGTCCATCAATTGAAAAACATATATGTGACAAATGAAATGATTGAATTTTATAACCAACATAAAAAAATCAACGAAAATAACCCTAATAGTTTGTGGGCTCAAAAAGTGGTCCACTTACCTTCGGCATCTTATTAAATTCTGCCAGTAATAGACAGAAGATTGAACAACTTATCTTTTTGCATATTTCAAAATCTTTATTTTTATTTTGTATAGTTTTGACAAGAAAAGCGAAAACCAAATTAAACTCATAGCTTTAATGCTAAAATCTCGAATTTATTATCTTTCTATTCCAAATGTCTTAAAATATTTGACAAGTATTCGTAAATAATTTTTTTTATTCGACTCAATTATATTTTATAAATGTGCATAAGCCAAATTTGTTTTCTTATCGTAATCTAGCAAGCTGGTTATTTTTACTTTACCATACGTCAACGCAACTGTTTAAAACATTTACTTTTTGTCTATGATTTTTAATATATATGTTTAAAAATTGGTTTGTTGCTTTTCGCACCATTTAATCTATTCAATAATTTTTTATATCTTATCGTTTATCTTTAAATTCTCACAATTGTACAAAGCTTGGTAAATATTTTGAAAACGTTATATGTATTCTTTATTATATATCGTTAATTAATTTCTCTAATTGAAAAATTATATATCAAGACATCAAATTTGTTTGCGAATCAATCCATTAGCTTATAAAATATGAAATAGTTTTTAGAATGTAGAACTAAACTTTTGAAAATGTTTGGTTTATTGTAAAGTTTGCTGTTAAAATAAAAAAGAAAAACTTCGACAAAAACTAATTTTATTTTTGTTCAATTATATATTTACAATAAAAATGAAGCAGTTATTTATCATTGAAAAATTACAAGTCCTGAAAATGCTAATAAACAGTTAATGTTTCATTAAAATAATTTTAACTTTTGAAAAACATCAAAACCCCTTACATTAGATTAAAAAGAATTCTTGTTTGACTGATCAATCTGATAATGATTAATAGTTTTTATTAAAAAGTTTTTTTTACTGAAGTTAATTAAACAAATTTTTTTTGTAAAACTTTTTAACTGCAGACAAATTAAATTTGCTTTAAAGTAAAAAAAATTCTGTCCAAATATTAAATAAGAACATCTTACACAATATGCCTCTTTTATATTTATTCTGTATTTATTTATTTTTATAAAATTTTAAGTTATTAAAATCATAAAAGTAAGATATATTATAAGATTTGATTAAAGCTATAAGCGAATATACTGAGTTAAAAAACATCTTTTAAATTCTACAAATTTAATAAATTTAATAAATTTAAATATTTAAACTATCACTAAACTATATTTTAATATTTCTGAACCTAATATTTCATTATTAAACGATTTTTAAGTGTTTCTCTCAACAAAAGTTTCTTAAATTGAAGTATCTGAAATTTATTACTTAAGAATTCAAAAAACACTAAATATAATTTGTTTTTAAATCAGAATTTCTTTTGATTACTTTCTACATTTTATTTAAGCTAAAAAACTAAAATGTGACGTCAAATAACCAGATGAATAACCAGACATTATACGATGTAATAAATTTATCCAAAACTTCAAATGTTAGTTTTGACTACCTGCAAAATTGTCAACTATTGATCACGTAGCACCTAAAGTACTCCACTTTAAAAGGTTTACAAAAGTTTAGACTCTTTTTAAGAGTTGATCATCAATGGTATCGACGTTTTAACTAAAGTATTCGATATAAGTTTAAACAAGAGATAAGCGTTTTGTAAAGTCTGATAATACTAGGGCTTGACTTTATATCTAATCATTCAGTTATTGATTGAATCATCATTTGGGTCATAGTATTAAAGTGTTTAGGATCTACTAGTTAAAATCAATCGCTGAAAAACATTTTTAATAATCATTAAGATGTTTATAAATAATTAATTTTCGTTTTTAAATTATGTTTGTGGAATATTTTAGGAAAATTAAGGTAAAATCAATTTTTATTTGTAAGCCGAAAATATTCATTTTCTATCTAGACTTTCATTCTAAAATAGTTTGATTGTTTGATAATCATTTATCTAAATGGTTTATCCATTGTATCCTTTTGATGATACTACTTGAATAAGTTTTGGTTATAGTGTGTACCTTGAGTCTAATTTAACTTTAAACAATTATCTGTGATAGTATATTTAGAAGTAACAGTTTGTTTAATTAGATTAAAAATAATGAGTTTGTACAGAACTTATACAATTCGATAGAATGAAAAATTGCATTAGTTTTGGTTATCAAATGGATGTTTTTAAATATAAAAACAAACAAAAACTTTACTACAATCGAGACTTAAAAAAGCATATTTACGTTAAACAGTTTTTAAAGTGATTTCCTTAAATAAAAAACTCATTGAACTTTTAAAGTGGTAAAAAACAAAGCAATTATTCTCCATTTTCAAAAACAAATTAAGCATCCGGTAAACTTATTCAATAAACTTGTCAGACTTCAAAATACCTCAACAGGGTTTAGAGAGAAGTTAAATGGAACACTTTCTTCTTTCTACTGATTTCTATTTTAAACGAGTGATAGACTATTACTCAATTTAAATACGTCTAGTTGTTGACATTAGTTTTAAAAGACTGCGTCAAGAAAATAAACAAGATCGAACTTGAATATTTAATAAACTTTTATAATTTGCTGTTTGATCAGCTTTTCGTCGGAATTTTTTTAATTTAGTAAAATTTGAATATTTTAATCTGATAATAAAATCAGTTTCTTGTATTGCTAACACACCTTTTGGGTTTTTATTCGTCAAATATACTTTCATCGTCAAGCATGATGAGTATTAAGTTTGTCAGATTAAAATAAACTTTGAAGGTATTTAATTCCACAAGATGTCGCTCATATCTATCTCAAGTTTGTGTTGGCCATTTTAATTCTTTTTCGATTGGTCAGTAAAGCAAAATACTTGATCAAAAATGACATCTTGAAAATTTGAGTTAAATTAGTTTGTAGTTTCTGGAAATCATTGCATATTAGTTTAACTAACTAACTAACTAACTAACTAACTAACTAACTAACTAACTAACTAACTAACTAACTAACTAACTAACTAACTAACTAACTAACTAACTAACTAACTAACTAACTAACTTACTAACTTACTAACTTACTAACTTACTAACTTACTAACTTACTAACTTACTAACTTACTAACTTACTAACTTACTAACTACTAACTTACTAACTAAGTAACTAACTAACTAACTTACTAGCTTACTAACTTACTAACTTAATAACTGAATAACTTACTAACTAAATAACTAAATAACTTTGTATTAGATTATTGTCTAAGTATGTATATACGATGTCTTGCAAATATTGTTTAATGTTTTGATCATATCAAACTTTGCAATTACAGGCTGAACACAAAGCTGGTTAGTTTATAATAACAAATTCAAAAACTGTTCTTTACAATAAATGAATCACAAATTTCTAATTATAAGTTTTTAATTATTTGAACGTTTTGTAATATTAGTCATCTAGAAATGAATTAAAGGACAAGCTTAAAGAAACTTCTTACAAAGATTATTTATTTGATTAAAAGCCTGAGTTATACTTTGCATTTTCCAACTATCTGTCTCAATAATTAGCTTTTGTTCTTTCTATCTTTATCAAATTTACGAAAAAAACTGCGAATTTGACAAGGGACTGTTTAAATTGAAGAAGATACATTATTTAATGATAACTGTTTGACTTCATAACTAAAATAATTAAAAATTTATTAAACAAAATGATTTATTTTGTAAATGAATTTCATAAGTAGCTATAATAGTAGTAAAATCGATTGTATATGTTTAAAGACAATTACATAATCTTATTGCATAAAGTAATACTGAATAGTGACGTCTTAGAATGTGTGGGTTGAACGAAACAGAATTATGCAAAAAGATCACTTGTTTGAAACAAGGTCACTAATGGTGATAAGATTTATTCATGTTTTTTAAATGAAGTTTAAAATTCATCAATTGGTAAATAATAAATAAACACTTTTTGATTTAAATAAATTATCTATAAATTTTTTTAAGCATAAAAATTATCAGAGTTTTTTTTTTAAGAATAAGCCTTGACATTAAAGTCTTAGTAATTTTCCACAGAATTTACTTTTTGTTTTTTTAGGGAATGCTTTGCAGTTAATCATAACAGCTTCTTTATGTGTTGCAACTATTTAGATTATTTACTACTTAAAACAAATACAAGCCTTTCTAGTTTCAGCAATAAATATTTTCTTCATCTTAAGAGCAAAGCTTCAATTGTTTATTTATTTTTTTATTATAATAGTTTAACTATACTTTTAAAGTATAATCGTAAATGTATTAGTAATGCAGCAGCAAATTTTTGTGGTTATTCTTACAAACGTCTATACAGTAAAGTTGTGCAAAGAAGATACGATTCTTTTTCAGTTCAATCATATAACTAATAGCTTCATGACTAACAACTATCAAAAGAATATTTTATAAAAAGCAGAAGTCAGGTTTAGTTCCAAAGCTGACAGCGTTAGTGTAAATCGCCAGTAGGTGGCGCTTTAAGTAGACGACGATAATGGTAGAGCTGTTAGAAATTGATCAGTTGATGCGTTTACAGCCCATCAAACAATATACAGAAATAAAAAGTAATTAGAGCTTTAATAAACTGCTACCTAAGATCTTGGTAGATAAGATAAAGTGGAAAGTGAACAGTTTTAAATGATCAAAGAACCAGATTTTTAATCATTTTCAATCAGATTTATGCAAAAGTTTATTTCAGAAAATGTTTTAATTTTTCAGAAAAGGATTTTTTCAGTTCTTTTTAGGCTAAATCGAATAATTTTAGCTGAAAGCTTGTTTTTACATTACTGACATCACTCAAATAATTAAAGGTTTTGTGTAGGCGTAGTCTTTACTTTTATCTAACTTTAATCAAAACTGATTTTATATCAATTTTTATGCTTCCTTCCATTTAAATAAAGTTAATTTGTTTGTTATTTTATCTAAATCGGTAAAACTAGTGTGAAATTATTGCGGAAATAAAGTAACAGTGCTTGTTTTATCTACTTTGGTTTTAAGCACTTTGATTTTTAACTTGTAATATAAAATAAAGATTAAAGTTTTGTGTCAGTCTTAAAGCAGCTTATTTATCGAATTGAAATATTGCGACAGAGTAAATTTATGTAGCTTGATAAAGAAGCAACATTTACTGCTTTGTAAGAACAACTTACTTCATTTACTTTAAGAAGAAAAAGCTTTTGTGGCTTAATCACTTTTATTTATCGAGATATTTTACAGCTTTGGATGTTTTTAAAACATTTGCAGCAAATGTGAATTAAATTTAAAAAAATTAAACAATCCAATGAATAACTACGCTTATGACCATCTCAGCCATCCAAATATGACCAGGGACAATTCGCCTTATGTGACGCGACAACCGAATCTATTCAACATGCCAGACGGCCAAAGAACCCTAGACACTGACCCACATGCAATGTCACTGGTATTTGAACAGCAACAACCATTTTCCATGCCCTTATACCAGTACGACACACAATTACGAAACCGACAAATGTTTTTCCAAACTCAACCCCACAACCCAACCAATAACGATACCTTTTACGTCAACACCGCCTGTCCACAAGCTGTTCTACCTGGCACAGTTGATGACTATGTGGGCCGCAACAATGGAAAATATCAGGGTCAAGTAGCAAGGCAGCACGCGAACAACGAAGTCGAGGAGGTAGGAATGAATTAATCATTATAAAATCCTGATCCTACGCACAGATATCCAACAATAGCTTTCCCTGAGTCGTGATATTGAGTCAAATCGATTGTAATTTGATACGCACGAGTCGTTGGATTTTTCAATATGATCGACTTCTATCATTTACTTTTCTTCTTTTTATTAATGAGATAAAATCAACTGTTTACAAATCACTTAAACTCATCGAATTTTTTCAAGTCGTTGAAATAGAAGTTCAATTAAAATAATTTTTTTTTTGTAATTTTCATCAAATTTATGGAAAAAATTAAACAAATTAAAAAGTAATTCGTTTCAAACTTCATTTTGTTGCTGAAATAAATCATTGAAGAAATTTCATCGCTGATTCTTATCTTCTTTCGACGAGAACTCACTAAGGGGAAAACCTCTCGTCGCCTTCTTGGGTTTTCCCGATGACACTCCTTAGCCGCTACTCACATTTCTTTCTTAGATCTCCGAAGAAGAGAAAGAGCGACAAAGAGTGAAAAGAGAAAAGAACAGGATCGCAGCGGCGAAATGCAGGAACCGAAGACGAGAACAACTCGAAAGTTTGGAAAAAGTAATAAATATTTCATCACTAATTACCACTTGATCAATTTCATATCGCCGCTAACATCGAGTCTAAACCTTAAAAAAGCGTCAACAACCAACTTAGCCACGTGATCAGCTACCAGATGATTAAATTCTCGCTTTAATGACGTCACGTTCACAGCGGACATGTGTCAGAGCATGCTAACCGTGAAGATATGATAGGGGAAATCCCGGGTCTGCCATATGTCAGTAAATCCGGACGTTTAGTGCCCTTAATGTTTCACGTTCTGGTGACGTCATCGCTTACCCATATGACGTCATAAATAGGCGATGATGTTTTCACATTTGTTGAATCAAATTTTAAAGCCAAAAATGTTTTTTTTTTCTCGAATTCTTCTTTTTTTCCAAATTATCAAACTTTTTTAAGATGTAAATTTAATTTCTGACAATTTTACTTTTTGTTAATATTTTTGTTGATAAGATTTTAGTTTCTCACCACTGGTTATTATTGATTCTGTTTTTCTGGAGTTAAACATAATGAAAAAAATGTAAAGAATTTTTTTATCTGATTTAACTTTACTAAAAATTTTTAAAGAATGAAAATATAAACTCTAAAAAAACTTCATATTTTTTTAAACTAATTTAATTGTAAATTCTTGTCGAAGTCACAAAGCTGTGAAAACATTTGAGAAAAGCTGGGTTTTGGGGACTTCCAGTTACTCATTTACCAGCCTTGACTGAACTCAAAGACAATTACTCATAAAATTTCCAAAATTCTTTGCAAAAAAACCTTTCTGATAGGAGGTACTCATACAAATAAATCTCTAAATTTAGTGCTTAAACTGGATAATGATAAACGAATCTAAACAATTCAACAAATTATTTATTATTTAATCTAATTGTATAAACAAAAATAAAAAGTTGTTTTTCAAAGTCAAATATTCATCTAGAAGTTTTCCATTTTGTTGTAATATATTTACTTGAAGTTTTTGATATAAATTTTAATAATCTACTTTGTTTGATTCTCATCAAAGATGTTTTGATTAATAATACTTTCCAATCTTTCTTTTTAAAAAGTTTATTGCTTTAAAACAACATTTTTTCTATAAAAATTTGATACTTTGCTCTTGAGTTTTAAGAAATTGGAAAATTTGGAAATTGTTAGAAGTTATCATTATATCTACAGGTTGAAAAAAAGTCAATCTGAAATAATTAAATGTATAACTCTTTTGTAGCTTCCAAATTATTTACAAAACAAAATTTTTTTAAGGAGACAGATCTTTTAGAGCGAGAGAATAAAAACAAAAGAGACATACTGAGATCTCTGCATGAAGAAAGTGAAACACTATCAAAAGTGCTTGAAGAACACGAATCTAAATGTAGTAAAAACATTGTGTATGAAAACCAACAAAACTCTTAAGTATTAAAAATAACTTTTGATTAATCAACTTGAATATGACAAATTATTTAATCGATATTTTTACTCGAAGCTAAACTCACTTAAATTTAAGTTTATTTTTTGTGTAAATCTTGTGTGGTTTTGCTTTTTGTGTATATGTGAAAAATTAGCTGATGTTGAACATATCGATCAAGTTTTTTATGATTGTAACACTGAGATATTATAAGAGTCGATACATTTATTCAAAATGTTTTATATGGCATCGTAGTACTTGTTTAATTTAATTTTATTTTTGTGATAAGTATTTTATTAGTTATTTTACTTAGTTTTTTATGGCACTTTTTCATTTGGTTAGATTTTCAAAAATTGTAACAAAGCTAACAAATAAATGTAGGATTTTGTATTATTTCTAAACTAAAATTTATCTTTTTACTCTTCAAATTTATTCTTAAATGTCTTCAAGCTGTTTAAATGTTAAAGCAGTATGTTATTAGCTTAGTTAAGTTTTGTTTATACTTTTCAAATACAATACATAATTGTTTTTTCAAATTATTTGTACATTTTCCAATCACCTAACTGCAATAAATAGTGTTATCAAAATATCAGTTTTTTAATCGTGTATTTACTCATTTTTGACCAAATATTTTTTTATTCTGAAAAATACAAGACTATATTTTATGTAATTATGGCGTAATGTTTATTTAAAGCTTTTATAGTTATAACAATTATATTCATTTTCTATAAAACTGAAGTGCTAAGTAATAGACAGATTTTTTTTGGCTTGTAGTATTTAATAAAAATAAATAGTTTTTTTTACAAATTTAAAAGAATATATCGGCTTTTGTCAAGACTAAATAAGAAATTTAATTCTACTCTAGTTGAAAATTGTGGTTTTATTTTGATAACTGACTTAAGGAAGTTTCTAATAATCAAAAACCTATAAGTCTAACAACAGTTTATTAAAGCAATTAAAGATCTTAATAGTTTTAAAACAATTTGATAAAGTTTAAATGATTTTGAAAACAAAATATTTTAATTATTTTTTATTTATTCAATATTCAATCTTTTATTTCAAACTTGTAGGTATCAATCAAATGTTAAATTCCATAACTTTCTTTGGTGTATAGCTTGGTAAATTGTAATGTCTCATCTAAACTTACATTTAATTCTATTTTTTTACTTAATCATTTAAAAGTACCATTTTTATCTTTATACAAACATAACTTTATTGTTGTTATCTTTAAGATAGTAGCTTTCTTTAGTTGGTTCAGTTCAATTTCTGCACCATGTAAAATAATTTTTAACTTTTTAATGTAGTAATCTTAAAAAGTAAAAAAACAGAATTGACTCACTGTTATTATTCATTTTCATTTTTTATGTAATTTTGTAATTTTGTAAAGACATTGATTTCAATAATAAATAACACTGGTTTTAAAAACGCTAAAAAGCAATAATTTTATTTCAAGAAAGCTGTTCAAGAAAGCAAACATCATTTTTGTTATTTCCTTCCTTAAGAGAAAAGACAATAGACACTGAATAATGAAATCGCAAACAATAACTTATGGTGGCAAGAAGTTGAGATCAACTAAAAAGTTGGTCAAAGTTAAACAAAATCTTTTTGATTCAGTTAGTAGTTGGTTTGCTACAAAAGTAATATTTCGTACTACTCAAGTAAATGATAGTAAATATATTTTCTAATTGTAAATCTTAAAAGAACATTCTTTTACTATTAAAGTCAGAAGATAGGAAAAATTATTCAAAATAAAATCACTTCACCATCATCAAAAATAGACTTTTATTGATAGAATAAAACCAGTTGAGTCGCCACATCAAAAGATGAGGATTTTCTCGATATTACTAATTTGAACCTGAATTTCTGAAACTCAGTCACCAGAAATTAGCTTTTATGTAAAGTAGACACAAAAGCTGATTTTTTGAGATTAATCATTAAACTTATTAAAAATCTAAATCAAGAATTTAATATTGCAGTGTTAAATAATTTAAAATATTCACAACTAGCTAAAATTAAGATCATAAAACCTTTATAAAAGCACACTTGAATAGTAAATGATTTATTCAATAACATCAGTTTATCATCAACAGTCTTTTAAATCGCTAATAGATAAAGTTAATAAAAAATAGTTCTAAATAGGGTTATCAAATTTTTTTTTGAAATTTTCTTATAATATTTTGATAATGAACAATTATATCACATTAATCTTTATATATATTTCAAATACTTGAGTCAACCAAATTAACTCAAATTTTTTGGTAAAACTGATGAGGTATCTAATCTAATAGAAGTTTTGAAAAATGTAGAAATCATCTGCATCTTTAAATATTTGAATACTTTTTCAATAACTACACTCACAATTGGTGAGCTTAATTCCACAATATAAAATAGTTTAGACTAGAAACAACTAAATCTTACCAGAAACATAAATAAGTTTCAAAAGTTATCAAATTTATAGCAAGATGCAGGCACGCTCATAGCAGAAATTAATTCAAGATTAATTGATGTAATTTGCATAAATAATTATGAAAGACAAATCTCTTTTTGAGTTTCAGTAAATTTGAACGAAGCTTAGAATAACACATCATTAATAAAACTTTTTAGACTACTGTGATTAATATCAAGTTTTTAACCGTGCTTCATAATAAGAGGTTTTGACTAATGTATCGTTGTAATACGTAAAGTAGCTTTCTAGCTAGTCATTTTTTTATATCCGGTTTACAAATGGTACAAAATGGCAGAAAAAGTGTTATCTATATTTATTTTCAAGCAAAAAAAAACTTAATAAAGTTGTGCACGCAGATTGTTTAGTTTTGAAATCTTATTTATTTTGAAGTTTTTATCTTAATTTATGTTAACTCCAACATGTATAAGTTCACTTCTCCAAACAACCTTGAACAATTTAAAGGAAAAACATTTTCACTTCAGTAAAATAGATGATCATATTACTTTCATGACTTGATCTTAAATAGTTCCAAAATATTAACACTTACCATTTCTCTTATTTCACACGAACATAATCTTTATTTTTTTAAGATACCTATCAAAATAAATCAGCACACGACCAAGGTCGATTTCTCCAGAATAATCAACAATAAGTATCTCACCAAATCAATCAAGTGCTGACATTACGATTAGCTTTCTTCCTCATCATCTTTTCATTGGCACCATGTTGAGTTAAAAACAACAACTAAAGTACGAGTTGAATAAGCTGGCGTAAGAGTATCCTGATATTTTGAGCAAATTAAATTTTCTTAACTTTCAATGTAATGAATTTTGGTATCAAATTTTGCGACGTTTATTCTTTTTGGCTTCAATTGTTCTCTATGTCCTTTAAAGATTTTTAATAATTTCTACACCCATTAAGAATAGTGTTATACTTTTTATTCATCAACTTTCTATTCAACTGTTTTTATTGTTTAATTAACGTTTTTGGTCATTGAATTTTTTTCCTTTGATCTATTTTCAAAATAAATCTGCTCTGATAATGACACCATCACAACACAATATAAAATTGAAAATACTCAAGCAGAATGCGTAAGCGATTAAAACTTTCAACCAAAACTTTTGTCGCAAAAGATACAGTAAATATAACTTACTGTAAATTGTATGGCTACTTAATAGTAAGCTTCTTTTTAAAAAAAAGTTCTCATCACTTTTGGCGTGTAGTTCAATTCATATGTTCCGAATTATATATTCTTGCAATCTACCATCAGTATGATTTAATGATATTAACTATGATTGTTAACATGTGCGCATACTGTATTTTAAAGAATGAAAGAAATTTTTCAATTGTTTCACTTTAATTCAACGTTAGAAAAAATCAATTTGTAAAATCTGTCTATTAAATTTGGATATATAGCAATTGATAAGGAATGAAACAACAGGCAACAACTTGGCAAAAAACATAAACTAATATTATCGAACTACTAAAAACCTACATTATATTAATAATCGTTTACGTATTAAACCAAAGAGTTACAGAAACTTTTTCCGGCAGTTTTCAACATAAAACAAGAACTAGTTTCTGATGTTGAAGTCTCTTGAAGACATTTTATGGCTCTTCCACCTCTGACAAGTCTATCTTAGTTGAACATTTAATATTGTGTTTTTCAATGAGTTCAATTAGAGACTGTTTATCTCTTCGAAGAGCGACAATCATTTGCTCTTTCATATCAGCTTCTCCTTCCATCTGCTTGACCTGCTGTGAAATAGAAATACAATTTTAGGTTTATATTTGAACACGTGTTGCAAAGTTCACATAAACAAATATTTGAATTCGTTTTAATGATGCATCTTTAGTTTATATCTTAGATATTTGTGATTGTAATTTAATTCATGCAGATGTAAAAGAGATTTTAATAGCTAAATTCAGGTAACACCAAATAACCATTTGTAATCATGTGATTTCATCTAAGTTGATGATTAAGAACTTTTTACAATTTACGTCAAAGAATAAACTAAGCTAGTTAAACAACAGTGAATAAGAATCTTTTAACTAAGTGTTTTACTTTTATTTGCAGTTGAATGAAATTGAGAAAAGGTTTTGATTTCAAAACAAATTTTCCATTTAAAATAATAAGAGAAATCAAATGTAGCACATGTAAATGTAAAATTGAGTTCCAATGAAGAACATGTGAAGCGGAAAGACGATTTAAAGTGTTGACAATTGTCTTGGGAAAGAGCCGCATCTCTACCGCGACAATTCCTTCTCTACTCATCTTCTACTTTACCAACTTTTATTTCTACAATATTTTTTTATTTCTGCGTTTTAAGAGCTAGAAAGAATGACTTCGTGTTATTGGAAGAAGCTCTTTGTAAAGGAAAACTTGGTATAATTGAATTACTTTTCATATTCACTGGGTTCTAACTTGCTGATGTATTTTACATTATAATTAAATGAATTGAATTATAGTAGTATACAATTTATTTTCATTCATAAAAAAATAATATTTTTTCAATAGACTTATTGAATAAATTTAAGTAGATAAAAATCCGTTTTAACCTAATTTAATTACTTTTTGATATATAAAAGCTTCATCACTGTGTGCGGTCATATTTGCATAAACTGCTAGAATATTAAATACTTTTAAATTTCATCAGTAATTGAGGTTTTAATAGAGATAAGTGATTTGTAAATATAAAAACTAGATATACAAATTATAGCTTGTCCTGAAATTGCTTCAAAAGTTAAACAAAGTTGTTGACTTATACAGTTCAGCAAGGTTCGGAGAAAAATAAAGTTAGTCCAACTAAAGACTTATGTAAGAGTTTGTCGGACTGTTTCTTAATCAACTTTTCCTTGCTTACTTGTGACAAGTTATAAACAGGAATGCTTGCTTTGAGATAAAAAAATAAAAATGAATAGAATCGTTCCTCTAAGTCACTTATTGTTTGCAATCAATCAACTTATCAATCACAAATGAACGGGTTAAATAAATAGAAAAAGTAAACGAGAAAATGATAAACATTAAGAAACGCGCATAAAGCGAGAAACGGAAAAAGTTGTTTTGTTACTTAAGACTGGCAACTTTATAGATGCAAAATTCTGATCAAAATTGAATAAGGTGTTTGGGTAGAGATTTGTTGGTAGAAAATACTTAACTAGCATAAATAAATAGTTTTTAAATTGAGCACCAAACCTTTTCGAGTTCTTCTAACTGCTCTCTGCGGCGGTTTCGGCACTTTGCTGCAGCCAAACGATTTTTTTCCCTTTTCATGAGGAGTTTTTTCATCTCAGATTCTGAATCAGCTGGCTGAAAATAAATTTCATTCACTCTTTTCTAACTGACTGAAATATTCAGTATAAATACTGAATACAATAAATAAAAAATTCTAAAATTAAATAAAAAGATCTCGCTCACTTCGGAGTTGATCGGGGGCAATCTTTGAAATCCAGAAGTATAATTTGATCGGGATAAGTCACTTGTTATGAAACTTGGTGAAGCAGAAATATAGGGTGAACCTCTTGCTTGACTCATGCATAAGATTTCATCATAATTTATTGAAAAGTTTGGATCAAATCCCGAGTTGAGAGCAGTCCTGTTTCCTTGTACAGGGGTTAAGCTACTCATTTCAGGCGAATCTGGGTTTGTAGTAAAACTTTGAGGCGAAAAACTTGATGCTTGTTGAGGTAAATGAGAAAAGAACTGAGCGCTAGCAGGACCGTCTTGAATATAACTTTGCTTTTCCATTATTGCTGATCTAATAAAACAAAAAAAAAATGTAAAAAACTTACTTATTTATTACAAAAAATGCAAAGGAGGGTGCCTGAAGAGAGCACCTCCCGCTAACACACACTTTCACAAATAACATCTAATAAGTTAGAAATATAGAAAGCAAAAGATGTAAAAAATGTTGTTTTGGTAAAATTTTTACTCGTAAAATAAATATTTAAATTGAAAGTTAAATCAAATTTTTTTTCGAAATTGATAAAAGTTTTGTAGTAATGATTACTATCACTAGATTCTAGATATCTCAGCTTCTTCACTTTAAAAATTCAAGACATTTAATTAACAAAATCAAACCTAAGTCAGTTGTCTGAAATTATAAAAAGTTCTGATTGTTTAATATGTAAAAAAAAGTAAAATAAAAACAAAAAATTCTTAAATAATTTTTTTAAACAAAAATTCTCACAGAGTTCTTAAACCAGCATTTATAAAATAATCTATAATTGAGGTCACGCTATCACCATCTATAGATATCTAAAAAAAGCTCACAACCAACCAGTTAATAAACACCTCAGTTTACTGAGAAATATTTCTTTATACTTATCTGAGTCTCTTTTTAAAAAGGTACAGTATCTCTCTTCTTTTTTCCCAGTTCTCTTCTCTTAGATGTACCGACCTGAGATCCCTATTTTGCACTCTCTAACAATGTTGCTTCAAAATATTGAATAAACAAATGAAGACTAAGACACAATTATTTTCTTCTAAAGGTATGTAAGGATAATTAAAGCAAAAGTTTGAGTAAACTTTCTCGAAGTTTTTATTTCTAAGTATATTCTTCTGAAAATCACCAACTTATAACAGCTGCAAAACGTATCTTTGATCTTTTGAAACAACAGACAGAATTTGATGATTTTAAAGCTGATAAATTTGACATCGATGCCAACACATCTTCTACGATAGCCACACCTGCATGAAAACTCAAATTAAATCGTCAGGAATTCCAACGAAACTTTATATTTGAAGTCAATTACAATTTTGTTCTGGTCGCTATCGCTTCTGCCACTGCTACTGCATATAATGGGTCACTTAGAAGGCTTAAATGTCATAAAAGACTTATTCTTTGAATTGGTAAATCTTTGATGTCGTTTGAAACGATGATAATTGGCCCATGAAGACTTGTCACTTTTGTCGGCAGCTCATTTTCGCAAAAAAAACAATTTGTAAACCTCTTGAGAGGTGTTTATTGGAAAAAGTAAAGTTTTTGAGAATAATTTTTAGATTTGAAACATCTTTCAGCTCTAAAGTAAGCTACCTAATAATCAATTCAAGACTTCAATAAAAAAAAAAAAAAAAATTAAACACCTCTTCGCAGTACAACTGATTTTCAGAATAAATTCATCAAATATAAAAACAATAAAAATCTTTTTCCTAAACCACAATTTATCCGAAGTATAACTAGTGCAAACAAGAAGAGATAATCTCAGCAGAGTTGATTCAGACTTTTCATCTAAGTACTCATCTTATTCAGTACTTGAATATACTCAAACTCAATCTAAGCCCACTTATAATCAAGTTTACATTTTTTGCAGTTAGTACAACGCAGCAGCTCATGCTAACTCAAATAAAAGAGATAGCTGTAGACTCGCTGTCACTTACTAAGATTTGGAAAACATATCAAATTATTCCTGGTGAGTTTTTAAAGTAAAGAAAACCATTCAAGCGCGAAATTTTTAGTCCGGTAATTTTAGGAATACATTTTCCTAAGGTAATCTTTTACAAATACTAAAAGAAGTTTTAAAATGTATTAATCAATTTTGCCAACCAAATTATCTTTTGAAAATACTCATTTACACGAATCTTTAATTAATTTTATTCTATTTTGGATATTAGGTAAAAACTAAATTTAATCAAGTCTTTCCTGTTTTACTTATTTAATTATGTTGACTCATAATAAAATGTTTAGTGTTTTCTGTAAAACAGACTTAAACAATTTTTATTTAATTTATCTTAAAACCTTTAAATTAAAATTGATTAAATTTAAAAATTACAGAATAAAATCGTATCTGGTATAAATTAGTATTAAATGATTTCATGTTTTAGCACAAAGAACTGACAATAAGAATTACTTAATTGAAAACCTACAAAAATCTTTACAACTTACCCCAATATGATTTTTTTTTCAACAGTTAACTTTAAAACCTTTTTCTAAGTTAACATTTCTTTAGTAAGGACATTATAAATCTTAAACAACTATACATTTTCTATTGGATCCTTACTTAGCTATCAGCTTGATGCAGTTTTACAAAATATTAAGGCAAAATTGTTATGACAATAAATATTTGAGTTATACTTGGTTACTCCAATAGAGTTTGCATTTAAATGATCTAATTCAAGATTCCAAAAATTACTTTTACATTTTTCAAAACTATAAGATAAACAACTAGTAAAACACTAATTTCCTGTCTTTAAATTGGAAGTAATTGTAGTATTATGTTGCTGTAATCAATCATAAATTAATAGAATTTTATTTAATTAGTGCATACACATAATACCATAGCACAACAAATTAAAATTGTTGATGTTTTAGTTGTAAATTACATTGTTTTGTTAACTAATCCTTTGAAACTAGTCACTATCTTACTAGTTACGTAATGTTAACCTTTTAAACTGCATTTGTTTTTATGATTGATTAAACAAATATTTGATTCAAAAAAAGTGCTTTGATGTCTTATCGAATAAAATTTGATACCTACTATTTTAGAAATAACACCAAAGGAAAACTTAAATTCTAAAAACGAACCTAAAATGACGTAATACTTTAGTAAGAACCATCTACAAAATGTATATTTTTCTTATTTCTAATTGCTGCCAAATCATATTTAAGATATCAACAAAGATTATTCTTTTCAAAGTAAAGCTTTTTATAAAATATATGAAGTGATTAATAAGAGCTTATTTATCAGATTTAAATAAGAAGTTCTACCGCTGATTATTAATTTTCATCTAAATATTTTAATCATTCAACGAAAGTAAAAATATTGAAATATATTAAACCATTTATTTAAACTAATTATTTAAACTAATTAAATTTCCTATGATTATCTAAATAAATTTCTAGTTACAAAATTATTAGAAGATAAAAACTATTTTTTGAGAATCTACGTCGCTTCTTGAATGTAAAACTCAGCGATTGTTTTTCATGTGTTTAAAAGTAATCCACTTTCAAACAGTAAAGATTTTACGTTTCTTTTCTCCTTTAACTTTTTCAAAATTTCTCGTTTGAACTGTCAAAGAAAATTCGACAAATATCGGTTCTTGTCGACCTAGTTATAATCACAAAAAAGTCAGAATTGTGAAAGCTAGAGTAACTATATCGTCTTCAAATCCCGGTAAGTATCAATTTATAGAACCCATTTTCTAAGAAATGCTGTTAATTATTCAAATATTCCGCAGATAGATTTGACAAATTATTTACAAATACCTTGCCGTGTTTATCATGAACGGAAACACTAAAAAGACTCCAAAAAAGAATAAAGTTTCATGTTTCACTTGTGATGCAAATCTTAAAATCTTTGAAAGTTTGAAAATAAATCAAATATTGTTGAACAGTTTGAAAAATAATGAATTTTGATTTTCCTGCTACGTGTAATTTATTTGTAATTAATTGTTTTAGTTTAAAAAAGATCTTATTCTAACTTTTCAGTAACTTTTCAAAATTTTCTTTTTGAAATAATTAAGATAAGGTGTTTAAGCATTTAATTATTACTCTTGACAAGGTTTCAAAAGAAATAACTCTGCATTTAAAGTTATATATAAAAGTAAACTAAAACAAACTATTTTTAATCTAATTTAAAAAAATATTGTGAAATTATTTTAAAAGTAATTTAAGAAAATAAAAAAATACTTATCTAAAAAAATTTAATAGTTTTATAATAAAATTAGTTTATATATATTTTAGTAATTATTTCTATAAGTAGTAATGTTGATTTTGCTAAAATGTTTGTTGATTGTGAAAGTTATTTCGTAATCAAACAAAACTAATTTAATAAATTAAAACTTAAATTTTTTAGATATTTAGTAAATGGCAATAGAAATATAAAAAAACTCATAGATATTTTTTCTTAAACAGTTTTTCGTATCATCAAATGCAGACGCTGTAAACCGACTGAATAATTTTCCCTATTTGCTTTTTATTAAGATTATTTTAATATATGTTTTTTATTTTATTTCAAATGGTTAAGTGTGAACCTTTAGCTCCTTCATTTTTTTGGTTTTAATTTTAAAATATTCCTGAAGTATAAATAAATAAGAAATAATTAACCAAAGAATGTTGTATGTGGAACGTAAGGTGTAAAAAGGCGAAAACTAATGCTCACAATTTGTCTGCTTAGTAAACGAAGCACTTATCTAGATATCTTTCTTCTGAAAAAAAAACTATTAAAGCAAATTAGTTTAATCATTCAGAGCAGCTTTTATTCATCATTATATATGTCTTCATCTTCTGCACTTATTTTGAATTTAAAGTTTGCATTTTACTTATGCATCCGCAGTTTCCTTTCTTTATCAATTAGGCTAGAGTGTGATACTTGAGACCTTTTCATTATCTTTCTATAGACATATTGTTTGGTTTTATTCACTATATTAGCTGTATTATTTTTCATCTGCTTCTATGCCTTAGATAAAATAATTGTATAGTCTTTTGAGGGATGAATGTTAATATAAATATTATACAGATATAAAATTTAAAATAAATTGTTTAAAAAAAACTATAAGATATCAGCATAAGTATTAAAAGCTGTTTTATCTAATAAGTTCATGGTCAGTCAATTTTGCTTTACGAGTAAGTAAAATATTCAAAATAATCTGTATATCATCTTCTACTTAAAAAAATATTTACTTAAAATATGTGATTATGAGACTTTATGAATTAGATATTTATAATTTTATTTTTTCTTAATAAAACACAAAATAATGTTAATATTGTTAAGTTCCAGATGTTATTTATTAAAGCTGTTTAAATAGCAACAAAACATTTTAGTTTGTTAATGAACAAAGTAGTTTAATGCACTCTTAAAATTTGAGCTAACACTATTTTTATATATTCGTTATCTTTGAAATCTAAGTTTAACTGAGATATACCTTAAATAAATTAACTATATTTTCACTCTTTAATCTCAGCGTAAGATTAAATTTTAGCAAAGACTTTTTTATGATTTCTATTGTCATATAAAAACATAGTTTTTGTTCTAATTGTCCAATTATTAATAATATTTTCAAGAGTCTATAATTTTTTATAAATTTATTATTTTTTGATTCGAAAATGATTATATTTGAATCATTTTGAAATGCTTATTTAAGTGTTTAACAATTTTAACAAGCATTTTTATTGCGAAACTGTTATTTTGCTAGTATCCATGTTTAGATGCTATGGACGCGTTAATGTTTAAACAGTTTAAGTTTTAAATTTTTTGTAGATGGTTGTGAAAAAAATTGAACATTTAATCATTTGAAAATATTTTTTTTGTATAGTTATGTTTTTGTAAAGTTAATTTATAAGTTAGTTTATAACTTTTGTTTTGCACGTTTGCTTCTAAATAAATTTATTCTACATTAAGTGAATTATATTATTTAGTTTAGTTAAATATTTTTTATTTGTAAATTTCTTTGTGCGGTGACTTAAGAAATATTTCGTTTTGTAATTATTCATCAAATAAGGAGCATTAATGGTTAAAATATTGTAACATGATATATAGTGTAAAATAAAGGAATATATATCAAACCATAATATTTCAAATGATTTGTGTCTTTTTATATTTTATGAACAAGGCTTTTGATTTATTTGTTGACAAAAATTTGTACTTTTGAGGTTGTGGACATTTATATTCATTTAAATAGTGTTTGGATTGTATAGATTGTATAATTTATAAACATTTTATTAACTTGATTGATCAACATTTATTTTGGTATTTAATAAAGCTTATTTAACTTAAGATGAAAGGAAAACTATTAAAATTTATCTTAACATCTTAGCTGTTTAAAAATTAAAAACTTCAAATGTAATATTATCCTGTTTTTTTAATTAGATATTTTTTTAAAATAATTTTAATCATTTTTTTGTATATTAAATTTGGCTCATTTTATTTGAAAAGGTTTCTAGTTAGTGTATAGATGGAAAATTATAAAGTAAGAAACTGTTTTAGTCTTATATTATGCATTAAAATGAACTTCATAAAAAATAACTTGAGATTTACAAAAAATACTGCAGAATTAAATTTAACAAAATTATAATGTTATTAATTAGTTTGTTAATATTTTTAAATTTATGCATTTTTTCATCGTTATTCAATAACATTTTATATCTCAAAATGTTTAATTGATCTAAATTAATGATTATTATTATAAATTCAATTTGCTTTGTTCATTATTAATTAATTAAACTTTTTAGCAAAATTCAACAAACTAATTTTTTTATGATTTTTAATATTTTTATAGCTGCTACAAAAGCTTGGTAAGGGCGCTCAGGGGTCCGTATACTTAGTTGAATGTAATGAAGACAAGAATACATATGTGTTAAAAAAGATTGAGTGTAATGATGAACATGAAGCTAATAAAGCATTTAAAGAAGTAACTCATTATTAGATAAAACTAATGTAATAATGAATTAAGTTTATTTTCTGTTAATATTTTTGGTGTTAACAGCTTACTGTTAGATATTATGGTGCAGCTATATGCCTATTTTACAAATTATTTGATTTTATAGGCAATGGCTCTGCAAGAACTTCGTCATGAATTTATTTGTGGGTACAAGGAATTTTTCGTCACATGGGACAAAGAAGAGGAAGCAATGTTTGTTTGTATTGTCATGAACTATTATGAAATGGGTGATTTGGCTAAAGTAATAAAAACTAAAAGAGCTAAGAAGGAAAAAATTGAAAAAATGGTGATGATAGTTGATTTACTTTTTTATGTGGAATCGTTTTTATTGGCTACATGTTTGTGTCTCTGTCACCTACATATTAATTTATTTTAAGTAAAACTATTTTATCTCATAAAAATTTGAAAGATTCAAAGACGTCACTAAACAAACATTTAAGTCTCAATTACAAGAAATATTTTTCTGTTTTTCTTGTATCTACAAAACCCTTAGAACTTATTGTTTCTTTAAATAATTTGATATGTTCAGAAATCTTTATGATGTTTATTATGTACCTTGAAAGACTATTTTGTAGATACATTAAACAAGTCAGCAGCTTCTTATAAAACATGATTAAAAAACTGATTTAAAATTATTTTATTTTACTTCATTAAACAAAAACTTTATATAATCCTCAAAATCTTTTAACAGATATTAAAAAAATGGTTGGGGCAGATATTGGAAGCTTTAGTTTTTGTTCACAAGAAACGAGTAATCCACAGAGACCTAAAACCAAGTAATATCTTCATGACTACCAACTTGAATATAACAATTGGAGATTTTGGGGTGTCCACTGTTATGGGGGATGCAAGAACCAGAACAAGAACCACAGTTGGTATGAAGTTGTTTAATGTAACTTCCTCTAGTCAAAATTGAAAGCTTCTAGCACGTTTTTGCCTTTACATTTGACATAATTTTTGGTTATTCTATTTGTCTGGTAATAACTGTAAGTTTATTACTTATTTATTGTTAGGGTGTTACATTGGATCTTTCCATCTGTATGAAGCAACCACAACTTTAATAATTTTTCAGCAAAAATTTATGTTTTTGATTCTTTTAATTTGATTAACGACTTTTTTTGGCATCCTCATAAATCATGTTTTATAGAAATCATACTTTTATTTGGTGGTTTTGAGTATTTGCTTATAAACTTTGGTTTAATTGTTTAAATACATAAAAAAATCCACGAGAAAATTGAAATGAAAGAAAGCACGTTTACTATAAAATAAGATATGTTTGTTAGACATATTTATTATATTGACCGAATAAACTGACAATATTTTCATTCTAACAGTCTTTTAAAACTTTGATTTTTAACAACCAGCTAAAAATTGATCACCAATTCAGTAAAGTTTAAAAAACATTAAAATTTATCTTTAAAATAACTAAAGAAAATTTATATAAGCAAATCTAGTAGTTTGAAGAATTAACTGGAATCATTTCTGTAGGATCGATGATTTGGATGGCTCCTGAAGTGATGGAGAGACCTTATGATGAGCGAAGTGATGTGTGGTCGTTTGGTTGTATCATTTTAGAGTTGGCTACTTGTGGTTTTCTAGATGTAACTTTTCGTTCCTTTTTCTTAATTTAAAGTTATTAAAGACATTAAAGTGTTTATCAATTGGTTTAATTAATTTTTATATTTTTGATTTTAGTCTCAAGAAATCTCTTCAATCTTATTTGAGATCAAACAAAACCCTCAATGTTTAGAAGATAATCTCTCATTACTAGTTAATGAAGGGTATTCACCTCGTTTGTCACAACTCATCAGAGATATGTTGAGAAGGAATTTTCAGCAACGGCCTACTGCTATGTAAGTTGTAAAGCTGTAAAAACCTTTCAAATGATTTCAAACTTTTATTGTAAACAGTGATCTTCTTTCGTATCCTTACGTGAAAGAGTGTTTGATGTTAAACCCTTCTAGCCAACTTGTAGAAAAGAAAAAACAAACCAACAAACCGATTGGTTGGTTTCAAATCACTCATTTCCATAATTTAAAATATTTCAACTAATTTGTAGTTAACTCCACCTAGTGGTCATCTGTTGAATTAAATATCTTCTTTAAAGATCCGATGCCCAAGAGCAAATCTCCGGGAGATCTTTTTTCATATATGCAGAAACAAGTGACAAACGCTGAAGCTCAAACTTCTCCATTTAAACAGTTGGCTGCTGAAACTCAAAAAAACAAAATTTATTGTTAGTGTCTTTGATTTACAACTGATGTGTAATTGATGCTGATCTCAGGTTCTAAGATTGATCCAAAGATGAGGAGGTTGATTTGTGAAATCATGAAAAACAATACGGACTGTTTAGAACTTCAATTAAATGGATGTAAAGTAAATAGAAAATTAGAATTTTCAGGAGTCTATATCATTAATCTTACAATTTTTGCAGATTCTTCTAAATTTGATTGAAAAATCCCCTGAACAAAGCAAGATTCTTTTCGAAAAGGAATCCATTTCTGCTGTTATATCCGCAATGAAGTCGGATTCTACTCATAGAGATCTACAACTTGTGTCTTCATCTTTGATCATGGTTCTATCTTCTGAAGGTAATTGATCGCAAGTAAAGATCATCACTGATTTAATCTTTACAGAAGACGCAGCTGAAAAGATTGGAGAGTTAGGAGGTGTTCAAGATATTTTATCCCTTCTTCGACAGTTTAAGAAGGATGCAGAGATCTGTTTGAAGTGTTGTTCCGCTCTGTGGAGTCTTTGTGTCAATGGTGAGTTAATTTGATCTTTCAATTGAAGTTGAAAGCAAGGATTTTTTTGCAGAGTATAATGCAGGGATTGTGACTGAAGAAAAAGGAGTGCAGGACATTTGTAATGTGATCGAACTTCATTCCAAAACCCCAGACGTTCTGGAAACTGCTTGTTCTGCTATATGGTCTTTATCTTTGGATGGTTTGTTGCTCTCATAAAAATTCTGCTTTTGGTGATTGATGCCAGCTAATTTAAAAGAAAAATGTTAAAATCTTTATATTTGCTTTCATTGCAAGTTACAAATAAAAGTTTCTCTTTTATAATCTCCTTTCTTTAAAAACAAAATATTCTGACTACAATTTGTATCTTCCAGAAAGAAATATAAACGTTCTGTGTGATGTAGCTATCTCACAAATTTCTGATGTACTGAAACATCACTACAAACACAGTAAAGTTGTAAAAAGTGCATTGATGGCACTAGCTACAATAGTAGCAATTGAAGGTAAGATGATTGAAGTAAAATTGCAAAACCATGAAACTTTCTTTAAAAATTGTAGAAGAATGTGCCTACAATGTACTAGCGTGTGATGCTGGCCTCAAAGTGATGATCAATTGTTACAAGCAACACCGTTTAGAAGCTGAAATTGTTGATAGCTTCGTTACATTACTCGTCGAACTCACTGAATATGGTTTGATTGATTTTTTTCAATAATTTAGTTTAATAAATTTGATAAATATTAATTTCATTATTATTCATCAAAATATTTTCTTAATAAACTTTTTCTTTATTTTCTACATCTAATTTTTGAGATGATTCACAATTATGTCTTCTCAGATAATATTATCCCTGAACTGAAATCATTTGAAGTTAAACTTAAACCCGTAGCACTTGAAATTCTTTCCAAATACCGTTCAAATCCGGTAAGAGAATATATTTGAAGTTACAGCTGAAAGTAAAATAAACTTTTTAACATTTTACGATTTTTCTGTGTAGTTAAAAATCTATTTTATACTTTTACGTTGTTGATACCATAAAGACGAATTAACTTTTTGGTTTAACTTTTTTGATGCTATTTTACATGTCATTTATGATTTATTACAAATGATTTAGAAACATTTATTTTACAGGATATTGAACCAAATATAAAACAAGTTGTTGAAAAAGTCAAGTTCAAATAAAATTATCTTACTTTTGCTGAAGTTCTTTTTCACGAATCAAGAAAACTATTTTTTATTGTATATAATTTAGCAGTAGAACAGACAATCAATTTTATGCTGTGACCATCTTGTCTTATCAAATGTTTTGCCAAAGATCTTTTTAATTTTTTTCGTGTAACAAATCAGAGATTATCTTACCAGTAATTGAATCATTTTTCATCTTTGTTCTCATTTTATAATCCTTTTTTTTTAATTAATTTTGTTTTTTTATTTGATCTATGTGAGAACCCTAGCTCTATAAGTTAATGGAGTTCTAAAAACATAACTTTGAATCTTTGTAAAGTTAAACTTGTAAGGCTAAATAGAATTTAAAGTTATATTGCGATGGTTTGTGAAATTTTAAGACAATTATTTATGTATCACTTAAATATCTTAAGTAGTTTATGATTCACTAATCTTAATTTATCTCTACACCATATAATAAATTGTTATTTAAACCTTATTTTGCTTTCATTTATGGATATGTTTTTTTGTAATATAATGAAGTGTTGTTGTCAACATGATAGAAATATTATTAAAAATTAGGTTTATATTGAAAGTTTTAACAAAAAATTCTTCATCTATAAATTATATCTTAAATTTTGTACATTTGCATAAACGCATACCTCCGAAAACATAAAAAAATAACTTTTCTAAGAAATAAAATAGAAGTGTATTTTTTAAATCTAAATAGTTGATCCACATGACTTATAATACGCTTCATTTTTCTTTATGTACAAAGAAATAGAAAAGGTATCAGTAAAACAGTATATAATCTTGTAAACTATAAGAAAGTTATCTGTAGATAAAATAATTGTTGAGTATACTTAACAAAGTGACTTGACAAAAATGTTCCTTATAACATTCTTATAAAATATATATAGTTTGCAAAACACTTTTTTATAGAGTTCTAAGAAATTCAATAAATCAGTTCATGCTAAAAATCTTTTAATTGACTAACGCATAGTATTTAATAATAATTTTTTTTTAAATAGCATGTATGTTGATTTAAAACACTATAAAATCACCTTCCACAAGTACCATACAACAGAATTAAGGTGTGGTTTATATCTCTAATTTAAAATTGTTAAAGTCTATAAATAAAAACCTTGACAATTCTCAAGACCCATGGTGGACCTCAAACTTTGTATTTGAAATCATTTGGTTGTTCCTTCTGATTTCGATTATACGCCTCTTTTAGAAGACGCTTATTTTCTAATCGATCATCTTCACACAATTCTAATGCGCTTGAATTTTTTGTCAAGCTTTAGTTTATACAGCTGGTTCAGAAACTTACGTTCGTCCTAACTTTCCTGAAATGACACTTTTAACGGTCCCTGATGATCTAAGCTTTTTGCTCCAATCTTTGGAATGTCCACAAAATCAAGGCTTTGAGAGCACATTTGATTAAAAATTTACTGTAATCATCTTTATTGTCTCTGAGACTAATAGATGATGACATTGTTTGCTCTGTCCTCACAGTTCAAAGTAAGTTTTTTGTGCGTGTCGGTGACCTTCTTGAAAAGAAGTTGCACCATGCTAACATTTTTGTCGGAATCGGAATCACCGACCACCGAGGCCGCTGTGACTGGTTTCTTTGTATAAGCATCCAGTTCATCCATTGATTGAGACAAACTATAAAATTTTTCGTTGATTTCGGCGACATCTTTACCGATTTCAGATTTAAATTTGGCCAATTCAGCAGATATCGATTTGTTGATGTCGGACAATAGGTTTGGATTATAATTAGAGGAGGTAGACGTTATGTCAATGGTTCTATATTTAATGCAGAACTATCTAAATCCCATTTGCTTCATCTGGTTGTTTTCAAATATTTTATAACTTTTCTTGCTTACATCACTACGGGCGCGATAAGACCAGGAAAGAAATTTATTACACTCTGTTACCAGAGCAAATTTTATTACAGGATTGGTAATTGCCATCGCAAGCTTGTTTTGATGAAGTCGGTTTGTTAGGAATGGACTTTAACTTCTGTAAACTGGAACTTAAGGTTTTGTCGTTTTGATTCGGATCCACCAAAGTTTTTACTTCCATGAAAGATTTTTAGTGTAACAAAACCAAAAAGTTTGAATCGATTTCTTATCCAAATACATTAATTTATCACAAGTTATATACAGATTAACTACTAAAAATGATTTTATCACAACTTTTAAGACTATTCAATAGAACATAATATATAACCTTATTCGAATAGAATATCGTTTTCCTTTTCCTTATACAAAGACGGTTTCTATAAGCTCAATATAAAATTCTGGCAATATCGACGCCTTTTGTTGACCTTGTGTTACTATATAAAATCACTAATGGTTTTTGGCATCTCAACTTCATAGAATACCTTAAAAATCAAAATCTCCGACAGGTCTTAACAGGCTCCTTGTTCAAAATTAAGCCACTTAAAAAATTTAAGAACACCCAGTGGAGTAAAAGTTTTTAATTAGGATAACTAAGATTTAGAATTCCCTTCCTGAGTTCATCACTACATCAAAATCTATCGCATCTTTTAAAATTAAAAAAGCAAAAACAAGATTCAAGTAGGTTTCCTAACAACTTATGGGTAACATTGCCAGTTTTCTCGCTTTTTTCTCTGAAATTATTATTTCAAATTTTTGATTTATAACCTATGCTTTTACAGTGTTTGTGTTCGTTCAGTATCAATCTTAAATTGTGATATACCTAAGACCATCCAAATACATCCGTACTCATAACACTTGATTTTTGCTCGCTATAAGAGCTGTTGAATTTGTAAATCGTAGACACGCGTTGAATGAATAAGTAATAAAGTATTTTATAAAGACTTGAAAACAGAAATTTAATGTATATTGAGTAAGTTTTTCTTTTTTCTTTATTTGTGAGCTGATGTAGCAATTCAGTTTTAATAAGCATTTTGCAAAACAAATTGTTCACCAAACTATAAATCGATGGATCTATCATGATGGCTTGAAATATTTTGACTTTTATAGACTGAATTAAAACTTCACAACTCTTTTAATATTGAAGGATAACACCTTGTTAGCTTATGACTATATCATGTTGATAGTAATCACTCAGATAATTTTCTATTATAAATTCAAACTTTTTAAAGCTTGATTAATACGTAACAAGCTCTGCGAAAGATTTTCATAGTACCTAGAATTTGAATTACCTTTCATCATATTTATTTCTGAATTTACTGCTGAATTTCAAAAACTTTTTAAAACACATATTGCAAAGTAATGTTGCAATCTTGCTTTTAAAATTACATTATCAGTTATTAATTAAATATTGAGGTTTTTATTCACACAATGAGCTTATATCTTAACAATTTTTATTTGACAATAAAGTTAAACTGTACAACTGAGTTCTTTTATCGTTTTGGTTTTACCATTGTTTTCGGTACAAAATTATCAACAGTACCGACACTAAACTAGTTTATTGTTTGATATTTGTCTTTTGGCTATTTCTTATTACCATTATTGATGTCTTATCTTACTTTACAATGTAGCTCAAAACTATGCTTTGTATACACTGTTTAATAACAAACATTTTAAGTAATTATTAACTTAAAATTTTATTTCATTGTACAGCGCCTCTACCGACAAATTTGTACACCATATTTTACTTAACTTTTACCAAGCATTCACAATCAAAACAACTGTTGCATCCCTTAAAAAACTGAAATTTAGGTTTGTGCTTAGTTTAATATCTATGTCCCGCCAAAGCTATTTAAAGAAGTGTTTCGTTGGATTCTCAAAAAGTAACAAGTATACACTTGAAAGGACTTTTTCTAGTGAAAGCTCTAAAACACCTCCAATTAATAATAAGAAGCCCAAATCACAGCCTTTGAAAAAACCTGTAACTCCAACAGGAAAATTGGATGATGCTAACGTCTCAAAAACTGCTTATCTTGGTTCAAATGTGTTAGAACGTGAGTTTTTTTGATATTAATTTCTATAGCAATTTATTTGTGAGATAGTTTTTATAATAGAAATATTTGTAATTATTTTTAAATTTTATTTCAGCTAATAAAGATATTCACTATCTATTTGATGTGAAAATATTTAGATGAATTCTTTCTTTTATACTTCAATGTAAAAATTTTTTACTTTTAATTTTTTCTCTATAACAATTAGTTGGTTATTAGTTTTTTTTTCTAAAAGTACATTATTAGTTTATGAAATACTTTTTAAAAATTATTTTAAAGGAATCTTAATTTAGAGTATAATTATACTGTTTAATAATAATGATAGTATTTATAAATTAAAGCATATTTATAAAGTACTTAATTAATATCATTTAATAAGTTTATTTAGTGTATAAAATATTTTTTGGTTTGCCAATGATATGTAGATTTAATTTATAAATATTACTACAAACTTAATTCAGGTTGGCTGTTTATACATTTATAATTCAAATATTAGTTTTCATTCTTTATTTATAGTATTGTTTTCATCTTACTGATTAGTAGTGTAATAATTTTTTTGATCTACTATTAGTTAAATTAAGAAATACTTGAATTTAATAAGTAATAGTTAATAATCTCTTTCTAACCCTTATATATAATTTATCCATATTTTTGATTTATTTTAATAATAGTTAATATTTGTCATCTATTTTATAACTTTGATAATTGGTTTTATTAAAATGTTCTTGAATCTAAGATAACTTGATTTTTATTTACCTTTTTTAAATTATTATTTTATAAATCACTTTTATGTGTATTTAAAACATTTAAGCAATCAAATTCATTCATAAATATATTGATTATAGACAAATACTTGAAAATTATTATTTAATAAGTTTTGTTTGCCTTAAAGGTGTTGTTCTTTGTAATTATATTGTTTGCTTATTCAATTGAAAGCTATCATTTTAGTTAAAAGCTTTGAAAGTTCTTAAGATCATACAAAGCTTCATTCATATGATTCATTTCAAAATAAATTTGCTTTTAATATTATTTTAACCTATGTATATTATGTTAGAAAGGTCAAATCAGTTTTTTAATATTTTATTATTATTTACTAATATTCAACTTTAATTAGTTTCTAAAGTTTATATTATTTATATAATTATAAGTATTGTTTAAAGTCTTACATTTTAATGATAAGCTGACTTATATATTTTTATATCAAATAAAATATATTAGATATATGGCTTATAATATCTTTTTATCAATTATCTTTATAATTAACATTTATCAGAATCTAAATTTTGTTTACAAGAAGCACCAACTAGAAGTAAATTATCATATTTTAAACATTGTAATCAAATTTAATTCAGTTTATATTTTTTAATATATACTATTTAGCTTCAAAAATTTATTGAAAAAATGTTGATGATACTTGCTTGATAGTGATGTATACAACAACATAGCTCACAAGCTGTTGATAAACAATCTATCTAGCCTTTACAAATGTTTGACTTAGTTATGTTTGAACTATAATTATTAAAAGTTAATTGCTGTTTATTCAACAGTTTTAGTACCAGTTTTTAACATCTCATTATTTTACAGCGTTTCCTAACAATATAAACCCTGAAACTGGTGAAGTAGGAGGTCTTAGAGGACCAGAACCAACAAGATTTGGGGACTGGGAGAGAAAGGGCCGTGTCTCTGATTTCTGAATTTTGTGAATCTCCACTAATTTTGGCACTGTATTAGCTGCTACTATATATACACATGCTTTTATTATACGATATCAATTTCGGTTACAAACTTCAAAATAATAATATAGAATGGCGTCTTTAGCTGTATGGTTGACTTCATGAGCTGAATAATCTGTAGATGTACAAACATTTTGTTAAATACCATCGATTTTGCTATTTGCTTGTAATACTTTAATGCTATTAAACTTTACTTCCTAAATTTTCTATTATTTAAGTAGCTGATGACTTTTCTTTGTATATTTCGATCATATAGCGATGAGTTTTATTATAAATTTTCTGATTGAAATTATAAATATAATTTATTTAATTTTTGGCAGGTTTATAATTTAATAAAATATAAATTGCTAATGGCGGATGATAGTAAACAAACCAATGGTTCTTCACCTCCACTACCACAAGAAGCTTATTTCATCATGGATATTTTAAAAGAGAATGGAGTAACAAGTTATGAGCCACAAGTAGTTAATCAACTACTCGAGTTTATATACTCGTACATGACTGAAAGATTGAACGATGCCCAGGACTATGCCCATCATTCGGGTAGGACTAACATCGCTATTGAAGACATCAAATTATCAGTTCTAAGAAAATCTGAACAGTATAGTACAACGGTTTTGTCACGTGACACTTTAATGGAAGTTTCTCGTGAGAAAAACTCATCTAATCTACCGATGCTGAAGACTTACTCAGGCACTCGCTTACCACCAGATCGCTATTGTCTATCAAGTCTTAACTACCGGCTTAGTCAAGAAAATATCACACCCAGGGTTAGAAATCAACCACCTGCTAATTTTGTGGACCCCTTGTCTGCCATACCGGCAAACACAAAGAAAGACTTTGTAAACCCACAGATGATCATGCCTGCTGCTGGGATCAAGCGTAAGTGGAAGGATGAGGAAGATTATGATCGTTAGGTTTGAAATCAACTTACACGATCATACAAAACATCATCATAATATTCCAACCTCCAATCACAAGTCGAAAGTATCTGAGATTTGTGAGAAATTCTCTGATTTTATCACCTATGAGACATCAATTAATGTCATTAGTTAATCTTTACCAGTTTGAAGCAGTTACCTGCTGAAACATCATCTATTTCAGAACCAAATTCAATACTTGCTGCTTTCTTTGTGTTTCTGTCAAATAGAGGCTTTTAAACGATTTTTGAAGAAAAATGATTTCTACCTACAGTCTGAAGTTTAAGACAGCTCCAGCGTTAACCAATAGCGTACTGTAAAAGTTAAAAGATACTATTAGAAGATCAATAACATAAATATTTTATAGTTGATAGTTTCATTAAAGTATAAACTGTTTGGTTAAAAATGTAATTTCATATAAAAAAGATAATATATTTTATGACTTGTTTGATAAAGCCATAACATTATTAAAAGTAATAACATTATAATGCTCTACTAAAAAATTAAATGAATTTTTAATGAGGGTTTTAATGAAAAAAAATTGGCTTAGTAGCATATAAATAAAAGGAAAAAGTTTTTTAAGTAGATAATTCAAACTTTGATGAGAGAGTTTACTAAAAATAATATTAATTATCAATATTTAATCAAGTAAAGTAAAATTAACTTTAGGAAAAATAAAATAAATTTTAGGAAATTTGATATATCTAATAACGAATGTCTATTTGATTATACTTGAAAACATTTGATACAAATTATATTTGTTTTAAATTGTAAATAATTTAATCATTGAAAATAGCCATATTTAATTAATTACGATTAAAAGTACTAAAAACACTTATTTGTAAATAAAACAGATATTTAATGCATCTAACAGAATTGGTCTTCCATAACACACTGATATAATTTTTCAATCAAAAATAAAATAATAAGAAAAGAACTGAAATAAGAAATTATCAACAAGAGTTAAAACTTAAAAGGGTAATAAAAGCAAATTCTTATAAAGAAGTTAAATAAATTCAAATCAAATAGAAATTATAAAACAATACATAAACTGATTTTAAAATATTTTTTAAACTTTAATTTAATAATTAATGTTAAAATATGGTTTAGTCTCATAACTTAAAAGTTTTTGATACTTATAACAATAAATTTCTATAAGAATTCTGCAAAAAAAATGCGTTGACATCATAGATAAAGTTTATAATATGTATAATAATTATATAATAGTATTCTAAGAGTCTTACCCAAAAATTAACAAGTTAGATATCATCTTGAACTCAAATGTAGAACTATTCAAAACAATTTCATAAAAACTGTACAAAATACGAAATCACAATTAGGGGGATCCCCAAAAACGTTTTGTTTGATGATTGATTTGTATTTTTTTCTGACTATATGATAATACTTGGTTGCTTTATTTGATTTTATTTTTGTTCAATTTGATTACAAAAATTAATTTAAATTAAGTTATGTTTTTAGAAAAAATCAAACTTAAGCTGAAACTAAATGCAGTAAGATAGATTACTTACTTTTTACTGTTGATTATTTTCAAAAAATATTCACTTTCATTTTACTTATAAAAAAATTAAGCTCTTATTGGAAAAATATGAACAAGCCCCTTAAAAGATATTTTTCAAATATTTGGAGTTTACTCTTTTCTGTTTCTTTGTCTGTCTACTTGCTAAAAATCAAGTCTTTTTTAAATTCACCCAATCTCCTAAGATCCAGAATCACCTTCTTTTTACTATTTTTTAGCCCTCATCTTATCTTTAAATAAACAGTTTGTAAAATCATACTATTTCAAGGAATTAGTTTGGTGTAAGATGTGCACATCAATCGTCCGTCTTTCAAATGAAGCGGTTTTAACGTCCGCCTAACACACGGAAGATATGCTGTGCCCGAGCTGGTAGATCTTTGCTACAAGGAAAAACTCTTTCAAAACCCCAGATAGAAGAGCCTTGTTAGTCTGTTTAATGACTACACTTTTAGAAGATACAAACCTATGAATTTAAAGCCGGAGTTGGTTCCTCGTAAGCAGTTTGTCACTGCACACAGAGTCGTTCTATCAGCTCTTGCAATGCCAGTTGGGCGTAGCTGCTTCAGTTCGTCTATTCCAATGCAAAACCTTGTTGGCTTGAAGAACGGGATCTTGCTGTATGAGCAGCACCCTTACATCCATAATTTTTGCCCTGGCTTGCAGCATTGCTGTTCTCGGCCGCAGTAGGCTATTTCTTCTTCTTCTTCTTCTTCTTATGCGTCCACTAGGCTCAGTTTTCGGGTAATGATCAATTACTTGATTTAAAAATTTTGAAAAAATTATGACGCAGAATCAAGTTTCATTTGGTTGTGAAAATATTCATAAATGAAAAGTTGAAAAGTAAAGAAAATGTTACTAAGTTTTTGATATTTTCTACACCGTGTAGGTTTAGTGTTTGATCTAGCAAAAAGCAGAAATCAAAAATATCTAAATATATCTGATTGTAAATAGAAAAAGAAATAACCGATTTGATTTAAGCAAATACTGGAAAGCCATTGACGACAAGAAAATTTAGTTCAAAATTTACGTTAGATATTGCTCACAGAATGTTGTATAAAAGAGAGTTTTCTTTTAAGGTTTCATGAAACAAGTAAAATGCAAGCGACACATAAGTACTTGAAAATATATTTTAAATTCTAAAAATAACTTTTCTCAAAATTTTTAAGCCTTTAAAACAGAGTAATTGTATAAATTATTACATGACGAAAAAGTTTGTTGTCTCTAAGGCTACATACAAGAAAAGTTATTCAACTTTTATAGTCGAGTCGCTTGTTTTATTTCAATCCACAATGTTGTCTTCAGTTTAAATTATCTTTGTATTTTTTAGTGTCTAACTTTGAAAAGTTTGCAAAAGGAGTTAGTCTTTTGTGACAGTTTAATATGATTACTTGTACATCTAGTTTTTAGTTTTATATATCTGTGCCTACTATCAAATACTGTTTGATGACAAAAATGCTGGAAATTAATTAAAATTTATCACTAGAATAAATTTTAAGAGTTTCTTTTATAATGAAATATTAAATTCTATAATTAGCAATTCTTCCAGGTCTGTTCTCTGTGTATTTTTCAGAAATATTTTAATTAAATATTATCTGTAGCAAACTTTTGCTGCCAGCTTTTATCAAACGGTCTGCTACAACTTTAACTGATCAATCTTGTAATCTTGCTGATGGGCTTTTTAAAGTAAATCTTTCAAAATAGAGTTGAGTTAACATTCATTACTATTTTTTTCTGGCAAAGAACTTCACTTTGTAGTCTTTTATATTTATTACAATTAACAAACTGTTTTAGGTTTTTTAAAACTAACTGATTATTCTTATAGGGGACTCATACATACTAAGTTAATAAATTTTTTACTTGTTAATAGTTTTTTAGTTTATATTAAGTTCAATTGAAAAATGCTATAACTCTGAAATATCATAAATCTACCAATAAAAGATAAATTGTTACAACAGGTTTGCTTGCATATTCAATAACAAATTTAATGCTTCTTATGTCTTTTCAGACTTAGAAAAACAATGTTGCCAAAAAAAATTTGAAGGTATTTTTTTCACTTATAAACTTAATTTTTTAATTTTCATTCAAGACTTTATCAGAAGACTAGTAGCAGTAGATGATGCCAGTGTGTTTGTGTATACAGATGACATACTATCTTGCAATTCTTTAAAACTTCAAACTGCTATGCACACTGTAGAAAATTGATCTATGAATTGGCGGCTCGGAATTCAGCCCACAAAGTCTGAACTCATAACTTTCTCCTGTAGACCAGTTGTAAATTCCTTATACCAATATTCCATTAACAGATTTATTATTCAACGAGTATCTTCGGTGCTAGACCTTGGCTTTGCTCTATCATCTGACTTTAAATGGCACATTTATGTTTCCAAAATCTTTGCAAAATCAATCAACCTTGTCTACCTTATTATAAAGACCTTTAATTCTAAGGATCCATACTTCTTAATCAATCTTTTTAAATTGTATGTAAATCATATTCTTGAATACAATGTCAGTGCATGGATACTATATCAAGTTAGTGCTATCAAAAAAATCAAGTCTGTTCAGGCCACATTTACGAGATTGGTATGCAGGAAATTTAATATTAAATACGATAGTTATAAACATCGCCTATTCTTGTTAAATCCAGATATTTTGGAAATTTGACGAACCAAATATGACTTAATTATTGTTTTTAAAATTATACACTGTTCAATTGACCTTATATTTCATGATTTCTTTTCCATTAGTCCTTCCCTCAAGTTATATCAACTCAGATGACACACATTACACCTTAATAAGCCCATATCACCAGGTGCGTTAATCAGACCGAATTTTTTCTCATACCGCACAACTAGTACTTGGAACCAGCTTCCATCAGACATTGACATGTCGGAATCACTCGTGTTGTTTAAGCAGAAGTTAAACCGTTTTAATAATGCCAACATTGTCATTTCTAAACTGTGATTTTCTCCTTTTCTTTATTATCAACATTTTATGTAATTGTTCCCTGTTATATGCTTTGATAACTACTGAAATGTGTATTAGCGAGAGGTGCTCTTTTCAAGCACCCTCCTTTGCGTTTATTATAATGAATAATTACACCAATAAATAAATTTTAGAAATCAATTACACATGAGACTACATATTCAACAAATAAATATATCATTGTTTGTAAAGTGATTCAAAAAAGGCTTAAACTGCAGTGAAAACCGGTTTAGGTAAACATTAAAAAGAGTTTGAACTTTGAACTTTGATACTCAGCTTAAATTCTTTAATTTATTAGAAAATTTTGATGACAAAATCATTAGTAAAATATTCATAAACTTTGTAAATATAATTGCTGTATTTTAAAGTGAAAATTGTAAAAGTATTATTTCTATTTCAAGTATTTGAGTTAAAATGTTATATTTTTTATGTAAATTGAGTAAGGGGTTTCCTAACTTGTTAAAAGTTTATGCGCTACTAAGCGTCTATTGTGTTCCTTTTATGCTTCTCAATAATATAGAACAATTTTGATTTATGTTTGTTAAAAAGCTCGGTTTAAATGCAAAAACATTTTAATGTTTTTATAAAAAAATGTCCAGCCTTTTTTTTTACAAAATTAAGCTTTAGAAATAATTGTTTTTACAATGGCAAGGTATATTGAGTTCATATTGAATAGGGTTAAATGAATACTATTTGCTAAAATAAGAATACCTTAAATTTATCGCTTTAAGACAAGATCTTTTATTTAAGTAATTCTATTTGTAGACTTAAGTCTATTTTAATTTTTCTATTATTAGTTTAAATAGATTTCTTCGTTTTTTAAAATCTTTTTTATAAAACTTATTGGGTCTATTTGTACATAAAATTCTAATAAAAAGTACTTAAATTTGATAGAAAGTTCATATAACTTTAAATAAAATTTGACAACTTGTAATACAAAAAGTTTATCGGATGATAAGATTAAAAACTCATTTTCAATAAAGGTATTGATCAACCTAAAATAGTACATCAACTACTGGAGCTGGAGTATATTTGTAATTATTCACAGAAAAAATAAACAATTTAGAATGTCAATTTAAAACTAGTTTAGTGTAGAATAAAAAAGAAAATAATTTAAACCTATTTTTTATCTGATATATGATTAGACAAATGACTACAACTTGATATCGTTATAACATCATCTATAGATATTTATTGAATGATTGTACAGACAATTTTCGTCATTTTAATTTTTGTAATCTTATTTTGTATGTTAATATTCATGTTAAAGTAATAACAAACTTTTTTTGCCATCTTTTTTTGGTAGTTTGCCGATAAGTAATGAAAACTGCAGTAAAAATTTAAAGCAGTTTATTGTATCAATAGTTCATGTTGTGATTGTTGTGTTTTATAAAACTTATTTTTAGTACTTTCCATTTAAACAAAAACTTCATATCTTGTATTTACGAACAATTTAGTTCAAAAAAAGTATTTTGATTACTAGTATGATTTGTTTTTTTTTTAACTTATTTGTTTGTGTAAATGTCATCAACCCTTAAGTGATCAATCTTTTCTTTTAAGGTGAACTCTTCAGCTATATCTAAGCTGACAACAATTTCACTTGAAAAATTTCTAACAGCTTTCCAATAAATTCGTTTAAGTAAGTAAATAAGAAGTTGATAACAGGTGCTTGTATGACTAGAAATTTTGTTCTTAGAAAACATCTCTGATAAATTCGTTTTAGTGATAAGTCTTTAGATGGAATTCACAATTCGATTTTTATATATATTTAAGCGAATATTTCAGTGAATAAAAGATGATAGATTTAAGAAAATTATTCAATTAATGAAATTTTCAGCATATTTTTTTCTAATCCCTTTTTTGCAATGAATAAAACCAAAAATGTTGAAACAATTATTAGTGTCTGTTTAGAAAAGTATTATTCAAGTAATATTTTGATATTTTATTAAACCTTGTGCTTCTGTGTTTATTATATTTGAAAATTTACTTTAATTTTTTAAAATTATAATGTTTCTTGCATGAAAATTAAATCATTAAATCAGACTCTTATTTTGTATGATTATTGAATATTAAAAGAGAAAATAGAGAAGAATATAATCGAGTTGAGTATAAAAATGAAATTTTGCTATAAAAATTTTGAGATTGGATAGCTTGCTTATGTGAAAAACTTTTACGATTCTATTCATTTTCTAATCAATTATGTAATTAATTGAATAACTTTGGTTAACTTTAAAGTTATTTTCCAAGTTTTAATTTAATTGAAACTTAAGTCGTTAGTGTGATAACAACCATCTACAAAAACTTCTTTAACTGATAGATCAATTACTAGACGATATATTTATTTGGTGGTTTGAAAGACATTTTCTGCAAAACCTAAAGCTTCAAAGAAGTTTTTACTAAAAATGCACTTTTTATGGTGTGTTAAGAATTTGATAAATAAATACAACTACACGAAAAATATGACAAACTATGTAGGTGGTACCCTTAAGCTTTTAACATTAAATTTCATTGTTAGGTTGTTTTTGAATTTTAATTAAGGTGCAAAATAGTTGATGTCTGGAGAGTTTGGTTTTGTGATTGTCATTTTTTAACTCAAAAACTTTTAGTGGTTTGTAGTTAGCTGAGAGTTCTTATTAAAAGGTAAAGAAAAATACTATAGAAATAAATTTACCTGTTAACATGTAATATGGTTTTTCAGATATATTTTGAATATTTTAAACATCATATTCTAAATCTAAAGAATTAAAATGATATATAAACATTTCTTAACATTTTAAATAAAACTGAATAAAGTTGATAGCTTTGTTGATAGCTAGAATTTTATCTTATAAGTTTAATTATGATATAACTTCGAAAACATTTTTAATAAAGTTTGTTTATATATTTTATGTTAAATTAACATTTTTTGTAATTTAATCTATTTAAAATTATTTTGTTAATAAAGTTTCTAGTGGTAGTTCATACTAAACTTTTTTTTCTATATTTTTTACTTAGAGAATTGTCATAATCACAATATTACTAATTTTTCAATTTATTTTGTAATATCAGCTATACGCATTTAGACAGTTATCAAAAGTTTTCCAGTTACCTTTTGTTATTGTGCTCAAATATTAAACATAAAGGATAAGGTCACAGTTAAATTACTCCTTATTATATCTTTATTTCTTTCAAAAGCAACTGTAAGTTTTATTGATTCTTTAATAAAAGTTCTTTGGAAAAATAAATTATAATAGTAAATAGTTTTCAACTAAGTTCTATTGTTGTTAGGCGTTCCCTTTACACTTGTAAATCTATCAATCATTTTAAGCAAATTTATCATTTATGACAATTGAATATGAAAAACAACTTTATAAATCAACGTTTTATTTGGTGCTTACCATTGAAAACGAACAAAATTGAATAAACATTAACCGAAATTTTAAATTACATCAAACTAAAGAAATAACAGACAGCTAAAGATTTATTTCGTTTAAGTTAAAATGTAACTTATAATAAAAGTTTTTTATATCCAAGTTTGTTTGTTAAATTATTGAAGTATCAAACATTTATAATAACTTTTCAATTCTTCAGTAAACTCACGTTTCATTCAGTTTCCTAATTTAAAATCTATTTGTGTCAATCTAATGAATAAGTATTGAATTTTATAACAGTGTTACACCTCAATTTTAAAGTGTAAGGCACGCTTAGTTTGAAAAGTATTCCTATAACATTTTTACAAACTTATTGTTCATATAACCTTTTATTCAAATACAATATGTAGATATAGACGCTGTAATATAAACTTCTGCGTGAAACTACAATAAATTGTTCAAATCTAATCACAAAAACTTTTGGTTTAATCATATTTGAAAAGCTTTGTTTTGTATTGGGAAATATAAAGAGTTTAAATGCAGTGAAATAACAAACGTTTTTATTAAAAATTCGATCAATTTTTTGACATAAAGTAATCGATTTATAAAATAGTCTTAAGTCATAATTATCTTACCGACTATTATTTTGTTCAAATTGTTACGATTTTATTCTATTTTTAGGTACATTATTATACTTTAAGACAAACCGTTTTAAGTTAAAGGTAAAAGTTTATTATTTTTACTTTTTATCTTTATCAACTATTTTGTAGAATATATTATGACATGTTTTGGCCGGAACGGGCATGCTGTGAGCCAGGACAGAAATTATGGATGTACTGTTGTTCCCATGCAGCAAGATTACACTCTCCACGCCAATAAGGTTATGCAGCGGAAAGACAAACTGATGCAGCTGGCATCGCAGGAGCTGCCAGGACACCACTGAGTATAGACAAACTACCTTTGAGGCTCTAACTTCAGCCTTAAATTCATAGTTTTGCGTTTCCTAGAAATGTTGTTACTAACCAGACTAACAAAGCCCTTCTACCCAGGGTTTTTTTCAGATGTTATCCTTGTTGCAAGTACGGTACAGAGCCAGGGACCTTCTGTGTGTTAGGCAGGCGTTATAGCCGCTACGTCACGTAGACGAACAAGTAGAACTACATAATGAATGAAGTAAGTTAGTCGGATAAGAAACAATTCGTTTTAAAATTACAATTTTTTTAAACTTCATTCTTATCAGTTATAAATTAATTCTATTTAGTTCCATTTTCAGTTGATGAGAAATTCCAAATGAATAATTAAAAATTCTTCTTACTTTTCATTCAAATATTTTTGAAAAACTCCAATTTTTTTCATACTTAACTTTTTATTCTAAAATCAACTTAAAAATTGTTTAAAGTGAATTAAATAATCTCTATTAGAACCTTGAAGATTTGATTTAGATCTTCAAGACTAAATGCATTTAATTAGAAAACTTTAAATCAGTTTTCGAAAAGGAAATGGTAATTAGATATTACATTTACTTTTGTTCTTGGGTTTAAGGTGATCGTTGAACTTTTAGTTGTACTTAATTACTTTAATTTATATAATATCTACTTTTTCAAACTAAATGTTCTTAAATACAACTGTACTTAATTTCAAATTAGCGCCCAGTTTGAAATTGTTCAAGATGAAACCTTTTTACTTCATCTTGTACACGTAACTTCAACCTAAATGTTAGATGCAGTTTCATTATATCAGAAAAACAAATAAACTTTCTTTTATCTGGTTAAGATGTGTTGAAAAACTAACTGGAGTTGTAAGTGTTAAAGGAAAATTGACTTTTATCCTACTTTATTAGATTAGTAAATTTAAGGGATTATGTAATAAACAAACAACTAGTTGCTTTTTGGTTTATCTATCCTACTAAGTTTAACTCTGTTTAATTTTAAAACTTGATTAATTACTACTAGAAAATTAATTTTCATAAATGTAAAAAATGGATAGTTATAATCCAAAAAACACTGTTTTGTTATTTTCATTAAAAATAATGACTTTATTTCTAGGTATTTTGAAATTATAGCTGTCAATAGTCTAAGAAGTTTTGAATGAAAGATTTTGATAAATTCTTGTATTTATTTTTTAAATAATTGGTTTTAAAGACAAATTTAAAAAAATCTACTTTTCTCAGCACAATATGAAAAATTGCTTTAATTCAGCCATTTTAGCAGTATCAAAAATTTTCACAATAAACTGCAATTATTAAAACAAGATGCAGAGCAAGTAAACATAAAATGACATATTCTTTAAAGATTAATCAAAAGTGTAGAACAGATAACACTCTTAAGAAAATAATTTGAAAGTTGTTTTTACATATAAAGAACTTGCTTATAATAGTCGTTAAAAACCAAATCATTTTGTATCAATTTAGCCACTTCGTATACTAATAGAAATTCTTTTCATTTTAAAACGATGCAATTTACAAAATGAAATTAAAAGCAGTTTAAATAGACTTTTTAAAAACATATTTAAACCCCATATTTATCCTTTTACACAAGATTCTTTAGGCAAATGAGTTACTTGCGTAAAATTCTTGAAAATGTTATTTAGAAAAAAAAAGACAAATCCTTATCTTTTGTAACAGCTTGCAATAGATCTAAAAATTTGAAGTATTTTAAATAGAAATTTGAAAAACTCAAGTATTAATCATTTTTATACTCAATGATTCTTAACTAATATTCAGCTTACAGACTTAGAAAAACTCATAATGCAATAACGATAATTAAGACTTTTTAATCAATAATAACAAAAGAACTCTTCTTTGTGAAATGACTCACCCAAAAATTTTACTTGAGAATTTCTAAAGTGGATTTAAGTTCTAATATCAAAATAATTCATTGTTTAATCTTTATTATAAAATAAAGCATAAACTGAAGCCTGTAATTAAAATTGACACCAATTTTTAGTACTTTTAATCAGTTTTAGTAGCTACCCTTTCATCTACGTGAAAGTTCATAAAAAATTACCTTTTAAACGCTCAAATTAATTAATAAAATAGAAAGAAATCATAATAAGTTGGTTATTAAAAACAAAAGAAGATTATTATTAATTCATTTTTATTCATAAAATTTTTTGTTTGTATTTTGAAACAAATATTTTTAGCATCTTTTTCAATTTGGTTTATTCTTGCTACAAGCTCAGAAACTAACAAAGAAAATTAAGTCAGTCATAAATACTAATTTTATTTTTTTACTACTGACTGAACAAATACAAGTTTGTACGTTGGGCTTAGAAAAATTTACATACAGTTGTGGTACTCTTGCCTAAAATTGATCAGTACAACGAAACGTGAGTTGTTGTTTAAGATTAATATTAAACTGTTTTTGAAAACATGTTTTAAACAAACATATTCTATGTTCTATTCGCTTCGTAGAAAACTTAATACCCAAAAAATTAAGCAAACAACTTTGTACCATATTTTGAAATGTTAACTTTGATTTCTTACATTTTTTGATATTTTAAAACCGTAAATATTTTTTATTACATCTATATAACTTTTAAGTTATATACAACTTGCAATAAAAATAGATGACTGAATGCGTTTATAAAGTAGTTTTGAATAGTGTTTTAACAAGTACAAATTTATTGTGCAACTAAAAGTATTCTGAAATTAATTTATCTAAGGTTTGTTTAAACTGATTTATAAAGTGAAAAATAATCATATTTAGTCAGATAAGCAAACAGAGAAATGAATATATTCTTTTCAGAGCGTGCCAAAAAAGTAAAACTTTTTGGTATAGAGTTTAATACTTGAGTATATACTTGTAAGATCAACCATGCGTAAATCTCTTGTGCTTGATAAGACTGATGAAGATTTTTTTGTCATCGGTTTCTGTGCTAACTTTGAAGTGTTTAGAAAATATTTGTAACGATTTAACGACTAAGAATTCAATTTCATGTTATCTTTACTTATCTTTAGTTACGATTGTAAATCACTTACTCTTTAAAAATTTGTTTGGTGACAAGTCGTTGACTCAAAAAACTATATGATACTTATCATTCAGACTTGTGTTTCTAAACAATTCTTTTTAAAAAATATAATTTTTAAATAGTGGGTATTTATATAGTTCGGATTAAGGAATATTATTTTAAGTTAACCATCAATATTTTAAATTAAATAAACTAAATAAAACAAATTATATAAAATCATTCACCATTAAGAAAGCCTTTTCAAACAATATGTCTGCTTGTACTTTTATCAAATAAAATGGAATGCTGAAAAGATGATAGATTTATTTTTAAAAGAAATTTAAGATGTTGTTAAAATACGGTATACTGATTCAATTATTTTTCAATAAATATGTTTTTATACAAATCAATCATCACATAAATCTTTAAAACAGTCCACCTTAGGATTGGGTTTTTTTAATGTCTCGCCAAGTAATCCTTTAAAGACGTTTTTGCTGTCTATCTACATAAAACGTAGTCGGTAAATATTTATTTTCTGAGTCTTTGCTAAACAAAAATATATGATTATTTTTGTATTCTTATATTACTTAATATTCACAAGATTCAATTATTATTCATTTTGTAAGTATTAATTTTCGCTAATAATAGATTTGTTGTATTTAAATGTAATATTTAATCATTTAATCAGTATACTTTAAACTTTAAGTAACGTTTTGAATTGCTTTACATCAGAGCTTTTTCTTCACTTTTAAGGTTTCAACCAAACCTATTATTTCTAAAATTATAGATTTGACCAAATTTGAAAGTAAAACTCATTGAAATTTTTTTGTTAGAAAAAACTGAAAATTTTTAAGAATTATGCTTGAAAGTGTGAATAATTTAATTAAGGGAAGAATTTGAAAGCAGAAAAGTATGTGTTAAAGATAAAAAAAATTTGCAACTTTTAAAAGTTGATGAAAACTGAGAATTAAAATTGTTAACATTTTTAGTTTCGATCAAACTTTAAATATCCATAAATCATATTTTCATTTATTTAAGCTTGATAAATTTAACTTTATTAAAAATACAAATAAATATTTTTAGCTATTTGTTTTTAACTTTTTTCTGAGTCAAGCTCTTTTTAAATTTGAGGTTAACGTTTTGTACCCTGACTGACGCGTAGCCACCTTTGTTATTTCTTTTTTAAAACAGCAGAAAATTAAATCATAGACAAAAAAGTTTTACTAAATCAACTTGTACGTTTAGTTTAGGGTTTTTAATTAAACAGTTTGACTACTAATTTTCCTCGGTTTATGTATCTCAAAAACAGAGAAAAAGAAATTAGTTTTTAACCAAAATTGTTATTTGAAAAAAAAATTAATACTTACTAAAAAAATGTTTTATTTTTATTTTATGTAAATTCAATAACATTATCTAGTGAAGCATACCCACAAATTTTTATAGTAGTTTTTTTTTTTCTTGAGCATTACTTAAATCAGATGCTTTGATGGTTTACATTAAAACGAGACGTACATTAAAGCTCATGCTGTTTATCAAATGAAATATAAGAAAAGTGTAAAATTCAATTTTAAATATCCCGCTTTTATTACCAGGGTTTTCATCTCTAGTTTTAAATCTCAGCTAAACTTTGAAAAGGTTGTTTAATTTACATTTGAATTCTTACCTTATTTCTCCTTTTTTAGTATTTTTATCGACTATAAAGAAATTAAAGCCTTACAAAATGTTGTATTTTTAGATAAAATACTTCACATTTATCAAACTTAAATAGTTTAAACATTCGAAAGATTGATGAAATATAAATCCATTTTACAACATATGAATGTACAAGCTAATTCATTAGCTGGCTTTTAATTCCCAGACTTTTAGAATTTTATAACAGACTTCCTTAAAATCTCAATTTTTCTTTACTTGCGGAACAGTTTTTCATCTTATAACCAAAGTTTGAGCATTTGTAAGATTTCATGCAACTTTTTTAGCTCTATATTAACTGTGTAAAAATAACACTTTTCACATGCTAGAAAACAAACAAATTCAAGAAATATTGTAAGTTAAAGAGTTACTTCTATCAATATATTACGTTTATCTTTTTAAACTATTTTGTAAATTAAGTTTTTATTTTTGTTTTATTTTTATATTTAGCAAATTCAATTTCAATGTAATGGTAGACATTGGCAAGATTGCAATATATTCTTTTTAGCTTGATGTGTAGAATATCTTCTTAGTTATACAACTAGAAAAATATTAGTTTTACAGATATAATCCAAAATTTTAATTATTTAAAATGAATTTAACTAAAATTGAAAATTAAAAACATGCTTTATATAAAACAGTAATTTTTTTAATAAGTAAGTTATAAAAACTTAATTATAATTTCAATGTTAGAAAGTATTTTAATAGATCGTAATAAACAGATTACTGAAATAAAATTGTATTTATCGTTTTACTACCAAATTCTTAAATGTAAATTCCAACTTGATTAATTTTGTACTTGAACTTGATTTAATTAAAATATTCACGCTTTTACAAAAATCCAATTATTCAAATCGACATCTTAAAAAATGTTTAAATATAATTTAAAGTTTACTTTAGAGCAACTAAAATCATTTTTTTCAGCCTAACTCAGACTAAATAGTGGTTAAAACTTTAGCCCAGAACAAATATCAATAACTTGAATCGATTATTACATCATTTCATATCAGACTTAACTAATCTGACAAATACCAGCCAAATATTACAGGCTAAACAGACGATCCTAAAGTCGTTGCCCGAGGCTACGGCGTGTAAGCTAGCGTCGGACGAGCTTCTGTTTTGCTGATGCTGCTTCTATATTAGTGGCTAAATCGCCCCTAAGCATGCTGCAATGCATCAGTTTAACTGTTTTTTCATCCAGGTGTGCTTTACTTGCCACTGTACAACTCAATAAGATTTTGCAAGCGCAGACTATTTTGAATTAAGGGGCAACTTTATCATCCTCTTCATATATTTGAAATTAGTCAAGCATGACAACAGGTTTTTTCAAAGATTTTTGTCGACCAGCAAGCTTTCGATTAAATTCAAGCTTGTTTTTATGAAATTAAATCAGACCTTCGTCTTTTTATTTTTATAATTTGTGTCTCGACAAAATTCGAAACTAATTTATAACTGTACTGTTGTTTTCTGTTTAAATATTATAAAAGAACATCTGAGACATCTTGTAATTGTCTTATTGAGATTTTTTGTTAAAAACAAAACTGAAATCAATTCTTATAAGCTATAAGAAACTTAAATATTTCTACAGCATTATAAGAACGTCAGAATTTGTTGATTTACTCAAATAAATCAATTAAAAGATTGAATAAGTTGATCATTTAAACTGAATGTTGTAAAATAACTTTACAGTTTCCAACAAATATTCTTTGTTCTATTCAACGCTAATTAAATCTTTAAAAATGAACAGAACTAATCCCACTAAATTATTTCGATTATGACAGATTTGATAAAGTTTGAATTAAAATTTTATAAATTTTATCCCACTTTTCTAGAATATAATTTAAAATGTTTTTTGAACAAAGATTTTAATTAACGATTAGGTTAAATGTTTTTAGTTTTTTTTTAATTGAAATAATAAAATTAAGATTTTTCAAACCTTGGTTTTTGGTTTGTAGAACTGTTTTCAAAAATTTCTAAATTTAATTTTAAATTTTAATCAGGGTTTGATAGTGATGGTTTTGATATTTTGAAATAATATTTTGAAAAATTACCTTACTTGTTGTGAGGTAAACTTGTGTAATTGGTTACTAGAAAATCTTGACACACCTTGAATGTAAGACAAAAAATTAAAAATATATTTAAAATCATTCATTACTAAGTGTTTAAAAATATATCAGAATATTTCTGATTAATTCAAAAATATTATTCTAATGTTCAAAAACTCACGCCTCCAAAAAAGTGTTCAATGAAAGCATTGTTTTGATTGAATATTGTCTTATAGATCAACATCATCTTATTGCTCATATAAAAGGTATGTTGGTACAAATCGACCGCTAACCAAGTATATACCTTGCTTTAAGAAAGTTTAAAGTAAAACTTTTCCTTGGCATTTTGTTATCTTAAGGCAATATACCAGTGGAGTCAGTACCTTTTATCTTATTTCAATGATTATTTGGTTTGATTTTAAAACCCAGCTTGCTTAAAATAACTCTGTTCCCAATATACTTGACGAAATAGAATATATCATTAGTCAAAAAATTTTTCAAGCCTTAAAAATTACATCACTTCAATGGGTCATATTCTCAAGATTAATCACTCAAATTCAAAAGGTTTGCTCTGACAGCAACATCTTTGTTTCGGTTTTAAATCGATCAAAGTCTTTAAAATTCTTGAAAATAAAAAACAGAGAAAAGATTAGCAATAGATGTAATGTTCGTAGTTTCATTCGTCATAACATATTTTTTGTATAAAGCTTTTCTGTTGAGCTTTTGGCTTATAACTAAAGTTAAATCATGTCAAATATATCTCCAAACTAAATTATTGTATTATGAGCGCACCATATATTACAAAACAGAAAAAAATTTGATTAATAAAACATTAACAAAAAATTATTGATGTAACCTTCATTATAAAGTTAATTATTAAAATGTAATGTTTAACTTGTAAATATTTTTAATCTAAATAGAGAATTTGATCAATGTTATTAAGCTCTAATTTGTTTGTTTAGTTTAATTTACAAAAACGATATTGTAAAGGTCAGATTGATTGAAAATTTAAAATGATTCAGAGAAAAATGTTGAACAAGCTCCAAATAGCTATTAAGCAAAATGTAGAATTCATTTCTAAATAATTAATAGGTCAAACGATTTATACATTTCTAGCCTTTAAAACTCTTAAATAATTGGATTGACCTGGTTTACCATTTCATGGTCACATTTTAGACTATTACTGTCAAGTTTTAGTAAAAGAAGCTTAACATCTACAGCAAAGAGTTAATAAGCCACAAAATCACCCTGTACACTTATTACCGTTCAGTCGCCCAAGCCTTAAAACAACAACTTAAAAGTACAAGTTGATGGTTGACCGGTTGAAGTCAAAAAAGGTGCTGGTATACATGCAGTGGCTGGTAAAGCACGCGACGCACGTCATAATACCGCTTAACAGACTTTAGTTTATGGCTTCATGTGTTTTGGATTTATGTTTCTGCAGGTCAAGATTATGTTTATCACGTGTTCCACTGCCTTATAAGCTTTCTGAGCAGGCTTCATCATTTTCTTTTTACTTTTAAAGTAAACAAAACACGTTCCTTGAAAATAGAGATAACGACTCTTATATAGTAACTGTATGCAGATCATTTTAAAGATTGGTTTTTTGTCAAAATGAAATAATTGGAAATCTTGAAAAGCATTTAAAATCAATAATTTAATTTATGAAGAGCAAACATGAAAATATATTACAAGTAAGGCCATCGACATTTACTATAAATGAAACTTCTGCAAGCCACTCATTTTTTATGAGACTTTACGCAAAATGTAAAATATTTTTATAAATAGTTTTATGAAAAAGATTTAAAAATTTATTTATTTAGATAATACATTCAATATTGTTTGATTTTATAAATAGTATTTCTTAGTGTTAATTGACTTAAAAATTAAAGAATTTAAAAGTTAAAGAATTTAAAAATTTAATCTTTAATTTCAGTTTTTACAAGTTTATCAAAGCTGATGTAGTTGATCACTATTGTTGTTCCATACAAAAGAACTCGTCTTGAACGCAAAATTCAATTAAATATAAAAGTAATTATATATTTTTACAATGTTAAATCTTACTGTCATATTAATGGCTAATTTTCAATTTTTGAAAAATGTAAACTATTACAAATCTACTGCCCGTGAATTGAATAATTTCTCTTAAAACTATCACTTAAAAAGATTTACGAATAGAAATAATTAAATAAGTGAAATAAATATTTAACATTTATGTCAAGCACTACTCAGATTAACTTACATTTCTGTTTATGGCAAAAAAAACAATACTAACTATTGTTATTGGTGAAACAGGTATACTATTTCATCAAAGTTGATGTGACTTGGCTTCAGAGTATGTTTTTTTCCTTGAGAGTTTCTTTATAGGATGTTAGAGATGATGTTCGAAAAGTTTGAAGAATGACCGCCATAAAGCAATTCATACGAAAACCTGTGGAAAATATCAAATGTTTGTTCAGGTGGTTTCAATGTACTGCATTATAATTAGTTTTCAAAATATTACTTGTGTCATTGATGATGTCATTACTTGTTAGAGGTACGCATTCAGTCATTAGCTGGTGAAGAATAAAGTGGTAAAAAATAGGTATTAATGATATGATTTAATGAAAATCATATTGTAGTAGTTGATCTCTAAAAAAGATTAAAGAAGTTTTTGTTTGAATAAAAAAAACAAGCATCCTAACCTGAATTCAATCTGCATTCCTACAAACATTTTAATAAAATAAAACTTCATACAATGATCCTTATGTTGAAGTTTTAGTGGTGATTATTTGCAAGTAGAAAGTACTTCAACTGCTGCAGAGTTTCAAATTTAGTGTTTGAAACCTTCAACTTAGTGCATAACACTCGTTTTGTGTTTGAATTTCGACAGCTAACTAAGTACTGGCAATTGAAAAACAATTATTGTTTGTGGTAATATCTTATACCAAACGTGTGGTTTCTAAGTCAACTGGTTTTCTATCTAACTAAAAAAGGACATGTCATAACATGGTAAAAAACTTAACAAGTTTGCTGAGGAAACACTTTCTCAAAGCGACAGTTTTAATACTCACATTTGCACATATAGACTTCATCTTAGAGTTTTGTTTATCGGCAGTTTCGCTACAGACCCAGTAAGATCAAAAGATGCTAACAGTAGACTAACTTAAAGGATATCTTCGTGAATAATGTACAAAAGAAGCAACTTAAAGAGTTTTAGTTGTGATTCTTGTTGAAATCACACAAGTTGACCTGTCTTGACTCTTCTGTTATAATCGTGTCTTTTCATGAACGCTGATAATAGAATCATTCAATAAAAAGCTGTTGCTCAAATATGTTTAGTTCCGTTTACTGTTTGTTAAATTGAGTCGGTTGTAACGATTCTTATTTAATCGAAAACGGCTAAAATATAAAATTCAAAACATGACTCAAAAAGATCTGATGACATCACTGGATAGATATTTAAGAGTTTTTAAATTGATCTTATAGAAGCAGCAAGATTTAATTTTCAAGGTTTTCTTTTAACTTTTTGAAATAATTATTTGCTCAATTTTTTGAATGCTTTGTTTGAAATTTACGGACTTTTAATTTTTGATTTTTCCGCTTTTTCATTGCGAACATGATGAAACTGAAAGGAGAGAAAAATGAGAAGTAACCGTCAAAAGCGATTTCATGTTCTGCAGACATTCAAGCTTTTTCGTATTTAAAATCATTTTATTCTAATTTATAAGTAAAATCCGACTCCAGCAGCCTGTAGGAGATTTTTTCTTAATGACACACTGAGATATTTATTATGAAAATAAATTAAATTTTACATGATTTCGAAAATATCTCGAATTGTACTAACGTTTTCTTCACATGAGTTCTAGAAAAAATTTCCCGCCTATTTTATTCAAACCATCTGATTTCTATCATTTAAGTTTCCTGTTTAACAAGAACATTGAACAATAAGGAAGTTTTCTACTATCAACGTAAGACCAATTACACAGCAAATTAACCTCTGCTCAAAGTCTACTAAGCCTCTTTTATTCTGTAAGAGTTTTTCGATCTTTGACAGTATAAACTCCACGCACTACCTCGTACCTTGCACTAGATATTGCTCTAAGTTGTGATTTAAACAACTAAAAACCTCTTTGAATGTTTTCTTAAATAAATAAATCGCTTGTTTTATTTTCTAAATCAGTCTAGCTCAAGTTATTCTAAAAGATTGTCTGAAAGGCCGAAGCACGCTAACGAGTAAATAAAGCAGCAAATGCAGCATTGAATCTGCCTCCAATACTGTCTTTGCTGCTGTCTTTACACGAAGACATATAAAATGACCTTCTTGATCTAATCTTTCCTGTTCTACTTCTCTACTCCCGGTGAAGCACGTTCTTGCGCCGAGGAAGCAGCCAGCAATAACCAGCATTTGAACAAATCGACAATATGACATGAAACTAGCCAATAGGAAGTTTGTTATGATAGTTTTGCGTGCTGCTATCTTGCGGCAAGTAAAATTCTGCTGGGAGATACTAATATGAGGTAACAACATTAACTTTTTACTTATATACAACACTTCAGCCAATAACTATTATTACAGCATTAACTGTGATGAAAAGTATACAAACACAAAAGTTCTGCTGGATAATCTCGAAGAACGAATCTTAAAACAAGCCTGCAGCATAGCATCTATATTACTTGTACAACTCTCTTGTAATTTAACCGGCGCATATTAACACACACACAAAATCTTCCCTTAAGCTGAAACTTGTGTCGTATCTAAACGCTGAAGGTGCTGACTTGTAGAAGAACCTACACAATTTTTCGTGTTGGGGAATTACTTTATTAAACGTTTCTTAATGTTCTTGTAATGCTTCGTAATGATTTGTAATTGTTAATATATATTTGCAGGGCTGTAATGGTTAGTTACCATGGTTAAAAAATACATATTAAATAGAAGAAAATTATTGACTGAGCTCAACCACTAGGTAAACGCCAGAAATAAATGCAATTTTGTTTCACCAAAAATTAAAGCAAGCTTAAAATTGCCTGTTTCATAGTTTACTAAAGGTAAGACCAAATGAATTGGCGTAGGGCAAAAATAGACGTGTCTTGACATCTATGGTGAACGCCAAACTACTTAGCAACAGACTGTAGTGGTTAGATTGCCACGTAGAGTTACTGGAGCATGTAGCAACTAGCTCGATGTTGACAACTTTTGTTTTTCTCTCGCTTTCACCTACATTTCTTTTTTGCTATATTCTCTCTTTCAATTTCAACGATATGCTGTTTGTTTACTTAAATTGGCTGATAAGAAAAAAACAAATGGAAATATAAACTCAGTTTGCTATACTTTTGGTGATTTATTCATAAATTAGTTTTTTCTGCATTTTATAAAGGCGTTTGAAGTATGTCAATATATTGCTATAAAAACCGTTAATTGTTCCAACAACTAAACTAACATGAAGTGATTTCCGAGTTTCAGCTTTTGTGAGTCAAGCTCATAATCTTACTATTTAAACATAAAGATTCTTCTAAAAACCAAACGATTTTGTTGTTAGCAACAATGTTTTCTTTTACTAGAATTAATTCTCAACTAAAAATCTTTCATCTTTTTTCTTAAAAGAAGATCACGCCTAAAAATTAAATGATTAAAACTTAAAAAAAACAGTGAATCCGTAAAGGTAGCAACTTGAACAAGCTTATCAATCAAACTACATCTTACACTGCTTGTCTAAGGAACTTTTCTAAGAACTTTTGGTTGTATACAAAGTCATAATGATTAGTAAAACGATTAAGAGTCTACAAAATAATATATTACCTTGACAGTTGATAGTTAAAATAAGTTGCTTCGTTGTCATGACGAATACAAGTTTGACAAGTTAAGACACGAAAACCAAGCTTCTTATTATGAATAATATTGTACCCTATTTAAAACTACTTAATACGCTTAAGGCTAAAACAATCATTGAAATCATAAAATAAATTAGAAAATTTCTTAAGATTTATTTTTAGCCACTGGGAAGAACATCTTCTTGTGACGCAGTCTTCATTACTAAATCTGTAAAAAATTACACACCTTTAGATTAACTTAGTCATCCTTCAAACTTTATGATAAATCTATTTAAGAGCTCCTAATCCTAATCCTGTGTCAATTTTTCTATTTTTATAGATGAAGACTGCGTTCTCTAGAAAGCGTCTATAAATCCTGACGTTAGTTTTTTATATCTTAAAAACAATTTAAAAATAAATCCCTTTTCAAATTCTTGATGTATATTATAAGTTCATTTGTTGAATTTTTTTCTTTCAGCAAACCGTAATCTACTTGATCGTTTATACTTAAATACTTGGCATAGTAAACCAGCAACCGTCAATTTCAAGTGACACAAACTAACACTAGCTTATTGAGACGTTAAAAACTCTGAAGCAAAAGTAAATACAGAAACATGACAAGCCACTGTTTGGCACTTATTTGCTATCTAATCTTTCACTTCTACAACTCTTTATAGCTCAAATAAACAAGAAGCCTAGTGAGGAGCTCTTTAAGTAACAGAAAGATTTGTTGTTGACACATAATATCAGTTCTCTTTAGTACTTCTTAACTAAGAGAAAGTAACGAAAAGCTTTTGACGGATGTAAAAAATCTTGTGGATACCTTCAGATTCAATTAAATTAGTTTGAACAGTTTTATGAACTAAGGATTGCTCGTCAACGGTTAGTATAAGTGGTACTTAAAATAATGGACATAATTTAAAAATTCCAATATAAAAAACTTCTTTTGGATCAGTTAGCTGATCTGCCTCGGGTAATAAAATAATATACTGAAATAAATTCCTAAATATTTGATAAACTTTTAATGGAAATACTTCTTAAAAATAAATGACTTTGAAAGCTTTCTTTCTTGCTAATACATAAACTTAACTTGAACTAAACTTTCTGTTTGCTCAATAAGAGATCACTCTTTATCAGCCGATACCATCTTCATGCCCTCACTCTCAGTCGTCTAAGTCTTGAATGAAACTAAAACGTCTTTCGGGACAATATCAGTTTCCAGCCTTAACTACATCGCCACAGTGATTCGCCACAGTGAATGGACCACAATGCTCCGACCTTTTGTCTTGGTTTGGTTGAACAAGTTCAATTCAATTGTGCAAAAACGCGTCGTTAATATTATTGCAACGCCATTGAGCTCGAGCCTAGGCTTGTCGTTTTCTTATTAGATATTTTTTCTCCAAACTTTCTCTCGTATGCGGTTTAGGTACGTAACAACGACATAAGACTTATGAGTGGAAAGAATAATAAAACAAGTGGAAACATATTTCCTTTTTACTTAATCCTTTCATACAAGTTTAAACCTGAATTGACAAATTTGGTTCCTGTTTTAATATGACCAACCTTGTGGTAATGACGCCGATTTGTTGTTGTTGTCATGTCGTTATTGACATTGTCTTTTTAGAGATTTGTAACTTAGTTTGAAAGTGATTTAAATCATATTATTTCTAATAATATTTATTTGGCTAAAGTCAAATTGTTGACTTTATGTTATTTTCGTTTTACTTTTAGTAAAACGTTATTTTGTTTCCAACTTTAAGTATAGAATAATACAAAACGAGCAAAACAATGTTAGTTTATCTTCATTTTTTCAAACAAAGAGTTTTCTTTCTGGAAATTAATCTTAAAATCTAATCTCAGGTAGTCAAGCAATTTTATTGCTTTAATGAGAAACTTTCACAAATTATTTACATCAATTTTTTAATGAGTTTATAGACAGTAATCCCAAATGTTCAAATTATTTTATCTAGAAACTATTATGATATCTCAGTATTAAATATCTCAAATTTATAAATCAGATGTTCTTAAACATTTAAAACTTTCGCTTCTGGGATAAGCACATATCAAGAGCTTTTAATATTATAAAAATAATATCAATTATTTCTATAAAGATACAATTGGCTGGAGAACTTTTTGAACTGATTAAAAGCTACTTAAAACCACTCAAAAACCATTAAAGTTTCACAAATAAACATCAGACTAAAGGCTATTTGCTGCAATCTTTTGAGGTAGAGATACAGACATTTAATTAATGCCAAAAAAGACAATAATTCAGCGGCGAATCAAAGACAAAAAAATTGTAAAAAAAGTTCTGCAAAAAAGTTGTTGGTTCACAAGACGAGACTTCTAGCACCAATTGTATAAACTTTGATCGCTGTACTTACTTGAGATAAAAGCTTTTTCGATCAAAGCACATAGGATATGCAGCGAAAACATCTAAGAAGTTTTCAAATCATTTTCGTTAAATATTCAGATGCCTGGTCCACAACAGCTTAAGTACGGGTCTCTATTACTCAGCGACCAGTTTATAGAGAGAGGCTACACTCTACTTTTAAATCTGCGAGAATAGCAGTTTACGCACGGCTTGTCTTGCCCGTGAAAAGTCATTTAGAAATCGGTTCGCGCGTTTTTAGGTTTGTCACGCATGGTTGGAGATTGAAAAAAAAAACGTAAATGCAATTTTTATAAGCAGTCTTATTTTTATAGGATGTTTAAGGTTTAGGACTTAATAGTGGTCTGCAGGTTTATTTACCATTTTATTAAAACTAATAAAATCCAAAAATTAGAAAAAACAGCAAATAAACCGAATATAGTTTTACAAATAGCAGATAAAACACAAGATTAAAACATATGCCATAAATTACTAAACCTTTCAGTAAAATCTCAATAAACGTGAATAAATCTAAACTTTACAAGAAAATGAACTTGAACAAGTCGTTTATTTACAACTAGATTAGAAAAAAAACTTATCCAAGAAAAAAGAGTCGTTTCGATAACAGCTTGTCTGACTCTAGACCGAGGCTACTAAAAATAATTATAATTACGTCACTAAAATTGCCACCTTTATGTACTTACTGACAGCAGTTTGTCAAGTTTACTCCATTCGTCTTTTTTTCTTTTTCCCCTTTATTTTGAAGCTTGTTTTGCTTTTCTGTTTCTTTTTCATGTAACAAGCCTTTTGTCAATACCAGAGTTTCTGATTTAGCTTGCTGATAAATGTAGCTTTTATGGTGTAATGCATCAATGCAGAAATTGATTCGGCCTTGGAGCTAATAGCCAGAAATCTTTGACCCGTATACAAGCGCGTGACTCGTAAGTAGTTAAGAGCGGTGTTGTTTTTGATTGTGACATAATCTCTAATGATTGTGAAGCGTTTGAAGCTTGCATTTCAACAGTTAAAGTTGTGATCAGTATCTGACCACAAAATACTTTTCAGAGAGATTCTTGAAACAGTAAAAAATTTCTCTATGGTCTGATCTTGTAAATATTAAAGTTTATGTTTAAAAAAGCGAAAAAAAATTTTGTAAAATATAATTGAAGAAATTTTTATCAAGTGTTCATATGATAAGCAAAAAAGTATGCTTTATTAAAACTTTTAATTAAAAAATAGTGATGACAAAACCAATATTTTTATACACTCATGCTATTATGATATGTTCATTATGATAACATTATTACTAGTATGTATTCATTATACTATTATATAATTATCAGTAAAGAAAATAAGAGAATTGAATTCATTTGAAAAATAAAGCTTTTTGAAATTAAGTTTCATTGTAATATGTACGGATAAAAGCTTTTTTTACATCATATTTTCAGACAAAATTTGTGTGGGTCAATTTTGCATATAAAGAATAGTTCATCTACAATAGGCCTTTTTATAAAAAAACAAAGTGAGTTTTTGGATTTTTTAATAATGTTATTTGTAATTTGTTAAACAACAAGAGGATTTAAGATAAGAAGCAATTTACAAGTATAGTTGTTTCTTAAAAAAGAAAGATTAAGTTTGACAAAATCTTACCATACAACCGCTAGAAAATTATGCTTATACAAAATTATTATCTTTTTTATTTAAAAAGTGAGATATAAAGCAAGTTTTTTTTTAATGTATGCATCAATTGATAGGTAATTCGTTTCATTGTTAAAATTAGTCATTTTATATAAAATGTTTTTTTTGTAGTCTGCATATTTTCTGTCCACTCATTGCTCAATGTAATGAAAGATTTGGAAAACCTTTTTTACAGAAGATTTTGTTCCATAAACTTTACATGCAAAAGCAGTTTTTGTTAATATCAAATAATAGTTTTAAAAACACACATTTCAATACAAGTTAGAAAATTAAAAAACCTTACATATAAAATCACTTAAAATTTTCTAAAAATAACTTATATTTAAACGATTTTGAATCATATTTTTTAAATGTTATCTTGTTTGGCATAAGCGATAACAAAAATTGCTTCTAGCACTATTTGACCATTGCAAAAGTTGTTTAAACATTTTTTATGAAATATATTATTTAATTTGACTAAGAAAAACTTGTGGACTAAGATATATGTGATATACCACAAGAATACATTGTTTCTAGTACAATGTTAATTGATCATTGCATCATGTAAGTATATTGTTACAGTATGTAGAGGATAACTTTTCAGAGAAAGATCTTATGACATAAAAAATGAAGGAAATTTTAACAAGAGTAAAATTTCAAACAAAAGTTTGTAAAAAAAGAAAATCACAAAAATAAATTAACAGTTGTATAAAATAAATTGATTTTAATCATTCTATCATTAATAAATTAGATAACTTTTAACATAGCTTAATTAGTAGTTAATAAAATAGAAAGTATAAAATTATCGTAAAAGCAGATGATCACAAAAATTATTAATCAGAAAAAAAAGTTTTTATGTATTTGAGTCAAATATATCAAATTAAAAAACTTTCCTAGAGAAATAAGTTCAAAACATATATGGTTTAGATCGTAAAAGCTGTGTCATATAATGACAAGGAAAAAGATACAATATTAATGAAGAAAATCTTTATTTGTTTAATTCAATTTATTTCAACACATCTATAGATTCTCTTATAACACTTTAGTGGTACCTTAGCAAACGTACTAAAGATATTTTTTACTTATCGCTAAAATTAGTAAGAAAAGAATAAAGGGCACCATTTCATGACGCGATATTGAAATGTATGCTTTTTAACAAAACTCATGAAAAGAGATGAAACACAACAAAGATTTTATCAGTTAAGTAAGGTTGTTACTTAATGCTGTTACATTTAAATGACATCTAAAATTTTTTTCTGTTTTAACATAAAGAAAATTATGTCAGTTAACAAAGAATTTGTTTCAATAAAAAAAACTTAATACTATCTGGTGAGGCCCTTATAAAAATTTTAAAATGAGATGAATGGCCAAGTTTTTATGTCTACCAATAAGCAAACTAAAGTTTTGTTGAAACAATAAACTTAGTTGATAAAACATTAATGGAATCATTGTATAGTTACAAAGCAGATCACATAGCTTCTGCTTATTAATAGTTTAAGACTTCAATGAAAAAGTATTTCTCAGATTGTCAAATATAAAATAAACAAACTGTAATCTGAATCAAAAATTTAAACTTATTTTTTCTTTGTTTTTTTATACTCTTCAAACACTTAGTTTACAACAAGTAACCACCTAAGGCTATTCAAATTTCTAAAAACATATATTTATATACATTTGTTGATTCAAATTCTATAATATATAGAAAATCATTCAAAGTATGTCTAGCAGCAAGAAATGATAGTGGATAATCCAATTCCATCACTAATAAGTCCTCTTGCTCAAACTTACCATCTTTCACCAGTTTCATTTACAGATGGTTTATAGATAAAAACAATTAAACATACTATTAATATCGTAGAGAATCACGGCTTTAAGCAGGAAGAGAAGAAATGGTTTTCCTATGAGCCAAAAGTTCCTCTTCACGCTCAGCTGGTTACAACCAATCAGTCTTTGACAGTGGCATGTTTGAGATGATGATATGCTAGCCAGCTGCAAGTAACATAAAATTGGTTGGAAAATTCATATGTTTTGTGACTATATTACCACGTGCAATTTTTTTCTATTTACTAACAGGTGCTCTAAATCATTTAAAAACTTATTCTAAGATCTTTTTTAAACAGGTGTGCTTAATTCTAGTTAGAAAAAACTTGGTTAGTCTGTCTAAAGAATAAAAGCTTTTTTTAATTTCTGTTTTCGCCCAACACAGTTTTTACTAAGCAAGATAATTTCAAACAATAGTTTCTCGAAATTTTGAATCAATTTTACTTTTTTCAACTTAGTCATCCACTTATGAGCTGAACAACTATCGATTGTTATTATAAAACTTGTTTCAACTCAATTTTTCGCTATTAACTCTTTATTGAGTCTTCTAATTTTTTCAACTGGAATACTTGAAATTTTTGACACTTCAAACTTTACTGACTAAAAGCAAAGCTTAGCTTTTAGGGTAAAGAGAATTTAAAAATGAGTAAATTAAAATACAACTAAAAATAAATAATTTAATCTATTTGAAAACAAGATGATTTTCTCAGATGATGGAATTTTCTAGTGATGTCTTACTTAATCTTGTTGTATATTTATTAGATATTTGAAAAACTCATAATTCTTGAGAAATACAAATTGTAAGAAGACAGCAGTATGCCTTAAATAGTTCTTGAGTACTAAACGGTTAGAAATTAAATGTTAGCTCTACGTTAAGTTAACAGCCTTAATGATTATAGAAACTTGATAATAAATTGTTTTTCGTATAAGACTATTGATAAATAGTTCAAAAAAAGCTTTTTAGAAATTTTAATAAATATAAAGTTAGAAGAAAAGACTTTTGAAAGTTTAAGGGTTTAGTGCTGTCAAAATTCAGTTTCTTGAGAGTTAGTCAGGTTTGTTGTGATGTTTGCAAGTTTCATTCAAGCATAAATCCCTTTAAATAAACAACATCAGCAAATAGAAAAAAAACTGTTTGAATCTTTTTAACATATACTCATCACTGTAATCAACTCTACAGCAAAAAGAGTTTGCCCTTTAACTTTTATTAAGTAGTTAAAAAAGCCATAATTGGTTACTACTGACTTGATGCCTAATTCTTAGTACGCTTTTGATCTAAAAATTAGTTCTCTTGAACATATTTGAGTATTTAATCTAAAATATAACAGCTTGTTAAACATTAATTGATCATCATTTGCTGATAAGCATTCTTAAAACTACACGCCATTATAATGTATTTTTTCTTTAAAATCGACACATTATTGATATTATAGGCTTTCGCAAGAATTGTGTATTTAGAAAATTATACAAATAACCTTTCAACTATAAAGTAATAAAAGTAATATACAGTTAGGCATTTTTGCTCAACAGTTCAAACTACTTTAAGAAATTATAAGACTTACGAACTTTATATGATTAATGTCGTCATGTTTTAATGTATAACATGTGTTTTTTAAACTAAAATATGTCTTCAAGCTACTAAATGTTAGTCTATTTCTTATACATAATACATAATAACAACAAACTTTAATTTTCTTCATTAGTATCTCAGTAGTAATTAAGTCCATTAATTTTTTGTATAAAATATAAAAACAAAAATATTATGAAGTTAGAATTATATAATTAGCTTTTATTAGCATCTGTAAGAGAATAAAGTTGTTATCTTAGCATAGATTATTAACAGCGTCAAATAATTCTTATAAGGTTGGGTAATTTTCTAACTTTATATACTTTGTTACAGTCAATATTCAATTGTCTTATTGGGGCTACATACATTGCTGCTAAGCTTCTCATTTTGAAACAATTTTATTGGAATATAATTCAACTTGTAAAAGTAGACTTTAAATAAGTTAGATACACCAACTGAAAAATAAAACCGTTTTAAGTACTTATTTGTTGTTACATTTATAAAAGAAAAACAAATTGTTAAAGTATACAACAAAATTAAATAGTCCATTTAATTTCCTATAAACTAAATTTATCTAAAGCCATAACTTTTAACTTTTTTATTTTATCTCACTATCGTAGTATTTACAGATTATAAATTGCAGCAAAAATGTTATTTTTATAGTGAAAAATTTGTTTGGAGCTTTTGTTCAAAACAGTCTACCTTACAAAAATCAACAAGCTAAATATGTAAAACCTCAAATTTACCTTTTAAAGAAATCAAACCGCGCCCAATAGAATAACAGCCAATATAGATATTTACTGGATCAAACTTATGCAATTTTCTACTCTTAATCAGCAATTGACAGTATTTAAAAACAGACTTTTGAGGATTTAAGTCAATTGTGATGCTAATTTAAAATCAAAATTAATTTAGAGAACTGTTAGTTAAAAGTGGTATGGTTTCAATTTCATATGATAGACAACAACAGAATAAATAACTACCGGCTATTACAAGAGACTTCTGTTGGTTAGTCGTTTAATTTTCACTTGTTTGATTAAAACAGTTTTAAAGGTCGATGGTTTGCGGTTTTAACAGTTTATAATAAAATATTATTGATTATTAAACGAATTTTTAAACAAATATAATGTAAGTTTATCAAATTTTAATACCAATTTTATTGTTTTTGATTTAAATTATACGTTTTACTTATTGCTGAAAATGCTTCAATATTTAACTTTCATATTTTTTATTGTTAACGGTTTTATGTCTATTCAGTTTTTAAATCAAACTGCAAGTAATGAACTAGTCAAATCTGTTTATTTTGCAGTAAAAATGTTTTGTTTTAAATATTTGTTCAACTTGATTAAAACTTTATATTGCCTTTACAAATCGTATAGGCAAACATAGCATTTTAATAAGCTTAAAACCTATTTAAAAGTTGTTTATTCAACTGAAATTAAAATGGTTGAAAATTATAAAAATTCTAAACGACTAATGAATGAAAGAATTATCACAAAAGCTGGTACTATTCTTAAAATACTAGTTTTACTACAGAACATATTTGTACAACTGTATCTAATGATTTTAAGTTTTAGTAAATAACATTTAGAAAATCTAATCTATTCAAAAATGAACTTTTGTCTTTTACCCGTTTAAAATGGATGAAGAAGCAATAAAAAAGTTAGAAATTATAAAACAAAACTCACGATAAATGTTGAAAGTAAGTTTGGACAACTTCAGAATATCAGCAAGTAACAAAATAATTCTTTAAATCTAAAATAATGAATAGTTTTTTATACGATAAAATATGTAATGAAGGTAACACTAGTTTAGAAATTTAGTCATTGCAACATAAGCAAAGTATTCATTCAGTAAACAAAAAATCTGAACTAATTAAACTGCCATGAGACTAAAAATCGTTTTCTTTTGTTACAAATCTATATTTCGTTTTGAAAACAGTCCACCTGAAAACAAAGTATATTTAATCTCTCGCTTTTGTTACATTAGTTCAATTTAAACAAAAAAGCTAACTGAATCTGTAATAACACCAACAACACTTTCACATTACTATGACCACTTTGGATGGCAACCCAGCTTGCTACCAACCACAACTGATACTCTAAAAAAACTTGACCGATACTGAAGCAAACAGATTTCTTGCATTCACAAAAGAGCTTTTTTCTTTTTTTCTTTCTTCAGTGTTGCGTTTTTTGTGTCTATGTGTGTGTGATGCTGTCATGACCTTGCATTCAACATACCTAGAAAAAGAAATGTCGATTTTTGTATCATCTCACTCTGTTTGCTTTTGTTTGTCAACGAACAACAGGTGCTAACTTGACGCTAAGCGACGCAAATGAAAAATAGTCACGAGAGAAGCGCGTGCATATAAAGCACACCCACACTATGGCGTTTCTAAGCACACGTGCATCTACCTGGCAACAAGCTGTTGGAACAGTGAGAGAAAGTGTTTCTTTCAGTCTAACCTTATTCAAATACTTCCAAATTGTTTACTTTGTATTCTGACGTGAGCGAGCTGGACATGATATCGCTGGCCCGAACCTGTTAGCTAGGTCGTAGTTGCCAGGGAAGCGGACAAGACCTAGGCTCGTTCTTTCATCACATGCGTTACACAGCAGATCGAAAGGGAACAATAGAAGGAGACGGTTTCCATGAGCAACACCGTGGTGATAATCAGTTGAGTTTCCAAGTGATGACATATCATTATCTTTCTTTGTTCATCTCACCGGATGAGATAACTTCCGTTTTACAACTCATTGCTCTTAATGATCAACTTCCGCTGACAAGAAGTCCTTGAAGATGAAATTTCATTTCATACTGTTGTGTCAGTTTATCAAAGACTTTTTTAATTGTCACTAATTTAAAGATGTAGTTGTATTTGATGTCGGCTTCAGTAGACTCATAAGACTGTTTGAACATCTCTGGTAAACTATTTGTCTAGCTTTAAATGACAAGACGTTTTCTTCGCAATATGTAGACAGTAAATACAAACATCAAATAAAATCGTTTACGCTTTCAATAACTGAACAGTTTATTACAAACTTTGATGTTGTCACAAACAAAGTAGAAGCAGTCTGCTGCCGAGCTTCAAAAAAGCTTGTGGTGTCTAGCTTCAGAATAAATTCCTCTTTAAGATTTCGTAAACGAAAAATCTAAAGTAGCTTCACGTAGACCAAGTCTGCAGTCTAAATAAGAATATTAGGAGCAAAACAATTGACTGTCAATCTGTAAGCCACAAATCATTGAATTCACTTTAGGGAAACTCCCTATTATGAAAACAGTTATTTTAAAAACCAATAATTTACTAAATATTAATGAAAAATCATCGATTGTAGAGGATTATTGTGTGAATTTTTTTTTATCTGCATCACCTCTCTCGCATACAAGATTAATAATTTGAAATAAGTCTGATCAACAGCCTACAAACATCAAAGGATAGTAAGAGGAAAAAACTCTTTTTACTGCGACATGATTGCCTATAATGGATAGAGACTTCAATAAATTGTGGTTGCAGCGAAAAGCTCTACCTTCTAATATTGTGAACAATTTAAGATCATTTGATTTATATTTGTGAATGATGAGGAATAATTTTGAGTCGCACAGATAATGATTATCATCCATAAAAGTGATTTTCAGCAAATTAATAAAGTTTTAATGATAAAAAATCTAATGACTTCATACTTCATCAATTTTATTCAATAAATTGACTCAATGATGAAATTTATCTTTTAAGATTTTAAGATTATAAAATTGGGCACCAAACTAAAAACTTAATCATTCATTTAGAGATTGAAAATAAGATTAAATGATAAATTCAAAATATTGCTTCATATTTTTTTATAACTTTTATAGTAAACTTACTTGAATAATTGATAATTAACTAATAAAAGTAAGTATATATATAAACTATTTTTACTTTAATTTATGCTTTTTATCAATAAATATAAGTTTACTAATGATTTTTAGGAATTTTAAATAGCAAAAATATTAATTTTTAGAATTTTCAAGATTTTAAGAACGATAAAAGATTTTTTCTAACCTTTTTACGAGGCTGATTTGAACATTTCTTGAATTAAAATACTTTTGTGTAATTTTAATAACTATTTTTAAATTGCTTGGCGGATGATAAAGTCCTTATGACGTAATTACTTCCTTTTGAAACCTTCATTTGAACTTACCTTCTAATACTTCAGTGAAACTTTGAATTAAATGTTTTGCAATATTTTCAATGCAAATTATTATTGAATTTTAAAAAGTTTCAAATGCATTTGTTAATACATAAATATAAATGATTTTATACCATAAAAGATATTTATAGAATAACTTTTAATTAACACTAATTATAATTGCAATTAGTTAAACCCAGAAATTCAGAGCAATCATTTGATTTTTCATTGATCTTCTAAAAACAAATTGAAAGTTTAGAGCAGTTTGCAACAACAATATCGTAATACTTTGTTTTTTATTTACTCTGTAGTTAAAAACTTTATGTTTTAGCAGTGAAAGCGTTCAAAAGTTAAAACAACATTCAACTAACTTCTATGAATTAAACAATAGAATTTTTAGCAAGTATTTTACTTATCCCAAAAAAGATTTTGTTTAGATTGTAATTGCTCGAAATTAAAAAAAATCGATAGATCATTTTGTGTAACAAACACCTAAATATAAGATTTTGTACTGCAACAGCATTTAGAAGTTTTATATTTAGTTAGGATTAGGTTATTTTAGATAAGCTACAACTTTTATTTAAGATAAAAATATTGTAAGATACATTCGTGTGGTGAGCAATTGTTAATCAAACTAAGTTAAATGCTAAAAATTGAAATAAAAACGCAGTAGCAAATATTGATACAAATATAATTTGTTTGTATTCTATAAAGGCTATCTTTTGTAAATGCTGTTAAAACAATAAAGAATTAAACCGTTATTATTAGTTGATAAAATAAATTTCCAATAAATTTACTAATTAACTCGTAAAATTGATTAAGAAACTAACAAGGTTATATTGGTTTATCTAGAAATTGAATAAGAAACTTATTCGCTAACAAATAAATGTCACAGCTTAAAACATCATTTTAAATCAAAGTTGCTTATGCAAAATGTAATCAGCTTTAGTCGCAACTCTGTAAAGAAAAATTAAAATTTTTAAATCAACTGTATTTTAACTAATTAGTTTAGTTCTAAAAATTTTTCTTTTATTAAATTTTTAGAAAATGTTTATTCGGAAGCTTCTGAACAGTTTTAAAGTAAATAATTGTTCAGTTTCAGCTTTCAGTTTTAAAATATTATAGGAGAAATTTAAAAAATATAATATAAAAAAAAGCACTAAGAAGCACCATACAATAAATCAATAAAAGTTTTTATTATTACTTGTCCAATAGAAAAGATAATTTTAAAAATTGCAAATTGTTACAATCAGTTTCTTTATTTCGATAATATAGTACTTTAATAAGAACAAAGCATACTATTATATTCAGAATTTTTAATTTTAAAAACAGCTGAATTTATTTCAAATTCTTTCACAGTTAAAAGCCGAGTTTATTCGTCTTTCTAATTTCAAATTCACTGAGTAAACTGAACAATTATTTATATTATTTATAAAATTTAGTTACTGAAATATCAGCTATATATTCCAAAATCACTTAAAACCTATCAACTTTTCATCAGCTAGTAAATTCGCAAATAAAAACTTTTATTTTACGTTTAACTTTTATGTTATAGAAATTTGAAAACATTAAATCGTATAAATACCAAAAAATATTTATCTTAAAATCGAAACTTTATTGTTATTGGTTAAAAATCAGTTTTTTAGATTTATAAAATATGATAAAAAAATTCTAATAAGTAAAGATAACTAAAACAAATGAAAGTATTTTTAAATTTCGATTAGGACATTAAAAATGTTTTTCAAAACATTTCAAAACACTAAAGTTAAAAATAGTTGAAGTGCGACAAAAGCCAGATCTAATAACCAACACATTTACCTGTGTTAGTAAAAAAGACCAACAATAGAACCCTAAAACTAGAAAAATAATTATAACTCCAAAACATATTTTTTGCATATGAAATGTTGTTTTAATGGATACATTGAAATAAGTTGTATCAGAATCATTCACACTTTGAAAATATGTCAAGGAAAGCTAAAATACTTTCAAAATAGAACGTTAAACAAACATTTAAAGTATTTTACCTGGCCATGCGAACAATATTGAATTAGTCAATATGCACAAGTTGTGTTGTCTAGTGTTTGTATTCGAGACTAAATTATCTTTAAGCTGTTGAGCCTGAAAAACTGAACAAACTAAATTAGATAATTAATTCTCAATAATTCTCATTAACATAAGTGGCTTTATAATATGGCCTTAAACTGTCTGAAAACTTCAAACTTACTGGTAGAATACTTTTCGATTTTTGATACCCACAAAAAACAACATTTGCTTCTAAATTCTGCGAAAAACTAACAACAGATAAAAGAGATATGTCTTCCTAAATGACCTTCAATCAATAAACTGAATTTTTATAAAGTTGAGGAAGATTAAAATTTCAATTTAGTTTTAAAATGAATACTTTATTGAGACTTCTCCGCCAGACTTCATCGTGATGCTTGTCGCAAAACTTTGATTTGTGGTTGTTAATTTTTACAAGCAACATGATAAATATGAAAGAAGTCAGACTTACTTCATAAAGAAAAAAATTGAAGAATAACAACAACTGAGACTCCTATATTTTTAACAGTTTCCTTTCTTTTTTTATAATTTGATCAAGTACTTTCTCTTCAATTGATTTTAGTGACATCAAAGAAGTTTTTTAAGCTCGTCTCGATGAAGATTCAGTGTTGTTTTTGCAGAGCCTTGAAACTTCAGTTTTATGAAACTGTTTTTTGACTCGCCTATACTTGATGCTTATCGTTATTTCAGTTTTTTTTCAATTTTTTTACATTAAACAACTATTTACGCAAGAAACGATATTTTCAGTTCAATTTCAACCTATGAGAGTTATAGAACTTATTTTAAACTAAAATTTGCCATGAATCAGCAAATATTGATTTATATAAAAATAAATTAACTTGAATATCTCGATACTTCCATTTAAAGTGCTTGAATGTTGATAACATTTCATAATTTGCTTTAAAAAAAGTTTTGCAAAAAGTTATCATTCTAAAATTTGTTAATTATTAAAACTTTATTATAGTTATCAAATTCTTGTTTGATATATGGGTTTTTAATTAAAACATAAAGTATGACAATTATCTAGGCATAACTGACATTAAAGCAAATCTAAAACACTTTCAAATTGAAATACGTTTTACCTAGGGTATTAAATAAAGTTTACTGAATCACAGTCAAAGAGACTTTAATAATTAATAAATAGTTTACAATTTTGTTTTGTTATGAATCATAGCGACAAGCATAAACAAAAATGGTTGTAATTTAATTCAGTTGATTGTCTGTTTGAAAAGTTCTGCTTTTGGCTTAGAAACAAATTGAAAGCTAGTTTAAAGTAACCTTGCTTATATTTGGTTTAGTGGTAACTCAGATGAACCATTTAAAATTAACCAATGTTCAGTAATAAAAGGTAAAATTATTGCCAAATGACTGTTTAAAAAGTTATATTAAGTTTAAAATTTTACAAAATCTTGGAAAAAACATTTTTAATCTTTTTAGGGTACATTTTATTAGTTGTTTAGTAGCCTTCTCATAATGATCAAAAACGTTATTTTTTTCTGAATAAAAATAAAAAGAAGTATCGGAAGTACTTTATGCTGCGAATTTATATTGCTACTGCCTAACTTCATTTAAAACCAGCTCACAGTTTTAGGTACTTAGCTTGTACATTTCTGATAAATTGTTCAGCAATCTAACATTAAAAAGTTGTTTGCTTTTATTATCAATGGTTGAATTGTTGATACTATTTCCTCTATTGGTTACAATAGTAACAAATGTGAATTTATTTAAGCTGTAAACTAACACGTTTCAGCCTCAACTATTAGGCTGTTTAGGTCACTGTGTGCTTAGTTAGTTGGCTTGCGTTTAAGTAAATTTGAAAGTACAAAAACTTATTTGAAAATAACAACTAATATTGCCTAAAACAAGTATAGAGTTTTGCAATTATGTTTGTTAATAATTAATTTTTACAATAAAATGTTTGTGAATAATTAAAAAGTTTCTAAGTAATGAAAAACAAATTAAATTTGAACAATTGAATAAAAGTTAGGTTTTAGTAAACCATACAACAGCTGTATTATATAAAAGTAATTGAATAATGTCCCAAACTAAGATAAATATTTTTGAGATATTTAAATATAACGGACTAAAAGTTTTCTAAATTTTGAGTTTTCCAAACGAATATTTTCACATTCTATTTATTTGCATTGTAAAAGTATTACTAACTGAAAAAACTTTTGTGTAATCTTAAGAATAATGAAACAACTATTTGTAAATAGATACAGGGTCATAATATTTCAAAGTTTTACAGTTAAAAGAGTCTTAAAATTAAAGATTATTTGTTACAGATCTTACTTTTGTTATATCTGCCGCACCTGATTATTTTGATAAAAGCTTTTGATAAATAATTTTATATATTTTTAATTAGATTCATGAAAAAAGTTCTGATAAAATTTAATAAAATAATTGATTTCAATTTAGTGTTCGAATTATTTGAATGTTTATTAGTAAGTTTTAGTAATTACTATTTTAAAAGTTTTTTAACTACAATTTTTCTAGAAATTTTTTTAAAGAAACGAGTATTATCCCCCAAATATATAAGCATGAAGTACAAATTGTTTGCAGGATAAACTATATATCTAGTTAAAAGCTTTTGGTCGAAAAGTTTTTACAAGTCAAGGTGCTAAGCTGGCCTAGCTGACTCTTTATTAGGAGTGTGTGCTCCGCGAGGGATTATAACTAGCGTCGTTGGTATAACAAGTCAAAGTTCTTATCTCGATGCCAGGCGAGCATACTTATAAAAATGTGCATTGCAAAAAATAGAATATATTTTAGCTTGTCACAGTTGATGCTACCAATTAGGTGTTGTTTAAAGAGATAAAAATTGACTTATGTAACCTAACCAACTTCAAACATTTGCGAAAAACGTTAAATTAAAATGCAAGAGTCAAGCTATTTGAAAATGTATTACTACCTATTTTATGATCCTTTATAACAAAGTCATATTTACTTAGAAGAAACATATGAGGTTTCAAAGTTGTTGTGTTTAACTTAGCATCAAAAAAAAATTTGAATGAATATTTGAAGTAGTAATTTTTCAACAGTAAAAATATGAATAGCAATATTGTAATACTCTAACTTAAAATACTGTCTAAACAATGTAAGCGTTTTTTCAGCGGCTATTAACTATTATAACAATGCTTTACCGTTTGCAGTTACATATTTGTTTTATAGGTGAGAATGAACAAACTCGTTTTAATCAGCTTCTGGTTGTTTAGTTATGATGGTTGAAAAAACTTGGGACTTGGAGTATTTTTATGAGCAAGTGCCAAAAACCGTTTGTAGTATTCCAAACATTTACTTTGTTTCAGTTATATTTTCTTTAAATCTTCTGGTGGTTCCATAAAATTTTAGTGAATAACAATGGAACATTAAATAAAGATTTATTCAATAATACTTATAATCTTTTTAAGAATAGATCAAACCTAACTACAGTAGATTACAAATGTCCTATTTGTAAATCAAAGCTCTTATTGATATTATTGATGATTCTTAAATCAAACTTTTTTTTAATGGAAATTTTCAATAACAGTTTTAATAAGTTTTAATTTCAAATAGAAATTTAATCTGAATCATTTAATCTGTAAAAAAATTAAAGTTTGAATGAAAATTATCTTGAAATAAGAACGCTCCAAACATTATAAACCTTAATTTCACTGTATTAATGTTTGTTGGAATTTTCAGTAAAAAAGTCTGATAAAACCATAGAATATTTATTTTTAATCTTAATAAGTATTTTGTTTAAAATATCAATTAGTAAACAGTATACACAATCGTTTGTAATATTGAAGTAATTTGGTAAACAGTTTTAAAAAGTGTTTGAATTTCATGAACAATTAGAAAATAACTTTTTTTGGATGTTTGTTGTGACAATACTTCGATAGCTTACGAATTATAACTTACGATATGCAGTTAAAATTCAAAAATTGAATAAGTAACAGCAACTGAAAAAACAGAAATGGAACAGTTGGTAGAATAACTGCTAAAATTTGTGTTATTCAAATAAACTGTTCAATTGAAATGTACACATTTACTTTTGGTTAAAGATTAAATAATTTTGTTTCTCCTAAGTACTAGATAGTTACTGCTTATTCATAAGCCTGTAAAGTAAAAATTATTGACTTATAAACGAAAAGAACTTGATCTGTTTTAAATAGTAAATAAAGTTTTCACTTAATTCAGTTTTTATTAAAAATTAAAACCCAAGAAATGTGAAAATGATTCTAACGAAGCTAAACATTTATACATACTTACTAATGATGTGTTGTTGAAGTTTTATGGAAGTTGACTTTTATTTATTTATTCTTAGTTATTTTTGAATAATTCAAATGGTATAAAAAATAAACCAATTAAAGAAAAAGAAGATTAAAAGATGATTTTATTCTGATTATACTTTTTATAAAATAAGGATTTGTTAAAAATCATACTTTATGCACTAATTTTAGATAAAATAATCTTTGTTGTCGCCTAGTGGTGTAATAAAAGTTTTGGTTTGTGTTAGAGTGACCCTGATTTCATATTCATTTGAATAAGTTGAAGAACTAACTGTTCATTCAGTAATACGACGTCCACGAAAACGTACTTCATCCAAAACATTACACTTGATGATTAGGGTGCTAAGGACTCGTCTACTTTCATCGAACGCAGCTAAGCCTCTACTAAAAATACTCGATGATGCTCGATGAAATACGATTCAGAAAAACTACCAAAGAATCCTATCAAATTTTGATCAGAATTTTATAAGCAATCATTTTTTTCGTTTCATAAAGAAAAAATTTTTAGAAAAAGATCAATAAGTGTTTTTTGATAAAAATCGATTATTTTAAAATTCTTTTAACATTTACGTTTGAGTTTCAAAAACTCTTTTCATATGTTATAGTCTTTTATGATGTTCTTGCTAATAAATTATTTATCAATTCTTAGTGACACTGAATACTGGAACACGGCGTAAAAAATGAAGATATAAAGAAGAAAATAGTTTGGAATAAGTACACGAAGTCAAAAAATTTATTTAAGTTTTTGTCTGATAACGAAAAGTATAAAAATAGTTTTTGAATAATAAATGAAAAATTAATATTGCTCTTTAAACGGCGGTGAAAATTAATTGGATTTTTGTAACAGTGTATTTATTGATGAATTTACATCACTTATCACGTTTGCAGTTATCTAACATTTAGTTACTTTTAAAACAAAATTTTGATGGTTTATATGAAAAATACTAAAAATTCAATTTATTTAAGCATTATTTTATAATAAATCCTCATTTTTCATTAATCAGCTATAAATTTGGAGTAGTTGCTACAAACATTTGAAATTTATATCAAGTAATTGAAATTTATATCAAGTAATTGAAATATTTCAAGCTTTATGTATTTTTCTTTTATTAAAAATTGTTCAAGATGGTAAAAATAATGATAAGTTTTCGGAAACCATAAAATTTGTCAGTGATGATGTTTTATTAAAACTGGATAAAGTTCTAAGAATAAATTTTAAAAGTATTTAAAAAAATTGCTAGATAGAATGGAACAGAGCTTAAAGCACTTTGTAACACTTGAAGGCTGATATTTTAATTTGTATGACCATAAGCTTACAGAAATTAAAGAAAAGTTTGAAAAACTGTAGCAGGCTTTATCTTCAACAAGACTTTCTTAGAAATACAGATTTTACAATTATATTAATTTGTAACATTCCATCAAATTTCCATGATTTAAAGATTAATAATAAATTTAAATTAAAGCTTTTTACTTTATTAAAATTTGTTATACAATTATGTTGTAAAAACTACAATTTTTGAAGAAATAATCAAATAGAAATAAGAGTATCACTAAACTTATGTTAGTTACAATTTTAATTTTATACAATATGTTCAATGATTAGTTGCTGTACCAAATTATTTTTCAATGCCAGTTATCAAACAAATTAGCATCAATAGAGTTATAATTGGTTTGATTCTTAGCAAAGAAGAACTTAAAAACTTATTATAATTTCCATAATTATAAATACTAGTTTTATAAGGCATCTTTCAGGAAAAGTTGTGCTTCATTGACTGTATACATTAACACATAAGATTGACTATTTAAATTTGTTATTAGTTTACGATAAAGTTTGTGATTTTAAAGTAGAATATTTACAAATATACGTATAAGATATACGTCTTTATATGTATTATTAATTTCATGGTTATTGTGAGTAAAGATCAAAATTTTGGATTAAGAAAATTAATAAAAGTTTTATATATAAGCTATGTTTTATCAGCTTTATACTTTTATCAGTTTTATTCTAAATTAAAATTACTATTCTAATGAAAAACTAATTAATTAAATGATTTTGTATAATGCTTCAATATTGAAACCAGCTTTTCAAGACTTCAATTTGAAATTAAATGAGTATTTCATATTTTAAAGCTTATCTTAAGTAAAACAAGATTATGTTTTGCATAAAATTGAAACTTCAATTATTTTAGATGCATATGTTATACATCGACGTAAACTATAATAACATCATGCATTATGCAAAAAAGTTAATAAAAGTATAAATTTAAGAAAAAAAACTAATCTTAGTGAAGAAGATAATAAATTGAAATATATTATTATACTTTTTATTAAAAGTTTGCATTATATGAAGATGTATTTTACGAAAATAGTTATCTGGTTTACTTTTGAGGTACACTCAGACTATAGAGATAATTTTCAGCAAACGTCATTTTATAAGAGCGTGAAATGTGTACGTAATGAGAATACTTTAAAGACTTATATTACGACAATGAAATGAGCTGTTTCTCAGAGGTATTGTGAAGCCCAGATGTATAGATGGATAAGTTGAATATAAGATTTGAAACTTCTAGTGATAATTAGTGTAAGTTTTTTTTGGTTATGATCTCTTTATCTTGTAATTTGATTTTTTTTTTCAAATTTAGTGAGCTGTAGAAGTTTTTTTAGTATAAAGAATAAGAAGTTGAAAAGCATTTTTATATTTAAAATAATTAGTAAGAGTAAAAAGACAACACAATATCGTTTCAAGTACTTTATTATTAGCTAAACTTAAATAAAGTGATTAGTTCAACAATTAGTTATGTAGAATTATATATATTAGATATTTAATTACAATCTAACTTTATTTTTGATAATTACTTTTTCAAAAGTTAATTATTGTATATTTTACTTGTGTACGTTTTGTGTAGGTTTCGTTTTAGAGTGTTGTTATATCGATTTTAATCAAGTATTAATCGAGAACGGATATTCTAGATCAAGTATTAATTTTAATCATATGTAATAACCAAGTATTAACTAATTTCATTATTTATTACAATAGACATGAAAGGAGAGTGAAAAGAGCACCTCTCGCTAACACACATTCTCAGAAATGATATTGTATATAATTAGGATACAAATATAGAAAGAAGAATATGCAGCACGTGGGCATTTCAGTGGTCCCCATGCAATATAACAGTGAATAATTACATAGAATGTTAATATTTAAAAAAGTGAAAAAGAATCATCGTTTAGAAATGACAGTGTTGGCAATCTTAAAACGCTTTAACTTCTGCTTGAACAGCACGAGAGACTCTGACATGACAATGTCTGATGGTATCTGGTTCCAAGTAGTAATTGCGCGGTATGAGAAAAAAATTTATATGATTAAAGTACTAGGTGATATGGGCTTATTGAGGTGTAATGTGTCTTGTCTGAGTTGGTATACCTTGAGGGAAAAACTAATGAAAAAGAAAGTATCGAATTTAAGGTCAATTAAACTGTGGATAATTTAAAAATAATAATTAAGTCATAATTAATTTGTCGATTTTCCAAAGTATCTTAATTGAAGAAGCTAAGACGATGTTTATAACTATCGTATTTAATATTCAGTTTCCTGCATACCAATCTCGTAAATGTGGCCTAAACAGATTCGATTTTTTTGATATCACTAGCTTGCACTGATATTGTATTCAAAAAGTGTACGTACAATTTGTAAAGATTGATAAAAAAGTATAGATCCTTAGAATTAAAGGTCTGTATAATAAGGTAGACAAGGTTGATTAATTTGGCAAATATTTTAGAAACATAATAGTTATATTATTACATAGTTTTATAATTACATAATTCTATATTATTGTTATCTTCTGAGTATAAAATAAACCCATCTCATAACTAAATACAATTGATGATAAAGTAATCTTAGCATTTGATTACCTGATTTTCGAATTAGCTTTTGTCAAGTAAACGTAAAGTACTCTTTAAAAACTAATTCTAGTTTAACATTTTGTTGTGTAAGTTTAATGAATGTACAAAACCATCGATTTTTTCTCTGATTGCAGTACCTAAAGTCACCGAGCAAGTTGATACCAGTAATAACTAAAAGTTTTATATACTTTAAATATTTTCATTTGTTTTGCTAGATGTCTACCTGATATTGACCTTTATGATTTTAGCTTATTTGATGTCTCGTTAACTCAACTTTTATTATCAAAGGACGTTTACTTAAACTATTATAGAGTAAAACTATTCTTATATAATTTCAATTTTAAGACTTATAGGTATTTACCAACTTCAACTAAAACTTTTAAACCTAAGTACTCATTAAAGATTACTTAGTTGTCTGATATTAATAATTATTTCTTATAGGAGTTTTTCACTTCTATTACAAAGTATTTATGTTTTTTTAATTAGGTAATAAGTTTTTTTAGATTTCATTTTGATGACTGTCAAGACATGTTTTCATACAACAAAAAATAAACTAGAGAAAAAATTGATAGCAACAAATCCTGAGTGTTCATACAACATGTCTTCACTTCGCTTTCAGTTTTCAATCAATTACTAAAAAAAATAAAAAGAAATCCTTTCCTATGAATTTCATCTCAACTTTAAATAAAAGAATCTTTCTATCCAATCTTCAGTAATAGATTAAACATAATTGAATCTTTAAGATTCATGAAAGTTTTACTTATTGAAATAAATTAAAGTCTTTTACACAAACCATGTAACTGAAAACTATAGATGGATACAACAAAATATTTTGGAGTATAAATAATACCACATAACCCTACAATCATGAAACACCTTTCTATAAGAAGTCTAATAAAAAGTATAAAAACCTAAAACTTAAAAACAACATCAGTTCTTTTCCGTTTTTATGCTTTTTAAATGATAAATTGTGTCATAAAAAAGCTGGTTACAGTAAGAAGATCAATGAAAATTAGGGAAATTTGTAACAAGAATAAAGACCCAAATTACAACAAGTTTTGGGAAATATTTAAATAATAAAAACAACAAACCTGAATATTATTACTACATCCATTTCGTCTTTCTTTGTAAATAATAATTGAAAGATTATTGGAATAATAACTAGATATAAAAAAATAAAAACATTTAACTTGATGTAAATTTTTGATTAGTTCAAATTGTCGGCAGTGAGAACAAACAACTATATTCACAGAAATAATATTTTATTTAAAGGATAAAGACATGAACTACGGTTATAAAGATGTTAAATCGAAAACAATAAGAAGTAAAAGAAAATAGAAGCAAGATTTAAACAGCAGGTACAATGAGCAGATGAACTTTATAAATTATTGTCATGAATTTGTTTGTCAATTTAACAATTTTATTCAAAGATGATTTTAAGATCCAATGGCAATTAGTAGGCCTGTAGCAAATGATATGATCACAACACAGTTGTCATATAGTGCTTTTTTTGCCTGTAAATTAAAATATAATCAAATAATAGAAGATTACAACAAACAAAAGTAAATGAAAATTCAGTTTAAAAAGCTTAAAAAATGTTTTATTTTATTTAAGAAAACTGTCTTTACAGGAATCATATACTAACAAAAAAACTATTTAATTCAAATTGGAAGCAATATTTTTATTACACTAAAAAGTTTCAATCCCTTATTACTTTTAAATGACTTAAATATACTTATAAATAAAAAACAGAAGAATTTAGTAGCTTACTTCAATAGCTAACTGCTGTATGTTGTTGTGGTTTTTACTAACATGTTCCTCAGCAACTTTAGCAAAGTACCGAGCTTTATCAGCATCAGATTGCATCCTATTCCAGTTGATAGTAATATATCCACTGCGATGTGCTGCATGTACTAAAAACAATCCACTACCTAAAGCAGTAGCAGTAGCTCTTCCAATTTTTTTGATTACAACTCCACTAAACCTTGAATAAATTTCATAAGTTATTTGTTGAAAAATTATGAAAAAATAGTTGTTATATGCTTACAATGGTGCTAATGTAACCATGAGGTTTCTAATTGAATGCAATAAGTTGACTTACCAGCCACCAGCAGCTCCTAAAGTACCAATCAAAATTTGTTCAGGAGTTGACAATGATGACAAGTCACCAAAACCAGTAACAGTTTGTCTAATTAAACTCATACAAGTTACTGGAGTTGGAGAATCAAATGAGTCATCATCTGTCAATGCATCTGAATCTGTTGTATCATAATCTGTTGTATTCATAAACTCCTCTAATTCATTACAATTTTTGGATGGTAAGACTGAAAAAAAAAGTTATAAAAATTTAACTAAACCAAAAAAATTGACTTCTATTACTATAGTTTATGAAAAAAATTAGTTTAAAATCAAGATAAGTATCAAAGCTAAATGTTAAGTACACTATTTCAATAATAGTCACGATTATACTATTATTACATGAGAAATATCAAAATAAAACACCACAAGAAAGCTTGCATACCAAGCGTACCATTATTCCGAGATTTTTTAAAGAGCTGATACAAGGCATTCATCATGATAATTTTATTCAATCAGGCATTTAATAATGTATGTAAAGTTAAACATGAACTTAATAAGATTTAATATCAAGTTTGTTAATAATTTTTAATCTATATAAAATAAACAAGTCAGATATGATTATCCAACCAATACATGGTATTATAAAAAGTAGTTACAAGACTATGACAAAAGCTAATATAGATGAAGTATTTGGAAACATTATATATAGATTAACTTGAAAAATAATATACATTTAGTTAAAATATAATCCTAATCAAAATTTTAAGAAAAGAATAAATGCAACATTAAATTTATACAACAAATTTAAGAAAGCTGATAAAAAACCTGTCAATTAATAAAATCTTAAATGGTTGTTATAAAAATGTAAACTGTTAAATATCATTATAAAGACAAGTTAAAAGATTTAATACAAAAAATTAAAGAACAAAATAGTTTCTATAAAGTAAAATAATGATAATAAAATTTATGTTCAACCAGAATTGACTTAAAAAAATAATATTTTAATCAAATGATTAATGAAAATACCAAAATTAATAAATCTAATAAAAATAAAAACTAATCACTACAGCTTTTCTAAAATTTCTGACAAAACTTATCTCAACACAATGAATAGCTTACCTGTGCTAAAAGGCTTATAAAACATAGGAATCATTTGTGTATCTGTGTTATCATCCATATTCCATTACTAGTTAGACTTCAACAAATAATAACAAAAAAACATCACTGACACAAACAAAACTAAACAAATTGCTTTGCTGAAATATATAACTTCACTTAAATCATAAAATATTAACAATCTGAATAAAAAACTTAATTTTCTGCATATTCCTCAATATAAATACATTTAAAAGATACATTAATATAAAAAAATTGTAATTATATAATTACTCATAACACTATTTTTGATAACAACTTAACAAATAAATCAAACTTAAACTGCAAACGAACGCAATCTGAAATAATGTATCAAAACAATCTTTAATTTTCTATCATCATAATTAATTTGTAAATAACTTTAAAATACAGCCAATTAAATTATCGTTATTTAATCAGTTTTTGTTGAAATTTTCTTAAATCAACCATTTAACAATTCTTAAGTAACTTGTAGTTGATCACCAGACTAATGACTTATTGCTCACAATATTATGACGTAATAATGATCGAAACATTAACTTATATGGATTATTTACTAAAATACTTACATTTAAAACGACAATGATAGAAATAAGTTAGAAAAAGCTTATAAGTTAAATTAATAATTGTTATCTAAATGAAAACTGAGTTTAATTTTATTGCATAAACTTACAACTTTGAAAATCATAAAATTACTTCATTAGTTCAACATAGTCAATTGTAAATTTTCAATGTTTAGACCAACTGATAGTGTTTTATACAACAAACTACTTTTTAAAATCTGATAACTGAGTAGTAGTAATCCAAGTTCGTTGAATTTTTAATCCTAGTAAACTAGGTAAGTATAAGTATAAAAGTATACAATCTAATACAAAGCAAATTGTGTCTATTAGTCGCTTAGATTAATAAAATACACCAGCTAAGAAAAACCAAAACTTAATTATAATAACATTATTAAAAAAACTTGCTTCAAGTAATCTAGGGTGTTAATAATTGTTTTTTCAATGAGCGGTATCTACTCTGGTGATTCTTTGCACACTTCTAAAGAATCACACGTTAATTTATAAGGTTGCTAGATATGGGATATAATAAGTTGGGACATCTAAATTTACTAAATTCTTAGATTAAATTTAGTAGCTAAATACTTTGAATTTAAGAGTTGCTCAACATTTCATATTTCAAAAATTGATTATTTTACCTTTATTACCTAAATTAAAAATTACACTTTTGACTTACAACAAATTTTAAGCTGATATTTTTAATTAGAAATCTCTAATAAACTAAGACAATAGTCCACCAAATACCTTTCATAATCAAACATTACCAAAAAACTGCTTAAATAACAGTAAGTTAGTTTTTCTAATTGATGACTATACATGAAGCCAAATAAAAAGCCGAAACATTCTAGTATTTAGATCTTTATTTTCTTTATAATACTCGATATGTTAAAATTTATCTTCCCTTTAATCTTAAGTGGCTTACAAACTACATATATCAGGCAGCAAAAGTATTTTATGAATCTTAAGACTGCTTGATTAATCACATGAAGCTGTAGGTTTAAAAAAAATAATTTGCTACTATATATATGTATACTATATATATATTCTTACTATAGGAAAATAAAAAAGAACAAGAAAAAGTTTGAAGTTTATAAAAAGTATAAATATTTAAATTGAAGGTGCTGAGACTAGCCCCACTCAACGGTCGATAGATTGAGGTTTAATTTAGATCAGTTGACTTATGAAAAATGAATACTTTATATTTTTATTTATCTTTGAACGTATAACTTAAGAGTTTCTGAAAATTCTACTGCCTTTAAAAGTTATCAAAAATAACTAGATCTCATGGTTATGAACTCAATCTCAGTTCTTGTTACCTCGGTAAACATAATCTGGTTTTTAAATATTCGATAATTCAATAATCAGACATATGTACTGGTACTTGCTAGTATCTTATGAAAATAAATTCTTTTATAATTTTTATTATAGTTTTATTATCCTCTTCTGGTTGCTGTAAGACCGATAAAACACAGGTTTATCAGTTTTGATATTCGCATTTAAACTTATTATTAATGTTTTACTTTTTATTTAAGAGTTTTTTGATAGATCATTCGAAAGTATTTTGCACTTTATTAACGAGTAGCCTAAATCATCTCTCATTAAAAGCAAAACTAAATAAAGGCAGAAGCTCTAGAAGTTTCTTAAAAGTTTCTGATGAGAAGATTTAAAGTCTGATTACTAGAGAAAGCTAATTGAAAGTCTTTACTTGCACATTAAGAAAACTAAATTTAGAGAGACTAAACAGTAACCCAATATTACGACCAAAAAATTTCGAATAAATCACCACTCCCCACAAATGTTGGTGTCAAGCTACAGCATTTAGATCTTAGCTGTAAGCTTTTTAACTGAATTAAAATTTTAATTATATTAGAATTGCCTCAAGGTTTGAAGCTACTTAGTAGATGAAATCATTCTAGAAAGGTGCGTATATGTGAAACACAAAAAGAGGCATAGAAAGGGGATTAAAGTATAGAATAACGAAACCATACACCAGCTGAAGTAGATTATCAAATTTGTTTTTCTTTGAAATATAATTTCTAAGCGAAAGTAGAAATTATTTAACAAATCCTTTGAGTATTCATCAATCGATTTTCAGTTCCAAGTTTTTTATTTTATTTGATATTTTTTATGAATCGCTTTAATAAATTTAATTTAATAAATAAATAAGTTTAACAAAAAAAATCTTTGGAACCGTTATAAAAATTCTTACAAAGATTAATTTCATTATGAATCAATTTTAAGTAAAACCTAAATAAATCATAGAAAAATTTAGAAATAAGATTTAAGCAAAAAACTTTATTTCATCTTTTTTTTCAATATAATTGTTACATACATATTTATTTTGGGGTTCATAAATATTTTCTTAAGAATATTTCTAAAAATTAAGTATAAGATTTCCCAGAAACGTTATGAATAGTAAACTAGAAAGAGATCTTGTATGAATTTTAACAGAATGGTACAATTGTCATTCAAAGCTATTTCGGAAACAAAATAATCTTACTTAAGCAGTAAATATTTTCATAAAATGTATTTTGTAATTCGAATTACATGATCAGTTGATATTATATTGGAAACATATCTTGAAAAATCACTCTGACAAACTTTGTGATCAATTTAATGTAAAAAATACTTAGTAAAAAGTGTTTGAAAAAGCAGCGATGTTGAACTTGTTAGTTATTAAGTTTCAATAATTTTGATTAACTTCTAAAATTTATCAATTTCTTAAAGTCATAGATGAAATCAATCACAACCAAAGAACTAATTTATCTGCAAATACACCGCAATTATACAAACAACTCTAAAACAACAAGCTATCTAACATTGCAAATGTTGAAATGGAATTTTATTAAATGTCTCTTAGCTTTTGGATTGTTTTTTGAATTGTCACAAGTATGTATAATTACATCTCATCTACTAAATCACTCACCTTTGCTTTAACAGTACCAGCAAATAAAAATCTTACAGTCGTACAAAATTTCAAACTAAGAAAAGACCTCATTGAATTACTTTTATTATTATGAAAGCCATCGTCACTAAGATCTCAATTATAGATATGATTGCGTAATCCAAAAGATATTTGGGACTATTATTGATAAAATGATTACCACAAAATGATAAAACAAAGATGTCAAGATGTGTTTTAAGAAACTTGTCCTTATTTGTTTCTACAAAAATTAAAATTGTGTAAAAAATGTGAAAGCTTTTTCTTATGCTTAAACATTAAAACTTTTAAATAATAAACTTTGCTTTTATAAAACTTTAATTAAGTTAATATTTAAAGTATTTAAACATTTTTAATTAGTTTTACTTGGAAGTTAAAACTGAAATTAGCTGAATTTACTTCATTAAGTTTAAGTCATGCTCTGCTAGTCAACAGACTGAAATTTTTTCTTTGGAGTGTCTTAGTCTTCTTGTAACGGCAAATGCACAGCAATGACTACAATTCGGTTTCCTGAAATAAAAAAAGTTATTAAATTATTGTACATATTTGAGTGACTTGCGACAATTTAAAATACATTTCATATTTAATTTGAAAAATTGAAAAAGTAACTTGTGTGGTTAGTTTGGTGTTAAAATACTTTAAAAGATGTTGTTTTAAAGCAAATTACTTATTACAAGACTTGGTAGTGTCCAATCGCTGAATTATTTTTGCATAATACTCATAATCTGTATTTGAAAAGCTAATTAGTTTTTATTTGTTTGTTAATTAATAAGAATTTCAAAAATACATTCTGCTATTTTCATTTTAAAACTAGAGATCAAAGGCATTATGAAATATTAAATGTAATAGTTTTGATAGTTGAAAAAATTGTATAAAGTTTCATACTCTTAACGTTTTAATATAAGATTTGTTTAGAAGTTTAAAAATAATTTGAATAACAATTTAATAAAGTTTCAGCGAAGAGGAATTTGTTTGAAGTGTGGTGTAGGCTGTTAGAGCAGAATATAAAACATATCATTGATTTTTATAAAAAACAAAATCTTTAAATAAGTTAAAACAAATGGAAGATGAAATTTATTTAAAATAAATTGATGTACAAAGTTCTGATTTTATTTATAAATTATTTACATAACAACTATTAGTGATTGAAACTATAAATTTATTTTTAACTGAAGTTACTACCCAAGTCTAACTTTGTAATTAATCATGAAAAAAATGTCTATAGTTGTAGAAAGTTGCTGAGTAACTTGTTATTTTTGTGATCATGAAAATATTGCAAGGACCTTTAGAACTAAACATATATAATGTGCCTGCTGCGATTAAACTTTATTTATTACTCTTTATTCCATCAACTTTTAAACTAAAAAATTGTTTAAAATAACTGTAAATGGCTTTATTAGCCTTTTCGATTAATCAAGATTATAAATCTTTTAAACAGCTTAAAATGAGATCCAATCAGTTTTATAGAGCAGTTTCAACTTTAGAATACCAGTGAAATGTGAAGAAACCAACCTAGAAAAATGATTGCCGACATTTGCAAATGGAATAAGCAAGCATATTTGTGCGCATCCATCCTTGACAACCAAACATAGATATTTCAACAGCTCTTTTTAGAATGACGTATTTAATGCTTGAAATGTAATGAGCTCTTTGGTTTTATGAATCTTTGTTTGAGGCTCATATATTGCAATTTTTGCTGATAAAACACTTGTTTAAACATGAATGTATATCATAAGTTATTGCTTTCATATTCATATATGACTCAACTAAAGTAGAAACTTAATATGAAACCTTATGCATGAAGAGCAAAAGAAAATTTTATCTGAAGGGTCTTTTTGAAATAAATGACTCAAAGAGAATTTCAATGACAATTAAAATACTCCTTTTCAGTCTTAAGCAAATAGTGATGAAAGATTTGAATTTTATTTTTTTCATCTTTTTGAACTTATTAAAATATCTTCGAAGCTCTGCAGATTACATTGATCTGTTTGAAAAATAATTTACTTTTATTTGCAAGTTAGAAAAACGAAGTAAAAACTCTTTGCAGAAACAAAAACCTTAAAAACAATGTTAAAAATAATTTATTGGATATAATAACATAATAATCAAATATATATGTTTTAATGGCTAAATTTATAGAAATTATCTGATCTGATTTTAAAAATCAAATCAAAATACTTAAATAACATTAAAGGCACATTAAGCAAATGTACAATAGATTAAAAATGATAATTATCAAAAGTGAAAATATATATTAAATTTTACAAAGTTTTTGTAATGATGATATTTTATTAATTTCTTTTAGGATCAATGAATGTGCACCAAGCGCATCAACTACGCTCTATTGATCATATCTGCTTCATTGAGCTCAAACAATGTATAAATTGATATAAGGGTAGAATGCTGACTTTCCAGATGACTGACCCTCTTAGCAAGGCAACCAACCATTTAAGTTGCCTTTTTTCCTTCTGCTACGTCTTGGTTTCCGGGAAGTTTACTTTAGTTACTCGCAAGCAGCTACTCTGATACAAGATTGCAGTCTTATAAGCGCTCACAGAGTTACATATAAGCTTTGATAGGCTGATCGTTAGCCGCTGCGCAGTTTAAGTCTGCGTTTGCGTTGGCTAACTAGTGTTGGGAGATGGCCGTTAGGCGTCTTATCCTTCTCGCTGTAGTGTTAGCTATTATAGTTTCTCAATGCGGGGCCAAAGGGAAGGGAAAAAAACGTAAATCAACCAGAAGTAAGAGGCAAGGGCTCGAACAGGAGCCTGTACCTCCAGGTCTTGAAGAAGTAAGACTTAAAATATGATCTTGTTTTCTTTTGTTAACTATTAATCAAGACATTGCACGCTGTTAAATTACTTTTTCAAAATCTAATCTCTGAAAAGTTCTTCATTTTCTCTTTAAAAAAATCATTCTTTAAAAGCTTTTCTAAATACAGTTTTTATCTTATCTTCTAGTGCCCAGCCACCTGTCCTGCCGGACCAACCGGACCACAAGGAAGTCCAGTAAGTGACCTTTTCTTCATTTTTATGATTAACTAAGCAATAATAATAAAGGGTGAACCTGGAGCTGATGGGCCACCAGGACCCGCCGGACCAGCAGGTTCGGACGGACTCCCTGGTATTGATGGTGTAAATGTAAGTTTGAAAGCTCAAACTTTATGGATAGATGAATGATTTGTTCTTTAAACAGGGAACCCCTGGAACCAACGGCCTTATGGGGGCTCGAGGTGAGAAGGGAGAAGATGGTTTCCCTGGTATCGATGGTCTTCAGGTTGGTTGCTAAGACGGAAGAATGTATTAACAATTTTTTCAAAAATATTTTAACCTCAAATACTTTTGTAGTTTTTACAAATAAATTTAAAAGAACTGAAAATTAACTTATCATTTTCATGCCTAGGGACCAGCTGGTGCCGCTGGACCACCTGGTGAACAAGTAAGTCATTAAAACCCATGTCACTGACCCTGTATAAATTGATTTTTCTCTGTAGGGCTCTGACGGACCACCCGGAGTTCCAGGTTTAAATGTAAGTCTTATTTTGATACCATTTTCAAACTTTTAAAATTTGCTCTTTTATGATTTCAGGGTGCCCCTGGTCTTGCTGGAGTACCCGTAAGTTAGAAAAGACTTAAGAAAATGAAACTGTGACCACTTAGAGCCGGAATTAATTTATTGTTTCTTACAGGGCGAACCAGGACCACCTGGTCTACCTGTAAGTTTTTTATTTAATTATTATTACTTTTCATTTGTTAATATTTGATTGTTAAAATTGTAGGGGTCTGGCGGCTCGGGTGAAAAGGGAGAGCCAGTAAGTATGAAGCTAATTTGGTTGATAAAAACTAAAATCTTCTATTTTTAGGGACCTCCAGGACCACCAGGACCTCCTGTAAGTATTTCTTCTTCAAACTTATCTCCAGTTTCATTTGGATGCTTTTTAGGGTGACTTTCTAGGGTCAGGGATGCCAGACCAACCTTCAATCGTAAGTTTTCTCTTTTCTATTTAAACTTTCACCTACTAAGCTTGCAAATGTTTGCAGACTGGGCCAAGAGGATTTCCAGGCCCACCTGGGTTTCCAGGACAAAAAGGTCATCGTGGCCTTCCTGGACCAATGGGACCTGATGGAAAGCAGGGACCTCGAGTAAGTCCTTAAAAACTGCCAAGTGGCTTGAAAAGCATTTTAAAAGTAAATCTCAACATTTTAGGGTAAACAAGGAAACGATGGACCTGAGGGACCAGCCGGACCAGGAGGAGCTGCTGTATGTTCCCCGAGTTTACAAAATTTCAAAGAAAATAATATTTTCTTTGCTTTAGGGTCCACCTGGCTCACAAGGTTTTGTCGGACCCCCTGGCCCCAAAGGCGACTTGGTAAGTTTTGGTTTATTTGTTTCGTTTCTGAAAAATTAGTTTTAAAATTATTGTTAGGGTGAACCCGGTATTCCCGGAGAATCCGGTCGTCCTGGAGAAAAGGGATCACAAGGAGACGAAGGTGTTCCTGGACAGACTGGTGAAAGCGGAGATAAAGGATCTACTGGTGACCGAGGTCCATCAGGAAACCCTGGACCACCAGGAAGCCCTGGTGAACCTGTAAGTTGACGTTTTTGGGAACTATTTTTATGATTTCAACTTCTACTAATTTGAAGGGTCAACGTGGTAATGATGGTATTGATGGAATTCCTGGTACTCCTGGAACAAAGGTAGAGTAAAGCCTTTATTACTGTCAAATGTAAATCAGAATTTGTTTGCAGGGTTCACCTGGTAACCGAGGTCCATTAGGCCCTGGAGGACCACAAGGACCTCAAGTAAGTGGTCATTTACAACATTGTGGTTATAAGCTTCCAACACTCGAAAGAACCCTAAGAATCTTCAGATCTTCTAAAATAACTTTGAAAACTGAAAGTTCTAATTTCTTATTCTTTTCTAAATCAGTAAAAACTCAACTTTTCCAAACCACTTTTGCCAAATCAGACAAAAACGTTGTTGCTTTATTTTAGGGAATTAAGGGACATCAAGGAGAACCTGGCGTGTCAGGTGCAAAGGTGAGGACTTGAGGACCATTTCAACTGTGTACAATGAGTTTTTTAACAACTTTTTTTATCAGGGTGAGCCTGGTTCAGATGGTCCTCCAGGCATTACTGGACCACAAGGAGCAACTGTAAGTTTAAACAAATTTGAAAGATTTCAAAAATGTTAAAACAAATTTTTACAGGGATTACCTGGTGGCCAAGGCATCCAAGGTATTCCAGGGGAACAAGGCCGACCAGTAAGTCAAGTTTTAAACTATCACAGAAGAGACTTATTTAACTTCTTAACTTTTTAGGGAAAAGCTGGACCTGAAGGACCTGAAGGACCAACTGGGCCTACAGGAGCAAAAGTAAGTTGTTTCAAAACTCAGTTTTTCTCAAATACTTCTGAAGCGAACAATTAGTGAGCAAGCTGTTTCGGAAACCAAATCGTTTAGTCGTGCATAACGATATCTGCTTGCAGAAGTGCAATGAAGCGTTGCAAAACTGACTGCACGCTTCGTTACACTTCATCTGATCTAATTAAATACCATCAATCAAGCAAAGTGTTGTATTTACAGACTGTTTAAAACCTAAAAAGCTCTCTCTTTTCAAGAAATAGAAATATTCAAATATGATCTTATTTTTGTGGCTTTTTTCATTGTTTTAAGAAGTAAATGTCCAAAGTTCATAGAAAATGCTGCTTGTAGGGTGGCCCAGGTGACCAAGGTATTCCTGGTCTTCCTGGTGAGATGGGACGCTCTGGTTTGAAAGGACATAAAGGTTCAACCGGTTCTACTGGTGAAAAGGGTTCAAGTGTAAGTTTACTGTCCTATTAAAAGTCTTCACAAATAAAGTGATTTCTACTTAACAGGGAGAACCTGGACCTGATGGCCCAGAAGGACCTGCAGGAGAAAGGGGAGAGAATGGAATCCCTGGTGAACGTGGATCTGTAAGATAATCTTTCATCTTCTTCTCGTAAACAACTAAGTTGCTTCTATACAGCCTGGTGTTCCTGGAGAAAACGGACAACGTGGACCAGTTGGTAGCCCAGGCACTGCTGGACCTGAAGGACCTAATGGTCCACCAGGACCAAGAGGGCCTCAGGGCGAACGAGGACTCCGTGGACGACCTGGTCGTCAAGGACCTCGGGTTAGTAAGAAGATTGCAAATTGATATATCCAAACTGATCTTTCAAATTTAGGGAGCTGAACCCAGTGAAGCTAAGATCATGGAGTTGTGTCGCAAAGTTATCAGAGGTATGATCTATTACTGAAAGCTTATCTAGAAGATTAACCAATTTAATTTTAGAGCTACCAACTACTCGACCAGCTCGCCCTTACCGAGCTATGCCTGGACGCCCAGGACCTCCTGGTCCAAGTGGTGAACCTGGTGCAGCCGGTCAGTTACTATTTATCTGCTTCTGAAATTTTTCTCTAACTATTTTATATTTAGGAGTACCTGGAACTTCTGGTAAGAATGGATCTCCTGGACCACAAGGTGTCCAAGGTATTTCCGGACCACCTGGACCCAAAGGCTACGCTGGTGAAAAGGGAGACCGTGGTGTATCCGTGGTAGGACCACCTGGTTCTCCTGGACAACCTGGGCTTCGAGGTTAAACAGATTTTTTATCTATTAGATTGAAGCTAAACCTGAATTTTTTACCTAGGCTCACAAGGTCCCGCTGGCTATGGTAAGGATGGAAGAAATGGCGAGAGAGGTCTGCCTGGTCGTCCAGGACCACCTGGCTTCCCTGGCCCACAAGGAGCCTTGGGCAACCCTGGTTACTGTGACCCATCTACTTGCTATGCGGCAACTCAACCACGTCAAGTGAAAGGTTCGAAAAGAATTAAAAATTAAAAAAAAACTTTAAAATAACAAAACACTTGTATTTAGGACCGTCAATAAAAGGACCAGACGATGCCCCAGCACAGCCCTAATTTTGTAATGCATTCCTGACCACAACTCAGGGCTTGTTTTGACCATTACGTACCTGAAATGCTGGTTGATGAGACTGGTTACTTATTAGATCATGTGATCGTTATTTCGCTATTCGCTTAAAATTGTTTTTTTTTATGTTCACGTCGCCACAATCGTCTGCACCGTTCGCTTGGCTGTCGACTTTCTTTCGTAGCCTTACTTTTGTTTTTTCTTCTTTTTCGTTTTTATCGTTTTTATTGTTATTAGTTTGGTATCCATTACACAATAAACATTTTCAGTCACATTGAATGAAACCGCGCTTCTTAAGTTTCTAAATATCACGAATTTCTATTTTTCGACTTGAAACCCAATGAAGGCTTCCTGCCTAGTGTCTGAAGGTTAATAACTAAATCAAAATATTTTGCATCTTCTTCTAAGTTAGAAAGACTAAATGAAACTTGATTTAAAGGCTTTTCAAGTATTTCAGAAATACAAAACATAACTTTAGTTTTACAAAATTGATTTTGAGATACTTTCTAAAATTAGTTTCAATGTAAAATTACAATTTGTTAGTGGTTAAGTAATGAACAGGGAAGTAAACGGGTCTTGAAGTAGTGAGCTAGCAATAAAGGAAGCTAATAGCGGTCACGTGGGCGTAAAAACGGAAAAAGAAGCTCTATGTTTGATGCTGGTGTTTCTTACTAATATTTCTATAAATCTGTTAATTGTTAAATGAAATCAATTTAGATAATTAAATTATATAGAAAGAGGTTTTGTCTCGTTTTTAGACGAAACGTTAAGTCGAGTTAATTTGAGTCAAAATCTGTTTTTTAATGATTTTAGATTAACAAACGCTTCGAAGGATAGCTTTACTTTTTCTATACTCTTTTGGTCTTTATTTTTTTATTTTGTTGTTAATTTCTTTTCAATTTATTATCCCCCAAAAAAATAATTAAATAGAAATAAAGGCAATTTAGATATTCTCATTGTTTCTTATTGCTTTGAACTCCAGAAGTAAAACAAATGACATTTTATTTGTTTTATTAAAAGTATGCACGTATTGTAACGATCTGATAAGGCTTGAAAAAAATTATAAGCCTTTAAATAAATTGTATTTATAAAAATAGTAAATTTGTAAGAAAATAACTGAATAAAAAAGTATTTAAAGCTCATCATAAGAAAATTTATCTACAATTTTGAAACTTTGAATCTATTTTCAGAAATAATTTTGAATAAATTGCTGGTATCTTAAAATGAAGTTTGATGAAAAGCTGAAGACTGCTTCTGCAGCTGAAAAAATTGAAGCAGTTGATAAAAAATTAATTGAACTGTTTAAGAAGTGCCCTAAAAAGAAAAGAAGAGAACTTGTCAGTCCAATTTTGAAAGTTACTAATGCAGTAAGGTGGAAACAAAGGTCTCGTTCCTTAGTGATACCTGCAATCATTTTTTCTATAATCGCTGTTTATTTAGCTTTTGATCCAGAGTACTTTTTGATAAGAGTAGCAACAAAAAAAGCGATGATAAAGGTAAAAAGACTAATTGCTATTGTTAAATAAAAAAGTTAATCTAATTTAAAAACTTTATGAGCTGACTATTAGCAAAAATAATATAAAAGTTTTTTAAAGTAATTTAGTTATTTTTACTAAAAATTATTATATTCTTTAGTTCTTCCCAAACTTTGATTACTCTAGTCTCTACAACAGTGAGTGTTTAATTGACAACCCTTTCTTGGATACAACTCCGGGGCAAATGGAACCGGAGGACTGTCAGGTTTCTACACTCTCATGTAACATATTCTATTAAATCGTACACTAGTATCCTCTAGTATCTTCCAAAAACTTTTATTAGATTTGATTTTTAATAATAACTACTTTCTTAAACTTTGTTGCTTCAAATAACAATCATAACATAGAATAATCTGCAAGTAATCTATATCAACAGCTGCAATCAACTTTTAGTAACTAATTTAAATTGAAAGTAGTTATCGTGAAATTTAAAATTTAAAAAATCGACTAATTTTTACAAAGATGTCAAATTTTATTAACTACTTGAAGAGCTCACTTTTTTGTAATTTGAAACGTAAAACTTTTTTGTTTTTTATTTGTTAAAACTAAAGATTCAAACAGAACTGATTTTTAAAAAATCAAAAGATTCTAAATCTATTAACTATTCAAAATTAGTTTTATTTTTTAAGCAAAACTGTTATAAATAGTTTAATGTTGTTGTTGAATGAACAATCTAAATTGTTTTAAACTTGAAGGTATGCGCTGAATCTACGGTAGACAATCTTGAAAATGTTGATCCAAAAGTTTTCTCAGAAGAGTTAATTGATGGAAGAGTTTCAGTGATCAAAGATGCGATGAGCAGATGGAAACCTGCTGTGCCTGTAGCAAACTTCAAGTTTAATGAGTTTGTGAAAGTGAGTTTTTATCAATGATTATATTTGATGATATTATAAGATATAATATTTTTTTTGAGTTTTGTAAATCTTCCAAGCTACTTGTACATCTTACTTCTACAGCTTGTATATAACAATTTAAACCTGAAAACTCAATCTTATTTCGACATGTTTGTTATGTAGTCTCGTTATTACCAACTAAGTTTCATATAATATTCGAATGAAACATCCTTAATATAAAAACGCTACAGAAATAAAATTTACTTTAAATTCTCTATTTTTATAAGTTTATTAGTAAACAAAAGAATAGTTCAATAAGCTTGATTCTTAGCCTTCTAAATGAGGAAGTAAACATAAGGGAGAGAAAACGTTAAAGCATTTTCAGATATTCTTTAATTACTCTATAAAATATTTCTCAGCTACACCTTCAAAAGGAGGTTTTTCGAAAAACAGAATCTTTTTGCTACGTCAAAATGAAAGTTCCATCTGATAGAGTTTACCACGTTCCTGGATTGTTCAAATATATTTATAAAAACTGGAAGAATAATACTCTCCACTTTTCTGCATCTTGGTCTGTTCCAAATTTCATACTTTAGAAATGAAATATTTTTTTTTGAATAGAAGTAAAACTTAAAAGTCTATCGTTTTTCTATCAAATTAAGTTTGAAATTTTTGAATTTCAGGACAAATTGCGACAAAACAAGTTTCAATCTGATTCGAAATTATTATGATAAAGCATACTTTCTTCCTGAGATGACAGAAGTTGCCCGCTATCAAAATACAGTCTTTATCAGTAGTCGAGTATCTGATAATAAAGATTCGATCTGGGTGAGAAGCTAAACAAATACTTGTTTGCTGATGAACTAAATCTTTCAACAAATCTTACAGTTAAGAGCTGATATTTATGACGAAGCAATCTGGATTGGGCAGATTTACGGAAATATGCAAATTAGATTAGTTCCAAAACCAGAATGTCAGAAGATTTGTAAGACTGTGAGCTTTGCATTGAAGCAAGGAGAAGTTTGTATGTTTCTACAAGTATACACTCATAAAAATTATGATTAATTATTTCCATTTGCAGTTAACTACGTGTCAAGATTTTATTCATTATACTTTCGCTCAAACCAAGGTCCAGCTGTAGCTATAGGAGTTGGATATATATACAACTGATGGCTTAGTCAACGAACCATTTTAATTTAAACGTAGAAGAAATTTTTGGTTAAAAGAGCTCATAAGATTTTTGTTTGTGAAATATACAGATCTGTACGAATCTTTCGTGATATGTAGATAAAGTCTGACGTTAAGATACACAATAGATTTCTGAAAAGTTATTTTCAGCTTATACTCAGACGTTTTGCACAAACAAAGTTTGAGAATCTATAAAACGCCACAATGTGTAAGCTCCCACAATGCGTGGGCTGATATTAACAAATGATTTAAACCTAAAAATATGGTGGAATTATCAAAAAACTCTCAGGAACTTTTAGTACAATTAAATAGCTGAAAGACACTTAGTACTTTGATTTAGCTTAAAGCTTATATAAAAAAGTAGATTGCGTAATTTGCGTAGATTGCGAAAATGTTGTTATTTTAAAATAAACTGCTTTTTAAGCTACTATAATACTAATTAAAGAAATAAATAAAGTTCAAAGTTATTATTTCGACATCACTTCTTGATTAAAGTTAGTAATATTCTCAGCTTCATATTTGTTACCATCTAACATTTGTTAGTCAGCTGATTTTTCAGTGTTTATTAACTTTTCAAAAATATAAAGTCATTGATATCATTAAATAAGGACTTTTTAAAGCATTTTTTTGACTTCATAAAATTTGACTTGAAATAAACATGAATATGTTGAATTTGATATCTACAAATATTTACAATAATAATAACTTTCAAATTGAATATTATTTCAATCAACAGGACATAAATGAAATCAAAGCTTTCATAAAAACAGAAACCCGCTAAACAATTAGTCTGGAACAATTAAAAAATTGTAAAATCTTAAATTTATTTTAGTTTTTTCAAAGAAATTATCAGACTAACTATTTTTTGTAGATTAGCTTATAGATCCTAAAACGTTCAATTTTAAGCTATATTTTGAAATACCACTTTCTTATTATCTGATTCATCATTATACTTGATAGAAATTCTTTGGGTTAACCAGTTTCCCACATAAACCTTTTTATTTCTACTTTTTTTATTAAAATTAATTAAGTTTCACAGAATCTAATTTTGTTTCATTTACTACTATTTATTGATAATAATTTTGCTTTAAACTTCTAAGAATTATCTTTTAAATTGACATTAAACATTTAACTTTTTGATAATAGCTTAGAAATTAAATAACAAATTATACTTTAGTGAAAGATTTTAAACTGTATATTTGTTAATTACTGTTAAATTTATCAACCACTTGAAACTGTAAACAACTAACAAGATAAATGACAACATGAAACATACCATAATAATCCACATCTCTCAAAACAAAAGTTTGCTAAATAGTTAACACAATATAATTGAAACAGATCAATTAAAGAAGAAGCAATTAGCAGCCTTAGTTCCTTAAATCAAAAACATATAATTATGAAATAAATTTCTTTAAATCAAAGCTTGATATTTTTTATTCGAGAATTTTAGAGGTTAAGTCATTTAAATCAACCAAAATAGCTTTTAATTTAAATGTTGTGTCAGATGCGATGTAGTAAACATTATCGTTAATCATTAGGCTAGAAACTGATAATTTAGAATTTAAACAAGAGTTTTAGAAACAAGAATTGATGATTTTATTGTAAAAGTATATTTTTAAAATCATATTTGTCAAAAACAATTTTATTGGATAAAGATAACATATTCTCTGAAATTAACAGTTTGGATACGATAAAGATTACAAAAAATTATTTATGAGATTCAAACAAAGATTATTTCAACTTAAAAAATAATTGAATAAAATCTTTGGTTAAAAAGATTAAAAGAAAATAAAAGAAAGCAATTTTTGTCTTCCACTGAAATATTTTTGATTTTTTTTAAATTTTAATGTACAATTTGTTAAAAAACTTCGATTTAAGCGACATTTTAATGCTCTTCAAACCATTTTTTAAAAAACATTTGTAAAGTATTCTAAGTTTCAAAGTACAGCAAATTTTTACTCAAATCTGTTTTTAGTACTTTTGTTCACACAACACTAAGAAAACATGAAACCTTAAAATAAAAAACTGTCCAATCTAATTTAGCAAAATGATTGAAGCTTCTTATTTATTTGTAGTTAGCTTTATTAAGATCATGCTTATATTAAAAATTTTCTTTCATTTAACATTTTTTTCCAAATAATGAAGTTCTCTAAGCTTTAAGTTAAATCTAACTACATTTAAAGTATTGTAAGTTTTGATTTTAATTCAAAAGTTTAAAGAACAATTTCTATAGTTTCCATGTTTTAACTGCTTACAAGAGAACTTTTGACTGATTGCAAAATGCTTTTTTAAAGTTGTCATTTCATTAGGAGGCTTACTACCATATTCTGATGAAGTTGTTCTATAAAACGATGACATTTTTTCTCCATAACCTTGAAATAAATGATAGTTTTTAAATCTTTGAGGCAATTCTCCATTCTCTAGAGGTTTTGTCAGCTGGTAATCCGCCAACTTTTGTCTAAATTCAGAACCATCTACTTGATCTTCAACTTGTTCATCATCATTATGGTCGTCTTTTGGTACATCTTTAAATCTTTCTTGGAGCCAGCGGACATACGCATAATGATCTTTGTGGGGCATTGTGCCAGTTTTTTTTTCAGTAATTTTCTGTTCAAACAGCCTTAGAAATCCTTAATCTCAATACAAATGGAATTTCATTGATTGTTATGCAACAAACGATATAATTTTGTTGCTATGCATCGATACAAAAAACAAAAATAGCAAAGATAATCATTGAAACAAACTGTTTGATATAAGTACAATTTCTTAAGGGAATAAGCAAACTTTTTTTGAAGTTTGTGATTGACTAAAGTTTTTTAATAATTTGTTCATAAATCAGTTAGAAGTAGAAAATATAGAGCTCTAAGACTGATAGTACTCTATAAACACAAACAATCTCTTCAAAAGTAATTATCGTTGATAAATCTTAGATATCTTATAATAGCTGAAGTTTTAAAATCTCCTAAAAATCTTAAATGATATCAAATAAGCTTCGATGTCTAAATGTTAAGTTGTTTGCAGTTAATACATTTATTTATTACAATGAATGAAAATTACACGTTTCTTGTAGCGCAGTAAAAAAATATCATAAATTTGATAAAATCTAAAACTATTTATATAATTTAACGACATAAAAAAAGTTTAAATTAAGTTCATTTGAAAATCTTTTTAGTGTTTCAAGCTTGTTTTTGAAGTTTCATAAACGCATGGAAACATACTTTCAGGTTTTCAAGTTTGGCGCTTAATCTTATCCTAACATAAATATTCTTTATTTGTTTATTGTCTACTTTTATTTGCAGATCAGCTAGTTTTAATCTCACGAAGATTCTAAAATAAAGCTAATTTTCATCTATATATAGGTTCAGTCTTCTGTTACAGAACCAATTTTAGAAAAACTATTCGGTAACCTTTTTCCTCCCATTGACAACATATTATATGACGTCATCATCATAAAATTGATAAATAAATTGACTTTAATTAAATGGTAAAAAACAAAATTAAAAACATGATTACAAACAAATAATCTAAGAATAAATGGTGATTTAATTGCTTTTATAGAAAAATTGTTACTTTAATAAAAACTTAATGAACATAAAGCTCTTAATTAGTTTTGAAATATAAATCTACTAAGACGGTTACACAAAAAAATTTGTAAACAAATAAAACTGCATCTTACACAAGATTTTTAATTGATTTAAAAGATAATTTTATAAGAAAAATATATTTTATAAAAAGAGAGCTGCGTGACCTTAGAGTTGCTACTCAACCACCTTTGAATAAAAATTACTTTGTATAACTTCGAAAAAAGTTAAGGCAAATATATAAATATACTTGCGTCGGCAAGTTTAACAGAGTATTATTGATAGACTATTTTTTACATTGTGTAATAAAAATGACTTTTTATACGTAGCTTTATTCAAATTAATAAGGCGACTTACATATCGATAATATATCAAGATATGTAGCTTCTAGCAATAAGCCTATGATTAAATAACAGTCGGTACTACCATAATTGCCTTTAACACATTTACATCAGCGGTAAAATACTTTACTATTTTAAATTTCAAATATATCCAACATTGTCAAAGAAGTTTAGAGATTCAGTAAATTAAAAAAGTTTATGAAAAGAAAATACAACCTCATTGTCGATGACATTTAAATTTATGATTTCAAAAAGAATTGTTATAGGCAAGCTTAGTAAATATAGCAATTTTTTTATCAATACTTCAAGAAACAATTATTATTTTAAGGTAGTTATTAGAAATTGTTACTAATTAAGTTTCAATATACTTTAGAGTTAAAAGAAACTGTACTTACACTTTCAAAGTTGTTTGAAATACAAAACTATTATTAGTAAATTACGTTTTTGGTCATATGATTTTAGATCTTTTATCTTATAAAAATTCACTTCTAACCACTTCACCGTTTCAAAAATAAATGAATTTTTGAATCTTAAAGATCTGCCAGTTTTAAAGAATCGCTAATATTTAAATTATTCGAAAATATATTTCAAATTGAAGCACTTAGTGTTTTAATTTGATGAAGTTTACTTTCCAATTTGTAGCATATAGCCAAAGAGATGAAGTATATTGTTTAAGCATAGCAAACCTTCTATTAATATTTCCTAATTCTGAGAGATATTTTCATTTTAACTGGTATAGTGTAAATAATTCTCCAAGTATGATATAGCAAATTATATTTGCTGAACTTTAGTTTTGAGATTGATCTTAAGATTAATCGTTAGATAATTACTTTTATACTTAAGTTTTATCTGACATCATTACTAAACATTTACCAAACTACTGGATTAGAACTAAACAACATAAGCTTTCATCAAACTTTTTTTTCGGAAACTTTCTCCGGTAACTTCTTTCTTAAATCGAAATTTTGTCTCGTTGAAGTGATTTTCACGTAAAATAGATCTTGTCTAATCCACAATTTTGCCTACAGCTTATGAGGTTGTCAACAATGAAATATCAACTTCTTACTTTTATAACTAAGCTAAGAATATTGAGCTTGGTTAATCACAGTTATTAATCAGCTAGTAATCAGATGTATTTAAAGTCAGTTTATACAGATTCAATTTTGTTTATTGTTCATAGAAAAGCTTTCAAGAATAACTTTTAAGTAATGTTTGTATAAATTTAGCATGATTTAGTAAAACCGTAGTTTTAACTTCTCTAAATCTTTCATCATTTTTATTTTCAAGCAGAATCTTAGCTGTTAAACTAAGAAAGTTTTGATGACCTAAAATACTGAATGGAATCGTTTGTGTCTTTAATCTGGAAGGCGAATTATAAGTCGTTATTTAATCAAGTCTTAATTTGTTTGAGTGTTCTAATGATAATTAGTTCAAATCTAATGAAACCTTATCAGATTTTCCAACGTTATAATAAGATTCATTTCATCTCAAAACCACAACATAATCAGGATATAATAAAACCTACTTATCTTCAAATCATTGAGAAGTTTTCGACTGATTCAGACTCAGAGTGCATGTTAAACTTTAAAAATTGGACAAATACACAAATACCGAAGTTCCAACTAGACCCAAACCGCTTTTTAATACCCGTTTTGTATAATGGTCCCAATAATCAAATGCTTGGCTTCCAGCAGAGCATTGTATTAGCAATTTTACTTAACAGGTTTGTTACAATCGTTTCAATTCTAGTTTTATCTCGTTTTAACTCCGTCTAGCTTGCCATCTTTTTCGCTGTAGCATCTTTTAATACAGTTCGTGTTCTTTATTGATATTTTTTTCTATTTAAAATGTTATTAGTCAAAGTATTTACTGAATTGTTCAATAATCTTTACCTATTACTTTATAATTTCATCAAATTTTAAAGAAAAATTTTAATATAATGTAAGAGAAGAAATATTCAGATTTACTTTCTGAATTATATTTTTATTTTCTCGTGAATGATTCTTTTATTTGAGTATAGCCGTGAGCTATAAAATTTTATCTGGAGCAGCAAATTATTGAGCTGGTATGCAAGAGCTACACATAATTCAATCTAACTGTTTGTTGAGTTATTTAAAAAAAACACGTTTTATGTTTAACTTACAAAATCGTTTTATAAAAACTAAACGAAACCTAATGTTTCATTCCATCTAAGAATTGATGTGAGAAGAAAAAGGAACTCAGATGGATTTCTTAGAATTTGTTCTAAACATTTTCTGTTTATGTCAATATTAGACATTCACCCGAAATTTCCTTCCAGAACTTTAGTACTTCCTAATTTCTACGACCACAATTTTCAAAAAGACCATCTTCCACAAGTGATCAATGCAAACAAGCGGTTAGATCTTTCAATTTTGAGTAAGCTTGTACCATTTGTGTCTTTGAAAGAAGCTGCAAATATTTGTAAAAGGAAGATACATACGATCTTTAATGCAAGTCCTTTATCGAAGGTAAAAAATGATTTCTGTAACTTTTAAAGTTCAAAATAACATCTCAAATGATAAATTTCAGATTTTAGATTCAGAGATTTAAGTAAAAAAAACACTGATCTATATTTTTTAAATTTCTATTTTTATATCAAATTTTATATTCAATTACTTGTATAATTTCTAAGAAAACAAATGTACAAACTAATAAAGAAGAATTTTAAAAAGTTTAAATAAAAAATGTTTAATTATTTCAAGAGTTAACTTCAATTCTTTGGTGTTAATTACTGACTTTAGATGTAAAACATTTCTTAATATCACGAATAAGTAACAATGTTATATTTTATTCTAACAAAGATCTGACATAAATAAATAAATAATTCACAAGTTTAACATTGTAACCTTCAACAATGAATTTAAACTTACTCTTAAAATATATATGATGAAAATATAATCCAATAATTAAAGAAGTGGTTGAAAACAGAAGATTGAAACTTGTTGATAAGCCAAGACACTTATAAAAATTTAATTATTGAATTTAAGTACATAGTGTAATCATTTGGAATTTTGCATTATAACTTCAAGTATAATAAACTTTCTTATCAACAGCGTTCCTTATTTTTGTCCTTACCAAGGTTCATGTTAAATTCTCCTTTCCAATTAATTAATTATCGTGCTAACATTACAGAAAGTGACATTCTAAGTGAGTGTAGTGTTTTGTGATTTTAATTCTTTGATAAGATTTATCTAATTTATCTTAGAGAAATCTAATTTAGCAATATATTAATTTTGGCTTTTCTAAATTTGTACTGTATTAATTTTTTTTTGCTGAATATTTTTTTGCGTATTTCTTAAATTATTTTAATTTACTTTTTGCCAGAAATTTCAATTTACTTTCTTGTTTTACTTGTTAAAATTTTCGTGGTAAAGATATTTCAAACATAAGCTACGTTTTATAAATTAAGAAGAAAATTACTGAAATTGCTATTTACTCTCAGCATAAACTTATTTTGGCTTTAAGCAAAAATAATTTTCAACTTTTATTACAATTTCTATACAACCATTAAGTTGTGGTATACCAAATGTTGATTACAAGACTTCAAACAATTCATGTAAAAATTTATCAATATATTTTAAATATTTTGATGGCTTAGTTATAAAATAATTTAGAACACAATTTAAGATTATAAGCCAATGAATAAATAGAATTTGAAAAAATGCTGTGTTTTCAGAAGCAATAAAAGAAACAAAAAAGATTGGTAGATCTGTATGGGAACCTTTAGGTAGGCATTCTTTTTTGTAGAATATCATAAATTAGATGTTTAAAAAAATTTTGGCTTTTAATAAAAGTTTGTCAGTTAGAATATCTACTATCAAATTACATCGGTTGTATTATTTATATTCTAGAAATCTTGTTTTAAAACAAGTTTAGGTATTTCTTGTAAACATATCTAATTTCTTCAACATACAACCCATTATTTACTTATTTTCAAGTTGTATGAAATATATCGTTTTTAAATTACACCAGTACTTTTTCTAGAAATTGACAATTTGATTTTCAGTGATGCAAGATTGGCTGGCGTCAAAGTATATATCTTTCCCAAAACATAGCGAGGTTTTTGAAGCTATTAAAGCTTTTGAATCAACTGATAAATGTACTATCTACTATCATCCTTTTCGTCAACTTCGTTTGAAGCTGAAGAATATTGGTGAGATAAGTAGAGGCTATGAATAAATTTTATAACGTCTTATGATTTAAATATGATAGTATTACTATTAATGTGATTTTTTTAATTTTCGACAAGTTATTATAAAGTTGTATTTGACGAAATAGGTTAAATCTAGAAAAATATTTTTATATATTCTCAAAAAATGTACAATCATAAAGTATAGCTGTAGAATTATAAATTCAATTAAAGCTCACAGTATTCGTTAGTTTTGATTTCAAACAAACTGAAACTGAAGTAAGTTAAACTAGTGTTATGAGCAAATAACGCAGGATAAGATCTTCAGCTTGAAATTATAATTACGATTTAATTTTATCCATGTAAATTAGAAAAGTTTTTACTGTTACCACCTTTACTGATATTTCTTATCATTTTGACTAAACTTTTCAAATATCAAATTTTTTATTGATATACAAACGATATTGCGTCAATATATTTGCATAAAATTACTGTAAAATAAATTTTTGAAAACGTTCCATTAGAATCCTGTCAAAAAAAGAGATTAAGCAAACAAGCTCGTGAACACAACATTTTAAATGGAGTCATTTATACTTACATGAGGCCGCCTTCATATCTTTGTGAACTCGCAAAATTGTTTATTAAGGACGTTTTGGACCAAAAAGGACATGGGTTCTTAGCAGTACATTGGAGATACGATATAGATGTATACTATTTGTGGTTTAAACAACTTTTTAATTTACTAATTTGATACTTGAACTGAAGGATGATTTTATATAAATATTCTAATGATTACAGGACTTCTTCAATTATTTATGCCGTGATCACTGGCTTTTGAAACGAAAAGAAATGTGCGAAAATGTAAATACCACGATGAGAAATTCTTCGACTTTAGCCGTTGCCATAGCAGAAAAACTCTTAGATCTAAACATGACAACATTAAAGAATGTTTACCTGGCAGCGCCACCAGCTATGCAAAGCTTTATTAACGACACTTCTATTGTTTTGAAAAAATTGATGAAGTCACAAAAAAACAGCTCAATCATGATTTACAGTCAAACTGATTTAATAAAGTTTTCTAATAAGTTAAATAAGTAAGATTTACTACATCTAGTATTACAATTAGAATATAACTTTTTTCTAGATCTTGCGGACCATCTAAATTCAATATAAGTGAAGATGAACTATCGATTGTTGAAATGGAAGTTTGTGCCTTGAGCTTTGTTTTTGTCAGGTCTAAACAAAGTACTTGGACACAAAATGTGCAAGCAAATCGTTACTTTCTAAGAAAAATTCCCCGTAGTAGAGATCCAGCTGTATTGGATTTGATTTTCAAAAATGCTATTAATAAAATAAAGCCGGTTTCTACACCACTGTGAAATAATCATGAAACTAAAAATAATGATTTCGAATAAGATTGATGAATATCTAAGTTTTTGTAAGTTTTCTTTTGCAGAGCTTGGTACTAATAATGAAATGTAGTGAATTCTAAGTCGATTCGACTGGCGTTTCTAAAATATTGTTCGTGTTTAGCCAATCTTTGATGATAGTTATCATAAAACTATCTACTTATAGTAAATCAGAGCACAAAATGGTGTTTTTTAGTTTTACTTTTATAACAACTTTAAACAATCATGTTCTAATTATACCTGCATAAAGTAATTTCAATAAAATTGTTTGATTAAAAACCATATAGTAAAAGTACATCAATATATTTTATTTTATTGGTATTGCTTCAAAGTTCTGATTATACTAGGACGATTATATATTGATGTATACATGTATTTTAAGAAGAATAAATTTTCAAAATCTTATATCAAAGTTCTCACAAAAGTAATTAATTATTTGCAAAGAATTTTACTTTCAACATCTTCTGAGAAATAATTTTTAATAAAAATTTACAAAACGTCCTTAAAAAAATTTAATAAAAGTTTATTTGTTTTTAAATGTTTATAAAACAATAAAATTAGTATTTATAAAATTCTAACTAAAAAATGAAATAGTAAAAATGTTCATACAAAAGCAAACTCTGTAATTCTTTTACAAATACATCAAATTTTCAAATACAAACGCAAAAAACTTTAAAGAACGATTTTGATATCGTTTGTTGCCTAAAATTTGGTTGCAACTGAAGTATAATACCAAAATATTACAAAATATATATTTCCCAGCTATAAGTTCTATAAACTTGCTGATAATTTAATACAAATAATATTGTGCAACAGAATAACAACAAAATGTTAAAATACTTTGCATTAGTCAAGTTGTTATTAAAAAGTGTTGATAATTTAAAGTTTCCTTGGAGAAATAACGTTTATGAATTTGAAGTAAAAGAGATAAGAAAAATAATAAAGCAGATAAAACAGTTGATAAAAATAGGAAGTTAAAATAAAAAATGAGGAAATCATCAGTTATAAGAACTCATTAAAAAGCAGAATAAATAACTAACACAAACTATTGGAATCATTTTGTTGCCATCAAGTTTGGTTAGAGCAAATGTGGTCAATGAATAAAGTTGAATAGCACCAACCGATATAACACCGGTATAATACCGATATAACAGGTTAAAGCTCTTGCATATGATTTACAGAATGACAGGTATATTGAATTTATTTTGCTTAAAATTGATATAATTGGCATAAAATATATTTCTTAAATAAATCTAACGTTAACTACAGAGTTTCTGTGGCAAAATGTTTTTAGCCATATTGTTTTAATAAACATACAAAAAGTTTCAATTTCAATTCATCAAATAGTTTATGTTTATAATTGAAACAAGTTTTACGATTAAATTGGAAAATGATATAGAATACTCTGCAAGGTTAATAGTTGTTATCTTATATGTTTATTTTTTTACTGAAATATTTTGTGTTTAAATTGAGTCATTTTAATATACCAAAATGTAATATTTTATTAAAAAATCTAGAATATTTGTTTAATTGTTTTTTTTATTTGAAGTTACAAGTTGTATAGATTATTTTTCTATAATAAAATTTTCTATGCAACTTTTTTATTGATTTTAATGATCTTAACTTTTGTAAAAGCTACTGCATAATAAGTTATTAGTATTTTAGTATTTTATTATTATTATTCCTTAAAGATGTAATAACATGTTTAAATATAATTTTACATTTTATTAACTCTAATTGCATAGTTTATTATAATTTTATGTATTATATTAGTTATATATATCACAATATTTTTTGCTTCTTTCTTAAATTTTGGAATTTATGAACAAATTTATTTATTCTTTATACTTAGTTGTTCAATATATATCAGTTGTTGAAATATTAGGAACATTTTATTATTATCCATTTTATAACTTTTATAAAAGTTAAATAGATTAACTCTTTATTATTATTCAGTAAGTCTGACATTGAAGTTTGATAATACAATGAGTGATAGTCAAGAAAGTGTATCCGATGAAGCAGATGGTTTATTTAATGAAAATTATAAAGTTTTAAAGATACTTATGAAGATGGTTAATGTAAGTTTTAATGTCTCTTTATGTTTTTTGAATAGTTAATGAATTGTTTTTGTTAATATAGTAAATACTTTTATAAAAGGTTTATGTACATGAAACAAATTAATTATGACTTGGCTTTTACTTTCACAGTTTAAATTGTTCTTAGGGAGATAATAAACATCTCTCTATCTTATATCTTTCTTTGCTTTTAAAAACAGTCTGTGACATGTTCTTTTATTCACCTTTAATCAGTATATTTACTCATGAGCCCTAAAGTATTCTAGGTGCCATTAGTCTTTATAATTTCTGAGAAATATAAACTGACCATGAGAATTTTATTTTTAGGAAGTGAAAACTCATTCAGAAAAGGAATCACCTGTTGAACTTTCTGAGGAACTAGAATGGGATGTTCGAATCATTAGAGAATCATGTAAAACTGAGGTGGTTGCATTGATAGAAAAATCTAATTGTCAAAGTTGATTAGTAATAAAAATTAATGTGTGTTAAACCAGATAATGTTATTTTAAAGTTTTAAAGCTGATTAATAGATGTTAAAGTTGAATTTGTTCTAGTTTTTAGTCTCCTTTTTATTAGGATAATGTCAACTTACTCGCAACATCAGAAGTTGTTGAAAGTCTGTATGGGATTCTTGTATTAAGTAAATCTCCAGATCTAAATGTGAGTAAAAAACTTCCATCTTTTTGTAAAATGCTTCATTCATTTAGTTATAATTTAATTTTAATAGTTTATCAGGTTTTTTTGTCTTCTTATTCAATATTATCTTGTTTTTTTAGGAACTTGTTTTAGCAATTATTGCAGATATGTGTTTATTTGAGCAAGCTCTGGCTGTTGTATCTGACAAGTCACATTTAAAGTGAGTTTTGTCATTATTTATCTTTATTTGTTTTTTTTAAAGCTTTTATTGATTTTTTAGTAAATCTTATGCCAATTTTATGATAGTTTTGTTATGGATTTATAATTTAGTATTTAGATTATTTAACAACTTATTAACACATAGATTTATTTATGAATTCTTATGGAAAAATTAGTTAGTTAAAACAGTTTTTTTTTAAATTAGACAGATTGAATAAAATTTTCAACAATTGTTTAACTGTAGCAATATTTGATAATACTTTATAAAGATCTCAAAATAATTTTTATTTGATTGAAAATTTTTATTTGTTTTAATGAAGAACTTTTCATCTATCTTATAGTTATCATCTAATGTTTTTAGGAATCTTATCTTTTTTCTACTCGATGTTATTCATCTTTCATGTCTCATAGAAACAGTTAGACTTTTAGTAATCTGTTTTATGAACGAGAAATATTCTTTTAAATGGATAGAAGCACTTCATGATAATATAAATGGATTTATGTCTCACATCAATTTTATTCTACAATATTCTAAAAACAGTAAGTTTTCAAATTATACTCTTTATTTTATCTGAATCTAATTGAAGTTAAAAAGTACAAACTAAAATATCTGAAGTAGTTTTTGTGCAATTATAAATAATATTAAATTTTTTAAAGTTGAGCTTCTATCCCGAGTTGCCTACTTGTTGGATGAGTTATTTAAACAAGATGAATTGTTTTCAACTACTTTCACCAAACCTGATACGATTGGTAAACTTTTTACAAATTTAGTAAACTATTCACTGTAAAATTAACTGAAATTTTAGTCTGATTATATTAGTGGTATGGTAGATAACTTATTACTTCTTAAAATCCTTTTAATACTTTAAATACTTTCATATACATTTATTAAATGTTTCATATAAAAAGCAAAGAAGAAAATAATATCAGATGTTAAATATTTTTGCAAAGACTTTGCATATTAAATTTATTCATCGAATTCTTTTCTTCTTCAAATCGGTTTCTTACCGTATTTGTCACCACTGTATCATTTTTAGTAATAAATTTTTACTGTTTTGAAAGAAATTAGTTTCAAATTTACTACAACTAAAAAATTCTCAAAATTAGTTTGTTTATGGTTAATCTTGATTAAAAGATTTTTTTTGCTTCTACAGATCATTTTGTTGAAGGAGTAACAACTTTAACTGAGGATGGAGAGTTCGAATCATTTACTGGACTTTGTAGATCACTGCATCTTCTGCAAAAAGTCATGTCACATACAGATCTAATAGAAAATTATCCAAGTAAGTAACATTTATTATTTAAAATAGTAGTCAGTAAAATATTAAAAATCTCTTACAATCTTGTTTTTTAGAGGAAAGCATCTTATCTCTATTCCATCTTTTCTCTGTCATAGTAACTAGATGTTCAACTAGTAGAGTGTTGTATCGAAATATGAAAGACAGTGATGGTGAAAATATGAATTCAGCAGAAGTAACTATTTATTGTTTGCTGAATCTTTGCAAATCTTTCATCCTTAATCCTCCTAATTTTGAAGATGAAGATCATATAACAAAATTCAACGACTTTAAAAAAGATATTTCAAGGTTAGAAGACTTTGATCTTGCTTGGAAATATTTAATATCAGTTGATTTACTCGGTTGTTAAATATTACTTCTTTTGAAATCTAACAAAATTTGAATAAAAGCTTTTTTTGCTAATCTTTTTCATTAAATTTTTCTAGTTTTGCACAAACTGTTGTTGATGCATTTGGTCTTCTACCTGCTATTGAAGTTTATTTTCCTCAAGGATCTCCTTGGTCTGATATTTGTGATAGAGATGATACACTTCTAAACGGTGTTAAAGAACCTCCTAATTCAACTTCCAACCTCATATACCAAGTTGCTTTAGAATTAATTTCGAAGGATAAAAATAAAGCATGAATAATATTTTGATCAATGATTAGAAGCAAGTCCAACAAACTTTTGTTCTTTTTTTACTGCCTCTTCAACTATATTTTGTCTAATTTTTTTTGTCTTTATCTTTTTTCTTTGAGTCTTATCAAGTTATTTGTATCAAAAAGTTGTGATTTGTATCCTACTTCAGATAAAACAACAAACAAAATAAAAAAAGATAAAAAAACAAGCTTAATAACGTTGAAAGTTACAATTATCTTATTTGTTCATCTTTTACATAAGACATTTTATAAAGCTAATCCTAAATGTAAAACTAAATTTAAATAACGAAAAAAATAGTTTTTAAATTTTGGTAAACAATTTGTAGGAAGACATTTTAATTAGTTATTTTTAATAACCAAGTATAAACTATTCTGATTAATTAAAAACCTGTAGACAATCAGTAAGTCTCGAAACACTTGATAATAGCTACCTTTAATTTTGATACGTTACTTCTACCACTGTTTTTTGTAAGCCTGCGAGTTCAGGTTACCTGACTAGTGAGCAGGTTATTTAGCTTTTGAAAACAATAAATTAATATGTAATAATCATTTAAAATAATTTCAATACGACAAAATTAAGATAATTTTATTAATTACATCAAACGCAAAAGTTCTGAAGAAACTCTTTTGAGAGTCTTTTGATTTCGAGATTCAGTATTCATCATAAACTGTTTGTTTATAAATACATTAACTACATACTTCAAGCTAGATTAAAACTGTCAATTATATAATCAAATATATAGTTACCTTACTAGTTTGCTTGAGTCTAAAAATTATTTAATAGATGACTTACTCTTTGAAAATACTTAGGTCTTAATAATAAAAAACTTGAACTTGTTTACTTACAGATGTCGTTTCAGTTGTCGATAGAATTATATTTATAAAATATTGTAACATAATAGCCATACCTATTTTGAAAACAAAAACAGCTGTTTTAGCAGCAACTTACTGCAAAATGTAAACACAAATTATGCAAAAGATATCTAGAATAAAAAGGATAGAAATTGAACATTTTTTAATTTTAAAACAAATGGAATGCTTGCAATGTGTGTGTAAAAAGTACTTGCAATTACTGTAGAACAACAAAAAAACAGTTTTTCTAATAAAATTGAATTTCCTAAATTTATAAAATTTACCTTGCGTAAAAATATAAAATTGTTAAATGAATTTATTAAATCAGTAAACTTGAAATGAACCATCAGACTCATGAATATAAAATTTGCTCTTCTGTTCACATTGAGTCGAGGGCTTTCAACCATAAACAGCCTTATCAATTATCCTTTATGGTCTTTGAACATTTTTCAGGCCTTATTTGACGTTACCTTACAACTACAAGATTTTTTGTTAAAGTTTCACAAGTCATGGAAGATCTTCTTTTTCACTCAAACGTTTAATTATCAAAAGATCTTATTTTTTGCACAACTCTTTTTATAGTAACTATGTCTTTTATGTTCTCACTTATTTCAGACTTATCATTTTCTTGTATCAACTTGGTCGGGGGTTTCATTAAAATCTCAAAAACAAAATTTTTTGTCACATATTCAAATCATTTATATTCAGGAACTCTTTTCAGTGCCCTATTTCAAAAGAACGTAGTTTAGTTTTGACTTGGAGGTAGGTGTTTAGAATTTATAGCTTAAATTAAGCTATAAAACACTATTGAACCTAGACTTTCTAAACATTTTGCCTCTGATCTTTCAAAAGAAATAATAAGGGATTTTAATATGAAATTCATCAGAAATAATTTTGACTTCAAAATTCGAGTTCTTTTTATTAAAGTCGAGCTGTTTGTCTTATTTTATCCAATTTATATTTTTGTTGACCATAGTATTAATTATATTTTTTAAACCGCAAAAAATAAAGCTTTAGTTAAAACTAAGAATTGTTTGTAGCTAAATTTTATCTATTGATGTTATATGCTACCCAAATTCAAGTAAAAACTGAGAGATTAAATTTGAAGATATCATTAAAAACAATTTGCGTCTATAAAGTATATTGAAGCTCTAATTGAAACAAAGCATTTTTCTAGTAGTAAAAGTACTAGTGAGCTTTGTTCTTTAGTGTAATAAAAAATAATCAGAATAAAATAAAACCAATTACCTCCAAAAACTACTCTAGAATAATTAAGAATTTATTTAAATTATAAGAATACATAATGTTATTGCATTAGTAAAGTAAATAATGATTTAGGCCAACAGGCCTCTTTTGATTTTCTACCATAAAAGTTAGGTAAAGCGCCAAACATCAAGAATCTATCACCTAATTATGAAAAAAAATTATATTTACAATAATTTTTATTACTTTGGTCGCCTATAATGGCTGTATATTTAGTTCAAACGGATCGAAACGATTTAAAGTTCTCAATTACTGCGGAGACAACAATAGGCAGGGGCCCGTTTTTTGATATATCTGATAAAAAAGTGTCTAGAAATCATGCTTTGTTAACTCCAGTTGTTGATGAAGAAGAATTGGACTTAAAGTCGATTCATATAAATCCTTGCTTTGTTTATTTGAAAAAAACTGATAAAAGTGTAGCTTTAAAAAAAGATTTATCTATTAGGCTAAAAGTTGGAGATCATTTTTCTTTGTTAGAAGATAAACATTCTTTCAGAGTTCATTCTATTTCTAAAGAAGCAGTATCCATGGAAGATCCACTTATTAAGGATGATTTGAACAACAATAGTGATGAAGATTCTGATTCTACAAAATCATCTGATATTGTTGATAAGTGTCAAAGTAATGAAGTTATTAAGCAATCTGATCATTCAGAAGATCAATTTGTTTCTCAATCTTCTGAAGTTTCATTTAATGAAGAAAATAAACCATTAATTGCGCAACAAGCGAAACTTGAAGTTAATACATTACAAAATAATCAAAATTCAAGTAATGGATGTTCTAAAGGTTTTGAAGAATGTGAAAAAGACAAGAATACTAAAAATAGAAAATCATGTAAGTATGGCAAACGTTGTTATCGTCAAAGTTTGCAGCACTTAAGGGAGTTTGCCCATGTAGATGACTCAGATTATGAATGTGAGAACACTTCTGAAGATGACAAAAGACCTGTATGCCCATATGGATCTAGCTGTTACAGAAAAAATCCTGTTCATAAGTATGTAATTAACTTCATAATAATCATTAGTAAACATAATATTTTTTATATAGTATTTGTAAATTAAATGATTTAGTTAATATAATAATATTTTGATCAAAATGAACTTTTCCTAAGATATTTTAATTTAGAAATTATTATATTGAAATACTATTTATTTTAAATACACTAACAAATTTGTCTTTATCTATTTTATTTATAGCAAGCATATTTTAGTTATTTTTGTTTTTTAAAAGTGTTAATCTGAGTTATATCTATATTATTACTAAAACATACAAAAACTATTACTTAAGTAATAATGATCAATATATCAGCAAATCTTCTTAAAGTTTATATTTTTTAATTCTTGATAGTATGAATGTATAACAATTATAATTATTACATATTTATATTGCCATATATATATAATTTAATGTTGTTACACTATTTTACAATTTTGTGATTAGTTAGTTTTAATTAATATGAAGAACAATTTAGAATATTTTTATTATTTAATTTTTCTATTATTTTTTTAACAATGAACTTATGGTTATTTTTTTTACTTTGTGATTGTTTAAGGACTTTTTATAGTGATTATAATATAATAATAACTATCTTAATGATTTTATTTTTTAGTTTTATAAAGAATTCTGTTTTAAAATTATTTTAAAGTACCAACTTATAAGTCAAAATGTAAGTAATTGAAAATAATTTTTAAATTATAAATTAAAAAATTACCAATAGTGTTTTGTTGTTTGTTTCAATAAGAATATTCTGTTTTATAAAGAGGACTATTTATATGTGATTAGAGTGTGATTTGATCCATGACCTGCTTATGGTCTAAATATATTGTATTTAGCTAAACTATTGTAAAATTTAATTGTCATTTTTTAAACTACATTTTATGATAAATTTATTGTCACAGAAAACAATATACTCACAGTGAAGCTTCTGCAGCTGGTTCCTCAGCTTCAACCAAAGATATAAAACAAGAAGAGGAAACAGGTCGCCAAAAATCTTCTAGATGTAGAAAAGTTTTAGTGGATCGATTTGTGGATGATAGTGACTCTTGTAGTTTAGCATCAGGAGAGGAAAGTGATGATGTTTACGTCAGAGAAAAAGATGTTGAAGAAAGTAAGTCATTTCATCTAATTCCTAAAAATTATTCTTATCTTAAAAATTTTTTGAATCAATTTTCTTTAAAATGTTTTGAAAGAAGATTTAGAGATAATTAGATATAGAAGTCTATAGTTTAATAGATTAGTTCGGTGAAACTACTTTTGAAGACTTTTAATCAGTTTAATGATAAGAATGTAATGATGTTGAGTCTCTGTATATATTTAATATAAATTTTTTCTTATTTTCATTTAAATTCTTTCTTTTTTATAACTTTTTTCTTATCTTACAAATAGAAATTTTCTGGTTTTGAACTTTAGGTTAACTTTAGCTTACTATTTATAAACTGATTAATCTTTAAGTGTACTAAATAAAATAATTATTAATTGCAAGGTTTAGTTTCTCATAAATATTTTCTATTAAATTAATGACTTTTCAAAAGCTTTTTAGCAAATTGAATTTAATTATAAGATTTGCTTCTAAGTGATTCTGCTAATTTAGGTGAAGATTCTGATTGGGAACCCAAAATTAAAAAGAAGAAAATTCCGCCACCAAAACCAAAAATCTCTAAAAAAAAGAAGAAAAAATTTGATTATGATGATGAATCCGATGAGTCCGAAGAAGATGAGATGATACTAGATGATGAAGAAAGTGAAGCAGAATTTTCTGAAGATGGTTAATCATTTTTTTGCTGCTATTTTTTATCCGATTTTTGATACTTTCTACTTGTGTATATGATCGTTGTTTTATCATAATATTCACAAATCTAGTTGTCAGTTCATCAACTACACTAGTCGCAGCAAATCCTTTTTTGTTTTCTAAAATATTTGGGGTGTTTTGAGTCCATATGTTGTTTTTTGATGTTTATTTTATTCATAAGTTTAAAATGGTTCTAATTAAACCAGCATCAAGCATGTCTCTATACTAAAATTTTTAATAATTAAACTGACTCTTAATTTAAAGAAGATTTTTTCACCTTTTTATTGTAGAATGAAACTTCAAATTTATCAGATGATTGTTTTATGTATTTTTTTATTTAACAATTTGCATTTCAGTGATTTTATGAACGGAAAACCAATTTTACATGTAGTATTCATTGATTTATCAAACTGATTTAGATGTTGGCTTTTAAAACTTATCGAATATAACTGGAAAATATTCTTGGTTAATCTGGTTTTATTTAAGTGTTTTTAAAAAGAAGATATTGAACGATAAAGATATATTAAAGTTTTAACATTTAAATTATTCAATAGCTAGCATTTAACATTTCAAATTTTCATCGAATCTATTATTTCTTTGTATGAGCGCTAACTGCTTTTACCTGGAAGACTAACCCCTTGGACATTAATAAAACATTTTATAAATACTCTTCTACAAAGTAAATTGAAAAAAAATTCAGATTTATTATCAAAAGCGATCGATACAGAAACAACATCAGCAAATATGCTGTGACACAATCGTCAAAAGACATTTTGACTTTGAAAGAGAAAGTATGATTTAAATTTGCTAGGAACCAAAAGCATCTGACAGGGAAATCATGATGAAAAAAATCAGGAGTATAGCTACCGGTTTTTGTTCTTGTTAATTATACTTTCAACGAAAAGTGTTTCGTGTTTTAATTGTTTTTTATTTAAAACACTTCGGAGCTTTCTATTCTTGTCTGTTACATAAGGAGACAAGAACTCCATAATTGCCGGGAAAGTAGTAAGAGCATTAAAACGAGAAGAAAAACGTTTGAATCTCTCATCCTTCTAAAAAACAAAATCATTTTTTTGTGTAAATATTTGAAAGTAAATAATTTGTAGAGGATGTAGTTGATGGCAGATATATTTGAATCATGTCAAGTAGAGGGGTTAGTAATCAGCTTGACAATTTTATATCAATGATTTAGGTTTACTCTATCGTATTTACAGCATGATACTTCAAGAGTAGAACTACCCACAACACCAACTATAAATAAAGATTACACAAAATTAATACTTGAGAAACAAACTTAAAAAAAATCAATAAACAAATCCATTAACAATTTGATTAGTAAAAGGTTCTTAGGTTAATTTATCAAGAAAATCGGACATAACTTTTGAAAAGAAAAGATTCAAAAGAAGTTACTATAAGAGACATTTACAGAAACTGGATGCTTGCTTAATTAAAAATAAATTGATTAAATTAAAATGACATTTCTAAAAAATTATCTCCAGGAAGGAATTAAATTGTTACAATTCAACAAAGCTTCTATTCAAATTATTCTATATAGAGGAATATTTCCTGCCCTTGTAAAATTCATCAAAATTATAAATAAAAGTCAAAATCTGTTCTTAAAACTCATTTAAAATAGAAGCTGTTAACAAAAAAAAGTTCATTCATAAAATGGACAGACAGAAGAAATTGTTTGTTGACATCTTCAATAGTAAAGCCTCATGCTTCAATTCACGAATATACTAACTTTTAAAAGCTTTAATTTCTCCTCATAATCTTTGGTTTCTTCAACTGGATTTTCCATCGTATTCTTTAACTTCTTGTTCTGTAAAGTAATAAAAAGTTTTTAATTAATGAAATAGTTTTTATAAAATTGAAATAAAAATCTTTATGTTAATCATAAAACAAATCAATGAAAATTGTTTTTCAGCAAATCTTTGCCAGCAGACATGCAACCATCAACTTTTGCAAACATTTGTACTCTATACAGAGTTCGAACCATCGTCGCAAAAATTACAAAATAAAGTTGTTATCAAACAAACACAAGCATCATAAAAATTAATTATATTCTAACGTATCTTCACATTAAAGGAAAAATATTAATATTAGTTAGTGATAGTTTAGTAATTGGTTGTATTTTGGTAAAAGCCAAATTAGTTAAAAGCCAGATTTGTTAACAAGAAGTAATACTTTCACAATCCTGGAATACATCTGAACAGTATCGGCTGTTGGAGGAAAAGGTGCGATGGACTTTTCTCTTACAAAGTAGAAAGATCGTTCCATGTTGGAAAGAGTAAGTTTGGGAAGTTCAAGTTCTAGTTTCCGGACTTCATCACTATCAGTTGACTCTAATTGACAATATTTTTATTCCAAATATTTGAAACATCAAATTTATCAACTTACCAGCAATCAACTTCAAATTCTTTTTTCTTTTCAGCACCGTGAAAGCTGCTTCAGTATCTATGTTTAAATCTGAAGATTGTGAAGTAAGTAAAGTAGATCTGCCAACAAACCAACAAACCTTGAACTAATTTCATGAACCATGTCTTTGATTGGTTAGTAATTTCAGATTTCCACTCTTCTGCAATCTTCTGCATATACAAATTAGCCGGATGACCCACATCAAAGGTTAAACGTCGAACATTCCGTAGTTTTGAGCCTGAATCCACAAAGTTATTATCACTACATCACGTGACGTTTGCAACTTACCAATCAATCCCAAAATTTCATTACGATATTGAATCCCGCTGACAGTAAAGACCTTCTTCCGAGATCGAGTTTTTTTCTTTTTTGTTCGATTACAAGTGAAGTTGTGATAAAAGTTGATCATCCCTTCACTATCGATCCCTTCAGGCATCTACATCAGGATGATTTGAAGATTTTTGATGAAGGGAAGGAAACACAAACTTTTGAAATGATGCTGGGATCATCAATTATCACGTTTCTACTTTCCCAAGGCATCACTTTCTGCTTCTTATTTTCTTAAAATTCAATTTTATTAGATGACAACTGATTTGAATCATCTGGATTAATCTTACTCACCAGGAGGAGAAAGAGCATTCTGTGAGGAAACTGGAGCGCCAACTATGATAGAAACCAGTTAACAACTTACTGATTAGCTACAAGTGCCACTTACTCTGTTTATTCTTCTCTTCAATTGAGATCACTGTACACAGTTGGTTTCGAATGTTCTGAATACTCTGCATGTGAATCGCGTGTCCTTCCTTACTCCAGTTATTATTTGATTTCCGGTTTCTTATTTTGTTTCTACCAACAAACTCATATGAGGGAATTCCCCTCCACATCATCACCAACTTACTGTGTCAGCAGTTTGTAGCGTTTCGACACCTGATTATCGTTTCTACCAGGAAGCGATTTGGCGACTTTACTCCAACTAAAACCTCCCTGCTCTTTAACAAGACTCATGATCATTTCATCCTCTTCTTTCGTAAATGGTCCTCTTGCTCTGTCCATCAAACAGTTGACGTATCTACAATCAATTGATGAAGCAGTTGAAGAGGGGGTCTTCTTCTCACCTCTCACGGATCTGGGCATCATTCCTACCCGGAAGGATGTTCATATCTCTGATCTTGGCCCACTGCTGTCCATATTGGACCACAGCTCGTATCAAGTTTGCATCTTCATTAGCATCCCATCTAGTTCATAAAATATCGATTAGATGAACACTAGAGGGCGCCGACGGCGTACTTGTCACGTCTGATGGCAGGGTCTAGAGATTTAGTCCATCTATGAACCAACTGAGAAGAACAGCGACCAGGAATATGACAAGCGATCTGCAAAAAGGTCTTGAAGACACAAAATCTACATCCAGGATCAACTCACTTGATTGTAAGGAATCACATTCTTCACACGATATCTCTCGACGAGTGACGTCAACAAACGATCTTCTTCTGGAGTCCACGGCTGCTTCCTGTTAAAGAATGATCAACATCCGAAGACATGATCCTGATTTCTACCTCCGCATGTATCTGTTGTAGTATCGGCAACAATCCAACGCAGTTCTTCCTGGGACTTCCTTTGAAATCTTCACCCAATTCAAATCCGGGGACTTTGTGATCGCTTCATGAAGATTCTGTGAAGAAGCTGATTAAGATGAGGATTAGGATCGGATAAGGATCACCTCAACATCTTTTGGACTGAATTTAGATTCTTTATTGATAGATGGGTGAAGACGATTCTGCCAGAATAATTTGCATGCAATTGCGGAGTGGGCTTTGTTCAGATGGATGTTGGCAATCGCGTTCCAATCGAACTCTTGAAAGCGGTTTGCGATTAGATCCTAAGAAGAGAAGATATAAAATCTTTAAAGATGTTTAGAGAGGCTTACTTCGACCCTTGGAACGTTGTTGAGCTTTGATTTGATTTGGTTAATCTTTTCTAATATTCTGTCAAAAAATACAATTGCGGATGAATATTTATTGGATCTATTTTCCGACAAATCTTACTCAGCTTTTTCTGATGATTCGTAACTAGCTTGCAGATGCTCTAAATGAGATATCAAAGGAGTAGTAAACTTCTTTACTGCATCTTCTTTTACTCCTTCTGCAAGAGCTAAACACGAAATGAAATTGTTTTGTTTGTGGTTCATGAAAGAACCTTTTTGATGTTTTGGTGTAAATCGAAGAGCTGGAAGCACCCAAGGATCATAACTAGCATTCATTAGCTGATTTCTAGTAACAATATCAGGATTAGATGGACCAAAACCATCGTCATCCTGGAAGAATACAAAGATTAAAGAACAAGGGTCTCAATTTGAGGATTTTACTTACACGAAACAAATGTTTGTAAGCAATTCTTTCATATTTTTTGGAAGGTGAAGGGTTTTCTAGTGGATGTCTTTTTGCTACAGGAGCCATCACCTGGTAATAATCAGCAAATAACAAATTTGATGAAATAAAACAACTCTTAGTTTGAACTATTTCATAGAAAATATTAACAAAATATTTCAGTCTTATCAATTATCTGCATTTTTAAGAAAAAGTTTATTAAAATTTGGATTTATACCTGATTTTGGAGTTCTTGTAGTTTAAAAACAGTGGACAGTAAGTTTGAAGCCTTTTCTTGGAGTTGTAGATTCAGATTTATAGCTTCTGAATTACCAATGATATCAAATTCCTCTTCTACCTTTAAGAGATTATTAAAGATTAAAAGCTTATTAAAAACTCAAATTTATTAGAAGTGAAATAAGAATTTAATTAGGTTTACTAGTTTCAAATTAACAAAATTTTTATCAAATTTTTAAACAATTTTAGCAAATTTTATTTCTGATATGGACTAACTTCATTTATTGCAGCATCAGCAGTACCAGGCTCCCCATGAGAGGAATGGGGAACACCTTGTGAAAAGAGCTTGTTAGATTCAAGAAAAACATTTCAAAAAGTATAAAAATATAAACAAACTTGTATTTTCTGCATTTAAAACGTTTTCTAACCATTTTCCAGCAAAATCTGTAAGAGCAACAATTTAAAACTTATAGATATAGTCTTATATAAAAAGAATAGTTTTCAAATTAGTTATTGTTATGGATTAGTCATGGATAAACTGATAAATTAAATTCTAAAAACTTAAATTTATATGAACAGAAGTGTTTTTCATTGATAATTATATCATCAACTAACAGTCAAATGATGAGTGAACAAATATTAAACACTTCTATAGTAATTTATGAAAATGAAAGTCAAAAAATACCATCATCATCATCTTCTTCATCATCATCTTCTTCAACTTCTTGCATGGCTAGAGCACTAGCTCCAAAGTTGATATCAAGATCTAAAGGGATGTCATTAATATCATCACCATTTAGCAAATTATCAATGTCATCCATGATTACCAACTTTCATTAAAACTAAAGATATACAAAATCAATAAAAACCTTTGAAAGTACAATTGATTATTATACATTTAGTGAAAATGATAAGTTATGTAAATAAAATAAGTATAAAATCTAATAGTGCCATTGAACTAAAGAATACATATTTTAGTAAATTGTTTACATAAATATGTTTATATAAATTTACATATAACGTTTAAATAGTTTACTGCTAAATTACTCAAATATTTATTCACAAAACTCAATCTGAAATAATATGTTTCTAGCAGATTTACTTTTATGAAACATGAAATTTTTGAAAATTTATTTAAATGTTCCAAAAATCGAATAAAAACTCATAATTAAATTCTAAATATCATGTTATATTTTTATTACAAGGGATGTAATAAGTATACAAGCTAGGAATTTTTTTATTAATATAAATAATAAATAAGCTTTTTTATCAAAATTATAGAAACATTTTTCTAATATTAAAATTAACCACAAATACAAGATTTATAGCACAGCATGTGCTATATAATTTAAATTGAATCTAAATTATTTAGATATATTTTCAAAATATGATTTAGTACAATACCAGCTAAGCTAATATAATTATAACAGTTTATGCTGTGCATTTAATACCCAAAATAATTTTAACAACTTGTTAGCACTGCCAATTATAGTCAAAAATAAGTAATAAATTACATAAGTTATAATTTAAATTATTATAAATTATACTAATACAAACTTAAGTAAATAAGTATTTAACAACCTAATAATAATCTAATTTAAAAAAAATTCAAAAGAGATAAATATTGAGACAAAAAAAAGACTTATGAACTTAAAATGATCTTACAGCGGCTAGGGTATTACTCAAAGCGTGCAAAATTTTATTGTCGAACCTTTTTATGATTTGGTCAAAATGGCCATAATTTGACAAAAGTGCGAAAGAAGTTAAATCTAATAGAGTTGTCCAAAAATAAGCGAGGTACAAAGGTAATAACAATTAAGATAATTACGAATAAATAATAAAGAAGGGTAAAGTGTCTACACAAATTTTTCAAACAAAGAAATTTCTAAGAGGCCTTAGCCAAACCTACCCAATTAGTCTTATGACACACCTGGTTAATCTCGCAGCATTAAATTATCCAGCTTAATCTAGAGCATTGTATTAATACCATAATTAGATAATAAGCTGTTAGAGTTATTATTATTAGGTCAAAAATTAAACTAACCGTCGCAATAAAGCTATCAATTTAATTCATTAGTTATATTCTTTCAGAAAATAGTTCTTGAAATTCTGATTCAAAATCACAGTAGGGACTAAAAATCGGTTGTTACTGTCATGTCATTACACATAGCATGATTTTTGTTGTAGGCAACTTTTTTTAAAGTAATCATATCGTAGCTCTTGATTTTTAAATGTTATAAGTCGCAAGTAAAAATCATGGCATAGGTTTTCTATTATTACCAACATATCATGAGAACTTTGAATAAGCATTCTTGTCTTTAGCCAGAATATCATACATTTTTAAGTGATTTGAAAGAGAAACATTTTCCAATTGTAATGTAAAATAAGATACCTTTTGTGTAAAATGGTAAAATAATTTGATTTCGACAGGCAATACAAATATGACTTTTTAAGCATGACTGCTACAAAAGAGTTGCAAGGGAGAGAAAGTTGGAGGCTGTTAAATCGATGTTCAAGAAATAGACTAAAAAAAACGAGTGTAATGGTGAATCAGACATCATTAGGACATTTTAAAATGTATGTTATTCACGTCCTTTTATCTAATTATGTTCAGATGCAAAAAATATTGAAAAAGCTGTTATCGTTAAAATAAAAAAATATTGTTCTGAAAATATTAATTGAAAGCAAAAAAAAGTACAATGATGGGCAATAGAACACATTAAATAATCGAATAATCGAATATATAACGATTTAATTAACAATTTTGAAAAATTGATGTACTACTTGGTGCTGCTTGAAATCATAAAGAGCTATGCTGATACGGAACAATTAGTTGCTTATATCAGGCTTGCAATGTTAGACTTTAAGATTTATACAAAGTTTTTATGTTACGTTCTTTATTTGGTTCAATAAAAGGAGTGTATGTATTCTTGAAATTTTCGATTAATTAACGAAGACCTTAAGCAATTTTTGCAAACTACATTCTACACAGTTTTGCCCTACTTTGACATAAGTGTCAATAATCAAAATCAACATCAAATGTTACATGAAGCAACTTTGTCACTTCAGTATTTTTTCATAAGTATTTGCTTACCTTTAGTGTTAATGTACTTCTGTAACTTTTGTTGCAAGCCTACAGCTCTAAGCTTTAACCTTTAATGGAGCTTGACTATCACACTCTAAGAAGTTAAGAACTGCTCTTGTGTGAACGGTTAATAAAAACTTCATTATCTACTGAAAAAATAGTCTACCTACTTCTTAATCTAATGAATTTATAAAATTCTTGACTTAATTAGCTATTACAGAGTAGTTTATCTGGAGCTGATAAAAGATATGTTACATAACTAGGTTTATGTTTAAACTAGTTTGGTTAAACATTATCTGGACTATATAAATAATTAGATTTTATTTGAGTTTTTGAAGTTTCAGCTTTCTTTGTCGTTAGAGTTACAATCGTATCACTTTTACTCAAGTTAAGATTTTTAGAGCTATTGGTTAAACTTCTTTGTTTCAAATATCTTTATAGAGATTACTATCTAAATGTAAGTTGCTTCAATTAAAATATACTCATCTAGCAATCAGAAATTTATCAGTAAATAATGTTTCAATAAAATGATAGATCTTATTTAGTAAAAAATTAACAAGAGTCTTTTTGACGACATTTTACACGCAATCACTTACTTTACCGAAAGCCAACAATTCTTTATATATTTTTCAGAGTGTAGATAATTGTTTGCTATAAAAAATAATATTATTACTAAGTGTAAAATTCATGATTTAATTTAAAATAATTATAAAAATGTTTTATTTATATAAAATTAGATTCTTTTTTATGTTGTTTAGATATGAAAATCAAAAAACAATAATCAAAAAAGGACAAATTTCTGGATCCTTGTAGCTTTGGTAGATATTTATTAAATTAACGTTAGAATAACCTAAATTTAACAACACATTTTCTTGTCATATCCCTCATTCCTATTCTTAGCTAAGTGCCATGTGTTACATCTTTTGCTTTCTGTATTTCTAACATAAAATATGTTATTTGTGAGAATGTGTGTTAGCGAAAGGCACTCTTTTCAGGCACCCTCGTTCGCATTTATTGTAATAAATAAATTATCTGTTTTACATTGTATTTCTAATTTAATCCTAATTCTGTTGTCGTCGGTTTGTGAATTTATATTTTAATGCACATTTCTTAGACCCCTAATTTCTATCATCAATTTTTGCACATAAAGTTTATTAGATATACATCTAATTATATTTGAATATTTTTGTTGTACTGAAAATTACTTGAGTTCTTTTCAAGCTGTATTTAAGTATATTTACAGCATTCATATTAATAATGGTCCGTTATTTTTTATACCTTGTATTGTTTGTATTTGTAAAATATGTTTTAAAAATCTTTTTGTACCAAAACCAGTCGCTGCTATAAACTGTTTTTTTTTTATAAAATTCAAGTTTCAAGTTTTAAATCTATCTAATTTGTTCTTCTACAGCAAAAACAGTTTTATTATTTAACAGTTGTGATTTTTACAGTTTTAAACTTTTGTTGAATCAATTGGAAGTAATATAAAACTTTATTTTAATTAAACTTTTATATTATTATTAGCTATATTTGACTATTTTAAATTGTTTGATGTTATCTGACGTTGAACTAAAATAGCTAATATAAATCAATTTACATGTCTTATACTATCAATTTATGAATTATTGTTTACCTATGTCATTCATCTGAATTATGATTTATGTTAAGAGCTGTCTTCTCACCCACTAGCTAAAATTAAAATTATTTACTAATAGCTACAATATTTGACTTATAGGAGCAATTAGCTTTATAATTTTTAACTTTTCAAAACTGACCAAATTTATTAAGTGGTTGAAAATGAAGAATTAGTTTAATTTTAATTTATTTATCATTTTTTATATCTTAAAACTCCCTAAGAATTCTTACATATCTAAAATTTATGTATTTCAAAGAATATATCAAATGTTTTTTAACCATTATCAATTTTGCCTTACATGATTCATTAAAAGAACTTTTTTTAACATTCTGTGTTTATAATACCTCTGTGTATATGTTGTTGTATTTTTGTAATCATTTTTTGTACTTTATTGCTATAAAGTAGTAAATCTTATTTCCCTAAAATCTATGTATACTTTATTTTAATATCTAATTGTAAATATAATATACATGTTATTAGATGTATTTCATGTTCTTAAGGTTAAATTAGAATTATTAGTATATTCATTTTTGAAATATCAACTTTATGAATATAATAGACTTAAAATATCAGCAAGTAATTTAAAGTAACTCTTTAATAATGTGTTTTAATAATATATTTTATATTTTTTATTTTGCTGTGTTATTACATTTAAAACTTATTTTTGGTCAATCTCTTTAATAATAGTTTTGAAGAGATTTATATTTTAAGTTATATATGAGTAAAGCAATAAAAATCAATCTAAAAATTATAATAGTTGTAGTATTTTGATAATTGCCTGATTGGTTTTAATCAGCTAGGGTTGTTTTTGCTACAAAAGTTTATTACTTTTAACCTTATCTGTTTTGTTGGCATATTTTAGTCTTATTCTTGTACATTGGTACTTTATCATATGGCCAGGAAAAGCATCCTTGCCAATTACTGATCCTATGTCAAAACGCTCAGCTACAAGTACTCACATTGTGGGGCTATATGAAAAATCAACCACTTCAAAAAATCAAGAACCATCTAATAAGATTAAAGAAAAAGCTAAGTTAGTTTCATTAGCTTTGAAAATTATATAAATAGAAGCTACTTTTTATGATTTCATTATGTAGATTCCAAGCTATAGACTTGATTCTTATGTATCATATATGATTTCATATAGGTTAAAATATTATTGTTATTTATTATAGAGGAGCATTATGGAATGATTAATGCTTTTATGTTTGTTTTCTTTGTTGAAAGTTTTTTTCAGCTTTATAAAATAATCCATTTGTTTTTTCAGTAAAATAGTATTAAGGAATATTTTCAGCTTTTTTAGGAGTACATTTCTATTTAAATAGAAAATTTTTTCAATAATATAAAGATGTCATAAATTTGTTTTTCAGTTATTGTAATCATTTACGACCAAGACCAGTTAAACCTATCAACTATAAGTAAGTATAAATAGTTCATAATTATCATTTACTTTATAAAGATATAATTATGAATTTATTTGTTTGTAAAGTTGCTATGCATTTTATTGCTTCATCAAATAACTATTATAGTAATTACTGCATTTGATGAACAACTAACTTTTTACTGGACTTATATGTTATTAAGTTTGCTTTGGAAATTTTTAAAACTATATTTTTTATACTTTCATTACTTTTAGAGATACTCTGTACAGGGTCCACCAGCCTATAAAAGCATCTAGTAATCAACCTCCTATAAATACAGGTGAATACAATTTTAGCTGAGAATTGATAAATTTTATTTAACAAAGTATATTAATAGTTTTTATATACATTTATTTTTAAGTAAATTGAAATATTTTTATATATTTCAGATTCTAATTCAGCTGCTGGTTATAATTCATCTACTGGTGCACCTAAAAGACACTGTGCTGGTCTCAATCCTGACAAGTGAGATGTTTTTTATTTATATTAGCTACTTTGTGCTGGTTTCAATTTCTATCTAGAACTTGCTGTGAGAACTTAAATTAGAAAATGGATTTAAAAAGTTATAAATATTTATTAATTATTTATACTCTGGTATTTTTCATTTTTTATCAGCTTCCGCAGAGAGGTCAGAAATTAATTTGATTGATAAACAATACTAAAATGTGAATTATTTCTAAACATAAGAAAATTTTAAGTTGTCTTTACTGTACTAAAATATGATGATGACTGGTACAAATAATTGTGTTTAATTGTTGCCATTCTTTATTTTTGCTTGATTCATAGAGATTTTTTTAAAAACGATTTTTGTAGCACGGAATATACTGAGAAAGTAAAAACACAAAGCTCATCAAGCCATAGATCAAAAAAGGTTAGTTTTAGCATTAGCTCAAGTAGGCAAGCTTAGTAGTTAATAAGATTTTTTATTGATATTTTCTGACTTCATATTTGAATTTATTTTACAAATAATTAATAAACTTTTTATATTTTATTGAAAATTGCAAGATAATATTTTGATTATAATTTGAACTTTGTATATCACTTGAAAATTATTCAACAAATAAATTTGATGGTTTATATTATTAACTTTATTAGTTTTTAATTTATTTATTTTGTTTCTGTTTATTTATTTTGATACTAGTTACTATACACTAAATATTGTCCTGACATCAGTAACCTACTACTTTCATCTTAAAACCTTATTTACTTTTTTGAAATTTATCTAACTAGAAATAAAACAGACTGTTTATATTATCAAACTATTTGCTTTAATAATTTAAGAATTGCTTTTATCAATATTAATATTAATTTTTTTCTATTTTGCTTGATTTTCTAACTGCTGATCACAATTTTATTTTTTGTAAATTTAATCTTGGTGATACTTTGATAGGCGAATACCTGGGGCCCATTTATTCAGCCTGTGCTATCTTCAGACTCAGAGGAAGATTGCATTGAAACTTCTACGGTTGGTTGAAGCAACACATATTTTTTAAATGTTTTTAAGTATCATTTGTCAATCTACTAGGTTATTAATAAGAGATCAAATATTTAATTTATTAAGTCTGAATGATTTGTGTAAACTATTTTCACTACAAGTTGCTATGAAAGACAAATAGAGTTTTTGTGATTCTTATTTTTTGCAGAATAAAAGTATACTTGAAAGAGGAACAGCAAACAGTGTAAATCTGGCTTCTCGTGCTTCTAAAAAAGTAAGTCCAGCAATCAAACAGTAGTTAATACCTCAAAACTTTCTAAACAGGTTCCGGCTTCAAACTCTAACGACACCCCGACAACTCCATCTGAATCTGGTTATCAATCTAAAGGTAATTTTCATTAACAAGCCAACTTTGATATAAATCAGTTTGTTTTTTGAGTTTCAACCAACTTATTGATTAGTTTGAAACTGTTTTCATTCTTGCCAGTTTTAAATGCTGTTAAATGATCTATCAAATCAAAGCATTGTATTCATTTACAACATTTTAATAAACAGTATGGGTAAATGTGGTAAACAAGCTCTTGTGGTGTTGCTTAAAACATAATACTTTCTACAAATTTTTTGCTTCTTTGTTTTCGTGTCGAGATTAATTAGTGACTTATAGAAATATTCCCAATTTAATCTCTGTAGCTAATTTTTTGAAGAGTTGGGAAGATTTTGTAAAATAATTATGAATTATTAACATTTTAATTGATAACTTGTCATCTGAGCTTTTTGATGTTGAGCGCTGAACAACATCACCAAAAACCTATCTACGATTTGTTTATTAACTTCAACATATTTTCTTTGCTTTGGTGTCACTTCAAAATTGTTAGTCAACATAAATAATTTGTTTATAAATCACAACCAGACAAGTTCTAAATGATTAAGTTGATTTTCATTTTCAACTTTAATGTGTAGTTTAGTTTATTGCTTCTATAAAATGCTGTGTTTTTAGTATAATGCCCCCCCATTAAGTTTGTGCTTTTTTCTGTTTTTTATCACTCTATCGATTTTTACCAGTTTCTTTCTGCTTTTTATTTGTTTGTCTTTTTTATTAACTTGTTTTTATTCTACAAACGTTTCTATCTTTTAAAAATTTATTTTAATTTATGAAAAACTTGTTCAACCTTTTCTTCGTCGAAATGATTGGTTGTTTTTATCTCAGTATTTTGTTGCCCTCTCAAAATTGCGGTCAGCTTCTATCTATCATGTGAATCTGTTTTAAAAATGCAAATTAACTTTTTTTTATCTTAAATGTTGGTCCAGAATTTCTCTCAATTCTCTGCATTTATTTGTTTGGAGATTTATTAACATCTTCTTACAAACAACAGCTACTCGTTTCATCTATTAGTTCATGTTCAAAACCAACCACTACAATCTCAACCACCAAAACAGTCCTCTTGCTGCCGGCACTTTTTTCTTTTTATACCAACTTATCATTTATTCTTCCAACTTTTGCCATCCCTTCTACTAACGTGTATTGCTTTCTTTCCTCATCAACTGCAGTATACGTCACTTGCAAGTAGTAGACCAGCTACAACCAGCAGTCAGCCTGATCGTAGGTAGCTGTCTCGCCGTTCCACAGAGCGTGCTTGTATGTTTTATAGATTTCTTGAGATTTTTTCCTGCAGATTTTGACAGTTTTGTCTTAACCAGTCTCAGTCTGTTCACCTGTTCAATTTTTCAAGTATTTTTAGTTTTAAGTCGGCTGCTTTTGTGTCTATCAATACCAAGTTTTATTTTTATTGAAATCTTTTTTTAGTCTAGTCAATGAGTGTGTTTGCTCTTTTTTTTTCTGGGTTGAAAAACAGTTATTTTTTTTTTCACTTGTTATGAAGGAATATCAATTATGTTTGAAGATATTTGAACATTTTTTTCTAATTATATTCCGCTGTATAACTCAGCAAGTTTTATTTCCATTTTTCATCATTTGCATTTCCAAATTGTAAACATCTCAAAATTTGCCTCTACTAATACCTAATTATTTTCAGTAAAAGACTTTTGATGTTCTACTTGACTATTTAACTTGGTGAATAGGATATCAATTGTATATAAACTATTTACATACATCTAAAATCTTATCAAGTTTGAATTTTTGCTTCGTTTTTACCTTATGTTACATAATCTGCTTTTCTTATATCAAAGAAGACTTAGCTTGGTTATTTTTAAGGTTGTTTGATACTTCATTGAGTATTTTGTTATAATGTGCAATGATTAGATTGAAATGTTTGCATTTACACCTTTTCATCCTTATTTAAAAGGAACCAAATCCAAGAGAAAAAGAAGTTCAAAAACTTCAGAAGAAAAATTATCTTTTCCATTTGGTAATTTCACAAAAGCAGCCGGTAAGCAAAAGTTTTAGCTCCTTGACTACTACTCGGATGCTGTAAACAGAAAATTTGATGCTGTTTGCTGTGAAGCCTCATTTCTCTGTTTTCATCTTTTAAGTTGTTGGTTGATTTTCGTTTGAATTTAGTTTTAAAAGCTTCAGGATAAGTTTGCCATTTTGCAAAATAGGTTTTTTGTGAAATTGGCTTATTTGATCTGCTTTTCCAACATGTTTCTACTCTTATTCTTCAATTTCTTTCATTTACTGTCATCTAGTTTACTGTAAAACTGTTTTGTAACTTACTTTGTATTTCTACTGATACTACATAAATAACCATTATTTTTATTAATGTATTCTCTCTTCTATCTCTTTATTTATTTACATTTGTTTGTTTGTTAGGACTTTTCTTCGTTTAGTTGAATATTTTTTTGATTTTTTTCACTTCAATTAATTATGATGTTTTGTTATTTTATCAGCCCTTTTTTCTACTTAAAAAGCGATGCTTTGTTTTCAGCATAGGCTTTAACGCTTTTTGCAAACAATTTGAGCAGCCAGTAATTTTGTGAAGTGATATATGCGGTCTCCTTCTAATCTTTTAACTGCTACAAAACTACTTTTTCCTATCAACTTGTTATTTTTGAATAATTTTTTTGACCTTTTTTAATCACCTCATCTGTTAGTCTCAATTTGTTAAATAGTTTACAAAATGCCTATCATGATAAGAAATCACAACATTTTATGCAATATTCAAAGTTTAATCTAAGTGTAAATCAAGTCAGACAACCAGACTGTAATAATATAAATTAGAAATGTTTGCTCTTCTAGCTAAAATGTCAATCAATTGATAAATTTTGTTCAATTACAGTAAAATACTTTAATAAATCTATAATTGGCTAATTTGTAAATCAAGCGAGTTTCAAAACATTGTACAAATATGTTTGCAAATAACTGCTTGTGAAAATTGTATCTGCTTGGCGTAAAGTGTTTGTGACATACAGCGCTTAGGTCATTTTAAATCCATTTCTTTTCATACTCTAATATCGATTTCAAATCAAACCAGCGAATCTAAAAATGTCTAAACAATTGATTGTATTGATCAATAAATGAAGCTAGACAAATCTTATTCATATGTTAGTATGTAAACCGAACAACTAGTAGAAGAAGACATGCGAATTAGTATCTCCAATATTTACATACCTCTTCTTGCTTCTTTTAAGCAAGCTGTCCTTTCACAACTTCTGTTTCAATCTGATTTTTCATATTTACAATAACTGCTTTGTTTCCTTTTTTCTTTTTTATCATTTTTCTAGTAATTGTGTTTTATGTCACTTTTGCCAATTTGTTGGTTTAATGTTACAAAAACTTTCAAATCATCTCCACTTGCAATCAGTTTAGAGCACTTTTATTTCACAACAACAATCACCCGGAAGCAAAATCCACTTCCTACTAACTCGCATTTTTAACTTGTTGTTTGATCAGGAAAAGGCAAAAAGTTCCCCCCACCACAAGATCAACCCGAAGATCTCTCTGTGAAGAGTAGAAACAAGAAGAAATCTTCTGCATCAGATTCTCATTCAACGACTGCTAGTGACAGTTTTACTTCAAGAGATCATACTTCTAGAACCACAACGGGGTCGTGTTCTAGCACCAGGTGGTAAGTACAACTGGTGCTTCATGGTGATGGTCTTTCACCTGTTCTCTTCGCTTTTTAGTCGTAAGGCACGTGGTAGAAGACCTCAAGCTTCTACTCAACCAGAAGAACCATCACAACAGCAACAAACATCCCAACCAAACCAACCGTCTCGAAGACCATCTATACAAATACCAACCTTTCAATCTGACAACCCTCAACCATCTCTCAATCCTCTTGTCAGAGCTAGTTCCTCCACATCTTCCTCACTGCGCCCAGCTGCTCTAAGCAAACTAGATCGAAAACATCTCGCTGCTAATCAAGCCGCTCTCTTCACTGAAGACTTCTCTCTTTCTTCTCAATATGATGAATCGTCTCTCGGTGCTCTTAGCAACGCGATAACATTTGAAAACTGGGAAAAAACTCGAGCTCCAAGCAGCTTTGCAGTGCGACATCGAGCTGCTGCAGGTGAGAGCGCCCTCTACTGGCTTCACTTACGCTTCTTACCTGCTTCTTCACCACTAGGTGTCACTTTGAACCGCGTGAGCAGTATGTTGGTGGCCGAAGGTGAATCGGACCAGGATGAGGCTGACATCTCGCGTTTGCAAGGTTCGCGCTTTGCAAGCTTTCGCGACTTTGTGCAACGAAATCGACTTTCAGCGCTGTTGGAATCGCGAAATGTGCCGATGCCAGCTCTACTGAACGGGCTCGGACCGCGTCTACAGCAGATGCTTCATCGTCCGCCAACCAGCGGTGCTAGTAAGTCGTCCAACTGGTCCCCAACTACTCCACAAGTAACTAACTGGTCCTTGTATCCAGGTTCCAAAGCAAGCCAGTTGGTAGAAGTGATGAAAACAAACGATGAGTCGCGACAACTTCAAGCTGTCATCGAAATGTGTCAAATACTAGTGATGGGAAACGAGGACACCTTGACTGGGTTTCCTGTCCGCCTCGTTGTACCTGTCCTTATTGATTTACTGAAGGTACTGCTTGTGCCACTACCACTGGTCCACAACCATAATCTTCATGTGTAGGTGGAACACAACTTTGATATGATGAACCATTCGTGTCGAGCAATCAGTTACATGATGGAAGCTCTGCCCAGGTCCTCAAGTGTTATTGTCCAGGCTGTCCCTGTACTTCTACAAAAGGTCATTGTACAGCACTCTTCACTTTTAGCTTGTTTGAACTCAACCATCAACTGGTTTAGCTACACATAGGTTGTGAACCTATTATTAGGGAGTAATTTATGTATTTTAGGTTTACTCGCTATTCATTTGCTTCATCTGTCGTAGAACAGAAATGATGAAACCCAAAATAGTTGAAAGAGAATTGAAGTTTATCAAATTTGTGGTTTCATCATTTCATACCATGAAAGCAAATTACTTCGATTTAATTGCATTTGTTATCAAACCTTTCAAATATCTTCTCTTATTTACAGTTGCAAAGTATTCAGTGTATGGATGTAGCTGAACAATCTCTCAGCGCTCTTGAACAGCTTTCACGTTTACACAGCTCGGCTATTCTCAATGAAGATGGTTTCAATGCTTGCTTGCTCTATATCGAGTTCTTCTCGCTTCCTGCTCAACGAAACGCGTTGAAAGTAGCAGCCAACTGCTGTTGTTGTAGTCCAGCTCCCAGTGGTAATATGAGTATGGCGGTGGAGTTTGATAAATTCTTCTCTTCATCTATACCAATGCTAGTAGAGAAGCTTTCTCATCACGTGAGCAACTTCTTCGACTTCTATGTCATTTGTTTGATTATCTGTGTTGTTGATGTAGGATAAGAAATGTCTAGAAAGTATTTGTCTATGCTTTGCGCGATTAGTAGATCAATATCACAACGATGTTGAGACTTTGAAGAAGTTGGGTGAACAACAACTACTAGAAAGCTTCCAGGTTTGTTTTCTTCACAATTTACTTCAATTACTGCTTCAATTGCTTTGAAAACTTTCTGAAACATCAACTTCAATCTATCAGAACTTACTTCTCGCCTCTCCTCCTCTTATCGGAAGCAATACTTTTGTGATGGTCATCAAAACTATGTACCAGATCTGTTCACCTTGTCCAAACCTTGCTAATCGACTGGTCCGCAATAGTAAGTCCATTTGTCCATATCTCACACTTTTGTTCACCTACCATCTGTCCAACAGATATTGCTGACACACTCCAGTACCTGCTATGTGGACCAGCATTGAAAGTGGAGCAAAGTACTAGTTCTCATCCCACTATTCTGCCTCGATCTCCTCAGGAACTATTTGAACTCACCGCCTTAATTCGGTACTCAAATCCCCGCCAACTTTCCTTTCACGTCCCCTTTAACTCTTTCATTTAAACAGTGAATTGATGCCCAAATTGCCAACTCAAGAAACCATCTTCAGTGTTGACCCATATCTAGCATCTAGTCCACTGACCGGGAAAGTGTCCACTAGTGGACGTAATGTGTGGCAGTGGTTAGGAGATGAAAATCAGTGGATTAACTATACTAAAGCTGACTGCAGGTGACTTATATATTTGGCCCCTGACCTGACAGCCTGACTAACTTGTTGCTTGCAGACAAATCGAAGCTACGAGGTTGGCCCATCGACCTGACGTCTCACTCTCGTTTAATGGACGCCCATACACAATTGTTTTTGCGATAATGCAGCAGGTGAATGACGAAAGTGGACAGATGCGTCCTGTACGCAAGATTGCTGATACAAGTTCAGGTCGGTGGTCACTGGTCTGACCATCAAACTCATTTATGTGTACATTACAGATAGGTCTAGGTCTCCTGAATTGACCAGGCTAGAAAGTGGTCTAGACAATGAGGACAAGACTATCATCTCTCAACTAGTACGGTCTTTATCCAGACTGTTGTATGAGGTGATATTGCTGCTGGTCTTTTACTTGGTCGTCAACCACTGACCATTTGTTTATAGGTCTTCAGTTCATCTGCTGGGTCACCACCTGTCCGTCAAAATTGTGTTTACGCTCTGAAAAAGATGATTTATTACGCAGAGGCCGAGTTACTTCGTGAAATACTCGCTGATATCAACATCTCTAGGTAACCACCATCATCACCATGCCAGCTAACTAATAATTGGTTTCCATAGCAACCTCACTTCGATGTTATCTAGTAACAACCTCGATATGATAGTTGCTGCGTTACAAATCTCCATTTTGCTCATGGAGAAGCTTTGTAACAATTTCCAGTCGCTGTTTCAACGTCAAGGTGTTGTTTACCAGGTCAGAAGGTCACCACATATACCCAGCTTCATGTCTAATCATTTTACTTATCGTTGAAGGTCGCTAAATTGTTAGATCCTAATAACAAGATCCTGTCTGACTGCGAGGCATCTGCTAGCACTTCAGAATCTTCTAGTGTTGAGAAGACTTCTACTCGAGAGCGGATGCATAGTATGAGCGATCTGGTGTTTAATCTCAGGTTTTCCAGCTGTTCTTTTTCTACCTAATTAGTTAATCGATTGGTAATGAATCGATTTTTATCTGCTGATATTTGTTCAAAACAACTTCAATCGTACCAATCAACTTTGTTCACAGTAAAGCTGAACCTCCAAAAGAGAAAAGGCACGGGTTAAGATTTTCAAAGAAGAAATCTTCTCAAAGATCCAATCAATTGACAGGAGAGGGTTCTAAATCCAGCAGGTATGAATTTGAGATCTTATTGAAATTTTGATGATCAAGTATCTAGGAGCAAACACAGCTTCTTTAACTCACTTATCGATTGCATCGTCTCCACAACTCTCGAAACCAGCAAAACAACAAAACTTACTTTTCATGCAGTCGAAGCAATAATCGAAACAAGAACGCTGCCGCGTCTAGCTCCACTTCAGTACCCACTGCCGTTTATGTCGAACCAAAAGTCATCACATCTCCACTGACAAAAGCTAAGTCGACTTCAGCTGCTTCGGTGGCTGCAGCGACTGCTGTTGCTAACCAACAAGCTTCGAGAACAAAACACAGTAAGATTTCAGACAGCTGTTACTACTATCAACTCAATCACCAGTTGCTTCATCCAACAATCTTGTCGTAAAGGTCAAAAGAGTTCTTCAGCTTCCAATTTCCTCGCCACCAACATCCCGACATGGAACCGCCTTCTCAGTCACGCCCCTCCTCCACTTTATCCTCAAGTTAACTTTGCACCCCGAAAAAGCTACATCAGTCACGCCACTAAGCAGATGCAACCAATGGGTTACAGTCACGCCATGAACATGCACAAGCTTCACAGTCAAAATCGTCGCCATGAGAATGAGTATGTCGCTGACTTGACGTCATCGCCGCCTTGTGACGTCATCATGTTGTGCAGCCGCAAGGTTAAGGCGTGGATCCGGCAACAAGCCACTAATTTCCTCAACAATTACTTCCCCGATGCTATACCTGTTGCCAACAAGTCCAAGATAGCGCCCAACTTGTCCATGGCAACCACGTCTGGCCATTCACTTCTGGACCAGTTGACGGCTATCACGTTTGTCATCGATGGTTGTAAAGTAAGAGATGAAGGAAGCGCGCGCGTTATGTCATTTGTATTTTGTTGCTAGGATATTAGTCAGTGTGTGAGCAGTATGACGAAGTTTCGAGATGTCGTCACTTCATCCGACGCTTCACCTTTCGAACTCCAACACAGCGGCGTCATCGGCTCCTTACTTCGCTTTCTAATCGCCGCTAGAAGCACTGCTGTCGTGACCAGAAAGTCGACGCGACGACGCAAGCAAAACGAGCAAGTTGTCCAGCACGAAACCGAGCCTGTCGATGACGTCATTGAGGAGATACATGATGATGACGTCCCTGAGATTTCTGACCATATTTCTCCTATTGAAGCAATCGGACAGTATGAGAGACTTCGGTGCTTTTTACATGTCTTTGCCGACTTACCGGTAAGTTTTCCCGCTGATGTTGAAATTTTCTTCGATGTCAGTAAGTTGATTTTTAAGATGGAAGAGTTCAGTAAGGAAGCGATCGATGTCGGAGGTTGGATGCAAGGAGAACAAGGATCGCGGAAGATGTTCTATGAGCTTGTTCGCAAACTGAATATGTGTGTGACACAACTTGAACAACTACCTGTCAAGTTACACGATGTATCAGCAGTCGGCAACAGGTGAGTTTATTTACTGATGACGTCATTGCTAATCGAGACTACTGTCAACAGGTCTGAAGCGCTCAACTACTTCACGCGTAATCAGCTCAAGTGTCAGCTGCAACGTCATCCAGAATCTCCCAAATTAAAACAGTGGCCAGGGGGCGCGGTTCGGGTAAGTGGCGGGAGTTGAACGCTTGTAAGCCCGCCAAATATCCTCTTCTCAGGTTGATCCGCTTGCGATGGTTGCTGCTATAGAAAAGTATCTGGTCCACCGCGGATATTCGGTGCCCATGACTGGGTCGACACCTGATGACGAAATGAGTCGCGCAAATGTAGCACTTATAGAAGAAGATTCTGATGACGAAATTGATGACACGTATGAACAAGCGCCCATTTCGTCCACAAGTAACCTCACCTGGTCCTCAACTTTAAATTTTGACTGGTCATCTGTCCAGCATCTACCAGTCTTAGTGGAGCAGCAAAACTTCGGGGTTCTGTGAACAGCAATTCTACGTCACAATCACATCGTCTCGAACTTTACATTAACGGACATTTGCTACAAAGTACTATGACTGTTTACCAGGTCAGTGGTCCTCAACTTGTGGGCTGTATCTCATCTTGTAGTCAAACTTTTAGGCTGTGAAGATGTATTCGCGCGAAGGAAGTAGTTCATCATCACAACTTCTAAATCGAACTTATTTAAATGCTTCTGATTCGTCCAATTCATCTTTCTGGAATCGAACTCATGTCATCCAGTAAGCCCCCCCCTTTTCGTGCCCACCTCGTCACATCTCGCTTTTTCCAGCTACAAACATGTTCCAGTTGATTTGAAAACTTCTACATCACGAAAAGCTCGCAACAACTCACGTCAGACCAAGCGGGTCAACTTTTCGTGGTCAAGTTAGTGCTACCATGTCAAACTTGCCTTCCTGGTCAACAAGCTCATCATTTCAGGTGGCAAGTTGACATGGAAACCAACTCACATCAACGATTACGTCAAAAAGAAGTTTCAAATCGGTGACAGTGCGTTGAGTAACGATCCAGCCAAAGAGGTACTTGATGTCCACTAACCACTGACCGCCAACCAGTTCTACACAGGTGCTAAGCTTACTCAAAGTCTTGTATGGTCTCAGTAAGCACTGGTACATGTTGTACACGCCAACATCGGTCAACAACTCCAAACCACTTCTACCTGTGGGTCACTTCATCATTAGCAAGCTGTCCGCCAAATGTGCCCGTCAAGTACAAGGTAATTGTCCCATATATGTGGTCCACTGTCCACTGATCAATTGACCGCAGATCCACTAATGATAATGACCGGTGAGATCCCCACTTGGGTTGGGGAGCTGGCGCGTAACTTTCCCTTTACACTGCCCTTTGAAACGAGACAACTTGTGTTCCGCATCGTTGCGTTTGATCGCGACCGCGCGATGCACTATCTCATCGATAGCGGCAAGATGAATGAGATCAACTCCTCAAATTCTTCATCTGCTGCTGCTTCATCATCTTCTTCGTACGGCCATCACGACTCTAGTAGTCGATTCACCTCTTCTAAAGTCGAGAAGAAGAAAGTGAGTGACTGGAGAGTGCGCGCGAAGTCATGACGTCATCACTTGTTGTTTCAGTACATTGTGAAGAGAAGCAACTTGCTGCAGCAGGGCGAGAAGTTGATTTTAGAACATGCCCATCAACGTCACATTATTGAGGTCCAGTATGATGGTGAAGTTGGGACTGGTCTTGGTCCTACTCATGAGTTCTATACTTTGGTTGGTAACGAGCTTCAGCGGTCCACATTACGTCTATGGCGTGATGATGGACGTCCAGCAGACACTGGTACTACCTGTCCCAATGACTTCACCTATTTCTTATGTTGTGGTCCACAGTATCCACTGGAAGTGTCCAGGACAGCAAGAAAGAATTAGACGGAGATCATGAAATCACTGAAATAAATGCCAATAGTAATATGGACAATAATGACAATGTGGACCGTTTTGTGTTCTCGTCCGTGGGTCTCTTTCCCCGGCCCATTGCTAAATCTATTCGTCAAAATTCCAATAACAAAAGTAATTTGACCAAATTTCGTTTCATTGGTCGCCTCCTGGCCAAGTCACTTATGGACAATCGACTGGTCAGTACTTTAGTTCATCTTCAACAAACCACGTGACAACGCGAGCTGATGACGTCACAGGTTGACCTACCACTCAACATGGTCTTCTACAAGTGGTTACTGGGACAGGAGAACTCGTTGAGTTGGCATGATATGGACGACATCGACCCGCAGATGTCCCTGACTTTTCACCGGATGAAGTCTGTCCTGCACCGGAGTGTCTCATTTAACAACGAGAATCGCAAGCGCTTGACGACCGACACTCAAGTAGCAACAGTGAGTTGACGTCTCGATGTTATTCGAAGTTTAGAATGAGGTGAAAGTTGAGTGGCGAGGGTTTGATGTTTGTTGTCTGTCGTCAGGGTTCAGGTAGAAATCGTCGAGGCAAGAAAGCAGGACTTCTCAAGTCCACAGCAGTCTCTCCGCGATCGGTAACTGCGTCGCGATGTTGCTATTGTGTCCTTCTCACCTCTGGACCACTTGTCACAGATTGACGTGGACAAGTACGATGAGGACAAACAGAAACAGAACGCGCTGCTGACTATCGATGGATGTAGCATCGAGGACTTATCGCTCGACTTTCAGCTTCCAGGATACCCGGATATTGAAATGATGAAGAACGGCTGTAAGACTGGACTAACTGTTACCAATTTGGGCAAGTACTTAAACGTAAGTGTGGTCCTTATGTGTTCACGATCACTTGTCACTGGTCAATGTTATAGTTGTTGGCGTACTGGAACTTGCATGAAGGTGTCCGACAACAGATGGAAGCTGTTCGAAGCGGCTTCAATTCAGTTTTGAGTCTTTCAACTCTCGAATATTTCTATCCTGAAGAAGTAAGTGCCCCAAATACCCATGACGCCGCCCTAACTTATCTGTTTGTCAGTTGGACCAGCTGTTTTGTGGCGCACGATTTCAACAGTGGACCACATCTGAGTTAACTGACGCGTGTCGGGCTGACCACGGCTACACCTTGGACAGTCAACCAGTCAAACATCTATTTGAGGTCCTCGCTTGCTTTGATGTCACAGATCAACGCCGCTTCCTTCAATTTGTCACCGGAAGTCCACATCTTCCAATTGGAGGTCAGTCACCTCTCCTGTCCCCAACTTTTCTTCATCATTTCTATTCAGGTCTTCGAGCGATGAATCCGCCTCTGACCATCGTCCGAAAGACCTGCGATGAAGGTTGTAACCCCGACAGCTTCCTGCCCTCTGTCATGACTTGTGCCAATTATCTCAAGCTGCCCGAGTACTCGTCCAAGGACTTGCTGCGTCAGCGATTTCTTAAAGCTATGGCTGAAGGACAACAAAGCTTCTTGTTGTCATAACGACCCTCTGCTCTTCACGATGTCTCTGTGCCTGATGTCCCCCAGCTAGTCGTCCTAAACGACCCACCAAATAACCAGCATGATAGACCTGTCCCTTCCCACTCATGTTGGCGTCCCCTTATATTCTTCTTTTGGCATCCTAGTATTCTGTTGAAGTGTGGACCAGCAACTGTGGATTCCACTCAAGGTGTTGCTATTCTTTCTCACTTTTTTTTTGTTTCATCTAGTTTTTGTATTCGACGATTTGTGATATTTCGTTTGATTTATCCATTTTTCTTTCTCTAATTTCTGAAAAATGTTGTGTTAACCAAACTGACTTGGAAGTCGTACATCTAACATCACTTGTTATTGTTTACTTACTGAGAATTTTCCTCTGCAAGCTATGAAATGAATAAAATCGGCGAGTTTACATCACAACAAATTAGCTTCGAAGTTTTTCACTTCAATTTTGCTACAAAAAATAGTCGAAAGTTAAAAGCATCTGATCAGTCTAACATCCATTCCTTATATCTCTCAATAAACGACTTCAAAATTTAGAATAAGATATCATAAGAGATTAACTTATCTGAATTCTCAAAGTTTGTGAAATTTCAATCAATAGTTTATCTGGGAACATTTCATCGGCCAAAATGACTTTTGTACAAGTTGATTAATTGAGACGTTTATTAAAAGGCAGCTTGTTGAAAATATGATGATTAAAATTGGCAGAAATCTTAGAGATTAAACAAATCTTTTATTTGAAATTGACCTTTTAAGTTCGACCAGTTTGTTAGATTATCAATTAAAAACTAAAATATCTTGAGTGAAATATATCAATAGTTAAGTGATTTCAGTAAATCACAATTCAATAGATATAAATCACCATATTTTTCTTTCAAAATTATTTCTTGTATTTAAAATATAATCTTTAGTAAAAAGTCATCTTAAAAACATTAAAGTGAGCAACATTCAAAATATGATTTTTAAGTGACTAAACTCAGTCAACAAACATGGCTTCAACTTTTTCAACAATAATATTACACGAAATTTATTTTTCAATTTAGTATTTAAACTTATAGGAATAAATCGTTTTTGTAAAATATAGCTTTTAATTAAAAGAAGTTTTTAAATCGATAAAATCTGACATTTCAACCGATCTACTTGTTTCTGAAAGACTTTTGCCAACATTATATTCTTGTATTTTTGACTTGTATGAAATTTTCATAAATCAAAAGTCTATCTTTGATATTACCAATTTCAACATAAAGTTTCCGATTAAAACAGAAAGTTGCTTTTTCTACAAAATTTATTTATTCGTTGTAATATTTTTCAAATTTACTTTTTAGTTTGTCAGTTTTTCGACTTTAAGAGTTAGATAAACTAAAGTGAAGTCACTATCAATAAATTAATCATTTTAAAAGTTAAACTGTCATGTAAATATCTATGAATAAGAAAAATTTAAAAAAATTTACATAATAAAAATCTGAAATAAGCTTTTTTCTATAACAACTTCCAGATTTTATAATATAAAAAGTACAATAGTAAAACTAAACAAGTTCAAGAAGGTTTGATTAATATGGATATAAAAGTATATCAATAAAAGAACAATAGAAGATTTTTGTTCTTTCGGTAGACTCGTCCATGACTGATTAGGCCAAAAGTACAACTGACCGTATTTTTGTGGGAATCCGACCACAGTTGTTCAGTAACTCTTATCTTCGTTAAGATTTATTCCTTCTTCCCTCATTGTCGGCTCTGATTTGGATCTCCAAAGGTGTTGATGCACTGTTGATGGTTCTTTTCACACTACCCGTTACAAGTTGAGATAACTGACAGTGTGCCCATCCAGCTATTTTAACAAATATCTTACTAATCACCTTTTAGTACCTTTTTTGGTACACATATATTTTGGAATCTAGATGAGAGCTCACCAGACAGTTAAATTTGGGGGGTAAATATTTACTCTTTATTCTGGAGACAACCTAATGAAGTTTGTATTTTGTGAGTGTGGTTTCAATTCTGAGTACATTTTGCTCTTTCAAACAAAACTCTTTTAAAGATGAAGACCCATCATTTGATAAAGAGGACATTTTGGAGGTAGCGTTGATAAAAATACTCCAGAAGTCGTAAATGATAATTATTTGTGACTCAGAAACCGAATTTATATAAAAGTTTGGTCATCATGACAGCTGTGTACAGTTCTTGCCTCAGTCTTGAGCTATTTGCTGCTCCAAACTCTCTATGAAGTCTATCAAAGACTCTATTCGTGTTGGATAGTCTGTTGTTTCTATGGATGATACCACCGAATCTTATTCTTGCCAGATGCAACATAAAAATGACTATTTAACTGCTGATGTTGATTTGATGAAGAAGCTATGGTGAGAAACTTTCATCTTTGTAGTACTGATTCGTCGAAAGCAGCGCCATCAACAAAAGAAAATTTACGAACCATGTAGTGGGAAGTTTTGGTTTGAGATTTTAAACGTTTTATCTTGGACAAGCAACCAGTAAGGTAGTAATTAATCTGCAGGTTGGGGAGAAAATCCCTAATCAAATTTTGATTTTTAAATTAAGGATATTATCTACTTTCTAAATTTGTTCACTTGTATCTCATTCTGGCCCTATGATCATATAATTGAATATTTCAGGTGGACATTTTGATAAATTTACATTTTCTTTTGTAAAAATGAGGCAGCAACACTGCGAGGGAAAGACAGACCTAAATGTTGTTAAGTTGCTAAAAGTACTAAAACCAACTTTTAAGGGTACTGTTGAGAGCTTTTAGGGATTGGGGACAACAGGTCATCGACCCAGTTGTGGATAAAGAGGAGCTCTAATCAGAGCATTAAGAATATGGTTAAGAGTTTAAATATCAACTGAAAAATTATAGAAACCATCATTAAAGAAGACTTTATGTTGCTTCCTTCAGGATATTTTCAAGATTTCGCATATATATGGCAAATATAATTGGATTGATGTGAACATCACTTTCTTGCATTGTGGAGGAAGGAATTGTGACCTCTTTCATCGCTGACCCTCAGCTTTGTGAACTTTTGTTTGTGGTCCATCTTTTTTTTTGTAAAGGTGCACTTCAACTTACGATAGAACACATAATCCAAAAGTTTTCTAGCGTGACAGTGGGTAAAGATTCCCCGAGAAAGATTTCTTGTCTCGTAGAAGAGTTTCAGAGTAAACTGAAGGGATTAATTATTGGCAATGGTGACAATTGCTAATAGAGCTTTCAAATGGGTCAATTGTAAATGAAGTTTATTTAATTTTATCAATCACAATTTATTAGATCAATATTTTCACATGATCAACAACTTTTTCCACATACTACAAGCTTGAGGTTACATCATACTGAAAATAGGGTTAGTGCAAGCACACACTTTTGTTTCACAATTTGATGAACCTTTGAAGCATTTGATAAATTTCCACAAGACTATTTATGGTATCAAATGCTTTGGTAAAGTCTATAAAAGTGGTATAAGAACCCTTGTTCAGCCCACATCACTTGATGCATTGGCCGAAAAACAAGTACTTCTTAGGAGTATAGTCCCATTTGTTTCTGAATACAAAATGAGTTTGAAGGAGAACAAATGCAATTATTAAATATTTAAAAGCAAACTTTTATTAGAATTAAATATAAAGATTAAAAACAACTAAACTAGTTTTAATTAAATTTACTTTAAAACTAACTGACTTAGTAACGTTTTGTATAAAAATATTTTGGGGAAATATATCTTATTAAACTGTATATTGCTTTAAGCATGATTTTATTTGAGTTGCAAAGAACTTTTATTATTACACAAATGCAAATTTGGTTGCAGATAAATTTCTTAGAACTAAACAAAAAGAAGAAGATCGATATCTAATAAGAGATGCCCGAATTCAACGCTGGAGTCGGAGCCCCATAGGCAGTTTGCCACTGAATTCAGTGTCGTTTTAGCACCAGTTGGGTGCAGTCGCATCAGCTTTTATACTCCACTGCATATAGATACTTTGGAAATTCGACTGATTAAATGTGACTTAGCTCTTATTTTTGAAATTATCCACAATTTAATTGACATTCAGTTAGTTGATTTCTTTTCCATTAGTCCTTCCCTCAAGTTATATCAGCTCAGACGATACACATTACAACTTAATAAGTCTATATCAGCTAGTACATTGGTCAGAGCAAATTTTTTCTCATACCGCACAATAAGTACATGGAACCAGCTGCCATCAGACGTTGTCATGTCAGAATCACTCGGGTTGTTCAAATATAAATTGGACCGTTATAACATTGCCAACATTGTCATTTCTAAACTATGATTTTTTTATCTTTCTTATATTATTAACATTGCATGTAATTGTTCACTGTTATATGCTTTGAGTGATAACGAAATACCATGTGTTACATCTTTTGCTTTCTTTATTTTTGGATAAATAGATGTTATTTGAGAGAATGTGTGTTAGCAAGAGGTAGTCTCTTCCGACACCCTCCTTCGCATTTATTGTAATAAATGAATGAATAAATTTATTCACAATATAACAGTATATATAACAGCTTATTAGTATGTGAAAGTTACATCATGTCGAATCTAATTACCTCTGCACCATACACTTTACTAGTATGACTTAATTGATGTTGTCAAGTCATTATTTTCCGTTATAAGAGAAGTAACAAAAAATCAACAAATATTTGCAGCTGCTAGTATGGATCTAAACAAATCTAAATCAATTTGTGACCAAACCATGCTTTTGATTAATGTTATGGTATACATAACTTTACCATTTAGTTGCAATATAACAATATCAATACCTGAAGAAGCCAACAACTTTCAAGTGCAACAAACTTATCTAACTAGTTCTGTAATAAAATTTGATAATCTTACTTCAAATACAAACTATTCACTGGTGGTAAGTAATGATGTAACTGCATTTTTTGGTGTAATTAATAAAAGAAAGTTTTATTTATTTCAAGCTTGATTAACTCATTAATCAAATTAAATGAAAACTATTTTTTTAATCAAACAAAGCCAAGTTGATACTAAAATAATAAATTTACTTTGTAGATGGAATTGTTACCAAAATACTGGTTAAAACCAATAAAAATTGAGAAAGTATTTCAAACTGAAAAACAAATAAATCTAAATTCAATTAAAGTAAATCAAACCAATATCATCAAAAATAGCTTTTGCGAAGTGAAATTTCATCAACCAGCAATTTTTCTAGAGAATGATTTGCTAAAAGTAAAATCTATTTTTTTGATAATTTTTCTTAATACAACTTCGTATGACATTTTCATGTATTCTAGTAAACTTCTTGCCTTTAAAATAGTATTTGGTTTTATCTTAACATAAATTGTATCTAGATAACTGTCTTTGGAGTAAATGAAATGAACAAAACAAGTATTATTAAGCATGAAAATCTTGACATTGAAATTATAAACAACGTTTGGTTGTTTTCATTCAAAATTGAAGATAATGAAAGCGATTTAGAATTCAAAGCTAGCTTACAAAGTTGTGATGGAAATCTTGGCAAGAAATCTGAATCATTTAGATGCATAAGAGGTAAGTAATTAATTAAAAGTTTAATTCAATATTCTAGAAAGTAGATCACCAAAAGAATTATACTATAAAAGACAATTCTTAAAAAAAACTTATTAAAAATAATTACCTATTTATATTCAGCACGTCTGCTTGAAATTGAAAAAAATTTAGTATTCTGTTTGTTTCATGGAAAAATTTTAGCTAATATAAATACATATCACATGTTGCTTTTCAGAAAAAATCAATCCAAACACATATAATTCAACTTCATATATTGTAATTATTTTTGCGATCATATTGTTGCTAATCATTATATTTGTGATTATTGGAATGATTATCAAAGTGAGAAGAAAGTAACTAAACAGGTTGGCTATTAAACAATTTATAAATCAAGTTATTTACAGAAAGAAAGCTTCATCGCCAATCAAAAGAGATGATAACGAGGCAGATGGTATATTCTCATTATTCATTTATTACGTAATTTAGTAACAAAATTTATTTAATTTATCTTTTTAAGAAGAGGTGATTTATTTAAACATACAAAACAATGCCTTTGCACCGGAATTTGCAATACTCAAAACTAGTTTGCTTCAAAAATACAAACAGATGATTAAAAATAACAAAACCGATTTTCAGACTCAACTTGTTGTAAGTACCTAAAGAGATTTAAAAATTAAATTTCTGAAATAATTTTTATATAAGAAAATAAAAATGGATTTCAAAAGCTTAATTTGCTAACTACGATTAGCAGTTTAGACGAAAACCGCTCAAAGAATAGATACAAGAATATAATTCCGTGTTAGTATATCTCAAACTTTTATTGGCTTGTTGTTTATAAAAACTGTAGAAAATCACTTTCAAACAAAGTATTAGTTAATTAATAAGTAGAAATTGAATTCATAAATAAATTAACTCTATAATCTATTAAATATATAAAAAATTTCCTGATAACCAAACTACATTGACCTTAATTACATATACTTACACAACTTATTTGCTAAATTAATTGTTTGAATTGTAGATGATGAGAATAGAGTTGTTTTGAAAAATATAGTTGATGAAAACAGTTCGAACTACATAAATGCAAGCTGGATTAAGGTACAACTAGTTTACTTGATTTTATTTATTCATATAAACTAATATACATACTATTACAGAAGTTTGATACAAAACGAATATTCATAGCTGCTCAAGGACCTATGTCGTCAACAATCAAAGATTTTTGGCAAATGATCTTTGAAACAAACTGTAGAGTGATTGTGATGTTGACTAATCTTGTAAAAAGCGGAAAAGTAAATTAAATTTTATTAATTTTATAAAAGTTTCAAACTTTTGAATAAAGAATTTATTTGCAAAACAAATTCTTTTATTTTAATTTATAAATCTTTGCTTGAAGAAAAAATGTGAAAAGTACTGGCCTTCAACTGAAGATTTGGTTGTTTCAACACACCAATAAGAGTATAAAGGAAAGGTCAAAAGATTTTTCAAATAAAGTATCAGATGAACTAATGTTTATTTATACTAAATGATAGAAATCAAGATTTTCAAACTTTTATTATCATTTAACAAAATGGTTAATTTCATGAGTTGAGCAGCATTTTAATAAAAAGCTTTAAAAGTCAGATTTTATATCCAAAATATTTTTAAGAGCAAAATAAGATATTAATTTTAAGATATTTTAAAATCATTTTTAAAAGATTACAGTTTAATAAAAAAAAAGTTGTTTGAATTCATCCAATCACCTTCCTTCTTATAAGGTCTGTTGGTACTTCCGTTATTCTCTAAAGTCAAAAAGTAATTCGTATATTTAAGGTAAATGAAAACAATCTTGACAATTGAAGTTGAATAGAAACCAGATGTTCAGTTTTCTAATTCACAAACACTATTCTTTCTTCAACTGGAAATACTGATAAAATTGCTGCAAAAATAATGAAATATTTTCTTTGTTGGGTATCAAACATCTGCTTTTCTGAAAAATATAATTAAAATTTAGTAATTTTTATGATAAATAACAAAATTCATCTAAGTTATTTGAGCCATATGTATAAACTTATAAAGTTTTAAAGGAGAAGTAATATTTTTAAAAGTTGTTACTTAAATATTTTATAAATAAGATGTTATTTATTGTAAACTAGCAAGTAATTTGTACAAATAATCATAAATTGTATTTTATTAAAAAATTTTCTTTGACAATCATTGTCTTTAACAAATATAATGATTTTTGCATTCACTTCCTTGTAGCTTTTCTTTGTCATTTCCTATCGTTTGTGATCTACTACGTCAACAAGAACAACAAACAAATGAATGTTACAGCCTAGAAAAAAATTCTGTTGAATTTTCAATAACTAGTTTCAATTTAATGTAAAAGCAGTTTAAACCACTTTTTTATCTTATGTTTAGTCATATAGTCAATAAGATGAATAGCTAAAGCAAAAAAAGTTTAAGTGAAGTCTACAGTCATAATTTAGTTTGAAATCGAAATGAAATTTTTTTAACTAGACATACTAAAATAAAAAAAAAACAGTAGTTTAAATTGAAATGAAAAATTCTTTCAAATACTTTTCTGTTTCTAACTATTTTCAGGAAACTTACTTTTAAAGACTTTTTCAATCATAGAATGAGCAAAATTTCAAAAGTTTTGAAAAACAGTTTATACAGAAAATTTGCTTTTAAGTTTTTTGAGATTGAAATTTCAAATACGAAACAAAATGAAAAAGATGAATTTGCCCTGGACAGCTAATCTGGTTATAATGGTTATCATGATCATACTTCATAAATGTGGTTAGTGATAAAATTATCAAGTTATTCTTAACAATAGTTTAGTTACGTCTTATTCAGCTATTTAATTGCAACAACTTATTTCTGATTGATTGATTTGATATTGCTCTTTCATATTCTAAAACTACTTTGATATGCAAACGCTAACAAATTATCAATTGTGTTTTATTGAGAAATGAATAATCATAAAACGAAACTGAATTAACGGTTTAGATTGTAGAATATAATTTCTATCCATCATTTTGTCATGATTTAAACTTGTTTTGGATATTTTGTTGTTGTTTTTGAAATTATTTTTTTACTATTTTCTTTAAACATGTTACAAACTGAAAAATGCTTTTATATATCTTGGTTTAATTTGATCTGTTGTAAACATAAAGAAACTTAAAATATATTTCCTTCAAATCTTTATAATATTTCAAACAAAACTATTTAACTTCTTTAGATGGACTTTTATTTGAAGGAGTAAATGGAATTAATGAGAAACAATCGGTGGTTGAAAAATATGAAAATAATGTTTATACTTTTTATAAAAGACCGTTTTATAGCAACTCTCTAGCTAGTGAAACTTGTATCAAGTTTGATGGAAATCTGACTCATATCAAATCTTCCAGTATTCAAGTTTTTATTAATCAAAGAGTTTTAGAATATAAATTAGGAAGTTTTTGGATCGGTCTTAATCAAATTGGTGATAATACAAATGAATGGGAATGGTCTGATAAAGAAAAAGTTGATTACACAAACTGGCGCAGGGGTGAGCCAAGTAGCAAGAATGAAAAATGTGCTGAAATAAAAAAATATGAAAGTTCACCTTTTCGAGCTTGGAATGATGCACGCTGTTCTTCTTTGAAAAGATTTATCTGTGAAAATAGTAAGCTGCCAGCAACAATTTGGATTGCTTTCTAAAAATAGATTGATATGATAGTAAATAGAACAAAATAGGTATAATTAATAATAGGAGTTACAAAAAAATAAATTTGATAAATTGCAACGTAATTATTTATCAGTTTATTTAAATTTAGTAAGTAACTATATTCGAAAATTAATTTTGATTGGTGTTTAATTTTCATTAAAACTGCTCCAACACTGTTTTAAACTAAATTCTTTTATTAAATACTTTTGAAATTCAGTTAAGATTCAAATTTTTCTTTTTATCAGGATTTGGAAGCGGTTTTATTACAAATACGTTTGTAACGATTAAACGGTCTCAAGTGAATGTTCATTGTGTGGTTTTTGGAGGTTCTGAATATAAAGCAAATTGGCAAAGGTTAGCAACTTAATTTCATTATTGAAAAATTATAAATTCCAAAAAATGGATTTTATGAACAGAAATAACACATCTGTCACCAAAGACACCCAAGAAGTAATCTATCAAAGTTATAGTCGAAAAACAAATTATTATATATCCACAATCACTTTTGATGATGTAGCAATAAGAGATGCAGGATTCTATGATTGTATTTTGATGCAAAAAGATTCAGAATTTAGGTCTTTAAGATTAACCGTAGAAGGTTTGTTTACACAAAATCAACAAGTTTTGGTTGAAAAATTCAGATAATTCTTGTAAATGCAAAATAATAAAGTCAAAGTTATTAAAAAAAGAAGTAGATTTTGATTTTATGAATTTCTTAAGCATCTTTCAATTAAAATAGTTATTTAGTAAATTAAACGTCAAATCTTAAAATAATTAGATGTAAAATTTTAGTTGAACCCTATCTTGATAAACCTGAAATAAGGATGAACAATTACACTGTGTTTGATATCAACAACATTTCATGCTCAACAAGATCAAGTGAAAGACCAAAGATTTCCTGGCTTGTAAATGGACAAGTCATTCTTCAAAGCAACATTTTGTTCATTTTATCTTTTATGGAAGAGAGGAATTATTTTAAAAGTATCATTTCGATTACTGATCCAAAACTCATACAACCAAATACAAAACTAGTTTGCAATGTTAAAAGTTCTTCTGAAAAAGCAACAGAAGTAATAATCAACAAAGGTTAGTTTTCACTACTCGAAGCTATCGGTACTTAAATTTTAGCATAATGCAAACATAAATTCACAAAAGTCAAATTCAAATTTCAGATAATTATCTAAACAAATCAAATTATGTGATTCAACTGATGCAAAATGATGCAAAACAGAAATGTAAAGAAGCAGGTTGGATAGTGTCTAAAGGTCAACATTAAAAACAATTTATATAAGAAATTAGATTAACTTTGGTATTTTCTTGTATAGATACTTTACATGTAGAAGTTTTTAGAAATATTTTTATTTTTATCAGAGTGTTGATTGAATTTTGATATTTAGCTTTTTATCGAATCAACAACTTCAATGTATTCTAAATAAGATATTTTGATTCAAAACATTAAATTATCTTTTTTATTTTTATAGAAAACTCAACAAACGTTTGTTGGTTTAAAGGTAATTTCCAAATATTTTTGAATTCAATTATTGTTCTAATGTTTTTGTAATAATAAGTAATCTAATTTATCATCTCTTATCTGCAATAAACTAGACTCATGATAAACCATTATGATTGAAATAATCAGTTTGTCATCTCGTGAATTATACAAAGAAAAAAATGATATATCTTATTCTTTCTCTCAATATTTATAAACCAAATTGTTGAAGTAATTACTCTTTGTAATAATTTTTTTTCCTAAACACAACTTCTTAAAGAAATGTATAATAAAATAAGTAAGGCTATTGCTAAAACAAAATTTTAATTTTATGTTGTAAGTACATAACCAGTTTTATAATTATATTAGAGCTTTCTATAAGTAAAACCAATTTATAACTTAACTTGATAAAGAATAAATATTAATAAAATTGAGTTTCTTTTATATGTGTACATTTTATTATACTTCTATAAGAACCTCACAAATTTTAACAATAATTTTAACTAATCAGATGAACTTTAAACTAATTTGATATTTACAGCTGCAAGTATGAAAGCAAATAAAACTGGTCCTACTTGTAAACAAACGATGCTTTTAATTGATGCTTTTGTTTATACAAGTTTACCATTTACTTACAATTTAACGGTATCAGAAATTGGAAACGTTGATAACTTTCAAATACAACAAACTCATCAAAGCAGTTTGATTATAAATATAAATAATTTAAAAGGAAATACTAAATATTCAGTAATTGTAAGTAAAGGTTTAACTAGAATTAATTTAATATACCAAAAACATTATTCTAACTAAAACTAACTTCTTCCTGTTAATAGCTTGTTAGTGAACTAAAAAAAATTTAGAAAACTTATTATTGAAATATTTGCTTGTTTTTATTAATGATATATTCCTAATTTTGTTTTTAAGATGGAATTGTTACCAAAATATTGGTTTTATCCTATTGTAATTGAAGATGTCTTTGAAACTGGAAAACAAATCAGTTTATATCCAATGAAACTACTTCAAACCTTTATAAATAATTCTTATTGTTACATTGAGTTTGCAAAACAAGAAAATATTTCTGATAATTTAATAAAAGTAAAGTTAATTCGAATAATGCCAAAGTTATTTAATTTAATCTCGTTTAAAAATTCAAATACTTTTGTTGTGATATAATTTTAATTAAGAATATTTACATAAGCATGAACAATAATATTTTTCAGGTTAGTGTCTTTGATGCAATCAAGCCGACCGGAAAAAATGACTTAAAGTTTCAAGATCTTGAAGTCGAAACGGAAAATAGCAGTTGGATGTTTTCGTTTCGAGTTGAAGATAGTGAAAAGCATCTTCACTTTAAAGCAAGCTTGCAAACTTGTGATGGAAATCTTGGTGAAATGTCTGAGTCATTCCAGTGTATGAAAAGTAAGTAAAAACACTTTCGTTCTTTCTCTAGAAGTCAATTTGATTTCAAAAGAATTATTTTGGGTAAAAATTGTTGAAAATAATTAGAGCAACTTTTCAGAAACACTCGATCAAAAAACCATCAATTCAAACACGATTATTATAATTATAATTATTTTATTGATCATTATAATAGTTGTGATCTTAGGATTCATTATGAAAAAAAGAAAACAGTAAGTAAAACTGTTTTTTATATAATTACTTGCATCAGTTATTCACAGAAAGAAATTTAAATCGAAAAGTATAGAAGCAGAGGAGATTGAAGCTGGTATTATTATTGATTTGTTGAAAGTAAAGTTTCAAATCAACTTCTCGTTTCTACTTTAAACAGATGCAATTTACATGAATATAGAATCATTTGAATCTTTACCAGAATTTGCAATTCTCAAAAGTAATTTGCTTCAAAAATACAGACACATGGTAGAAAACAACACGATTTTTCGAACACAACTTGATGTAAGTAATAAAGTATAATTTCAATTTTAATTATATACAAAATCTTTTTTAAAATTAACTTTTTATCAGAAAATAAAAACAAAAATTGGGAAGCTTAATTTGCTAACTATGATTAGCAGTTTAGAAGAAAACCGTTCAAAGAATAGATACAAGAACATAATTCCATGTTAGTACTCTTCTAATTTGTTAAAGTTTGAATTACGTTTAAACTGTAATTTGGAAGCATAATTGTTTTAGATCAATCGATTAATTACATAAAATTTGATAAACTATGCAATTAAACATTGAAAATAATATATATTATTCAATCAAAAATACTATATTCCAAATCAGTTTTTTTTTATTAATATTGAGAACTTTTGTTTGAATTGTAGATGATGAGAATAGAGTTGTTTTAAAAAATATAGTTGATGAAAACAGTTCGAACTACATAAATGCAAGCTGGATTAAGGTACAACTAGTTTACTTGATTTTATTTATTCATATAAACTTATAAACATACTATTACAGAAGTTTGATACAAAACGAATATTTATAGCTGCTCAAGGTCCTAAGTCTTCAACAATCAAAGATTTTTGGCAAATGATATTGGAAACAAACTGTAGAGTGATTGTGATGTTGACTAATCTTGTAGAAAGCGGAAAAGTAAATTGAATTTCATTAATTTTTTGAGAACTTTAAAACTTTAGAATAAAGATTTTATTTGAAAAACAATTTCTTTTCTTTTAATTTATAAATCATTGCTTGAAGAAAAAATGTGAAAAGTACTGGCCTTCAACTGAAGATTTGGTTGTTTCAAATCAAGTCCAAGTAAAGTTCATTCACGAAAAAGATTCTGACTCATACATAACAAGGACATTTATGTTACAAACGACATCTTCTGAAAATGTTGTTGTAAGTTTGTCTGTTTACTACAACTTGATAATAGCTAATGTAAATCCAATTAATATAAATTAATTATAAATTTGATGAAGAAAAACAGTTACATAATAAATGGTAAGGTATTTATCTTTTAAAAAAGCTGGATAAAACTTTTTCTTTTTCTAGAGTAAACGAACAATCACTCAATTTCATTTCACTTGTTGGCCTGATCACGGTGTTCCTTTGAATACAAGTCAGATCTTACGATTTCATAGAGATATAATGAAGTTTGTTGACGATGATCAAAATAACTCTCCTGTTGTAGTTCACTGCAGGTATTTGTTCATCTTTATATTGTGATGAAATTTGAGATGGCCAATTTTGTATTCTAACTTTTCAATAAACTAAGTTAATTATGAAATTTCAAAAATGAATCTTTATAGTGCAGGAGTAGGTCGTACTGGAACCTTTATTTCACTCGACCATTTGATTTTCATGTTACAAACTCAAGATTTTGTTGATGTTTATCAAACTGTATTCGATCTGAGAAAACAAAGAATGGAAATGGTTCAAACAGCGGTTTGTTGGTGTTGCTTTCCTAGTTTATTTATTAAATTTCATACATATTGGAATGTTAATAGTTATGTTTTAAATGAAAATTTGAAAAAAAATTTAAATTTAGTTGAAGCTATTTATCTGTTTCAAATGCAATAAATTCTTTGCTGCCAACGAATCGATTTCTAATTTGTTTTAGGATCAATTTGCATTTCTACATAAGTTAATTGTAGAAAAGTATCTTCTTCCAGACACTGATTTATCTTCTGAGGATTTCTTTAAAATGAAAAATGATATTCTGAAGTTAGTCAAACTGAAAATTTAGAATTATTTTACTAATTTCAAATTTTTATTTAAAGATCACCATCTAAACTGAAGGATGATTTTAACAATCTTATTCTAGTGCCACCAGTATTAATTAACTCACAAAAAAGTAAACGATTTATTTAAATTATAAAAATTTTTCAAGCACTTGAAGATTTTAAACTATTGGAGCTCTAAAAAATAATTTTAAGACAATTTTGTTTTCAAAATTCCTACAGATGCACAATCTAAAGAATCATCTTTGCAGCAAACCTCACTAAACAACAAATTAGCTTTTTTGAATAGATGTGAACTTAAGGTAGATTTACAATTTGTATAGTAACTAGTAGCACAACACAAAATGTACCCATTTTATTCTGACGCTTAGGGATATCGAAGTGAAAGAAGAATTTTATTAGTTGAATCTCCAAACCAATCATCTATTAAAAGCTTTCTGAAACTTCTAGTTGATTATTCAGTTTCTTTAGTTATCAGTATTAACGACCACGTTAGTATAAGAACAAATGATTTTGTTAAAGATTAATTTCCTAAACTTACAGATGGTAAATTATATTTGATTCTAACTAAATAACTTGTTTGATTATAACAATTATCGAATAATGTAAAATAATAAGAAATATTTCATATAATCATTCTATGAAAACCATTTGCTTGCCCAGTTTTATCTTTTAATCCTCTTACAACTTATTTCAGACTTCTGGATACGATTACTGGTCAAATAATCAAACTACTTTTGATGAGTTTACTGTTAATAGTACAGATGAAATTACTCAACGACAGTTTCCAACTAAAACTCTTACCATCAACCAAACCAAATTTGTAAGAAAAACAGTTTTAAAGTAGTTATTGTGACTTAATCAAAAACGATTTATTATTTTCTATATTTAAAAAATACCAAAATTTTATCAATAATAAAAATTATTTTATTGAATTAAAAATTGAAACTTGTAAAGTCTTCAACTTTTTCAACTTTTTATTCTGAAATAGAATCATCAGTTGAAACTTATGGAAGTAAACGTTTTGCTTCAAAGTGATGATAAGATAGAGATTCCAAAATTACTTCATAAACTAGTTCAAGAAATTTACTCGTTATGGAATGAAAAATCCACAATTGTAATTCAAAGCCAGTAAGTTGGCATTTGTTAGTTTCTTGCTATTAAAATTCAAAGTTTGCTTTACCTAAACTTTCTGTGGCTGTCTTTATTCTTACATCAAAACGTTTGTTGGAATTTAAAATGTTGTTTTGCTTGGTTGCCAAATATAATTGAATAATGCAACACTTTTAAAAGAAAATAAAGGTTAAGAAAGTAAAAATAGTTTTACGTTTAATAGTTAAAATCAAAATAATAAAAAAATATTCTACTTAAATAAAAAATGATTTGTCGAAAGAGATGGCTCAAAGTATCCGGGAGTCTTATGTGCCTTACTTCGAATCAATGAAAGATTACAATTTGAAAACAGAATTGATTTGTTTCGAACGATAAAAGATTTAAGAGACTTACAGCCTGAAATGTTTGCTTCTTTTGTAAGTTATAAATTTGTGATATGCTTAGTTTTAATTATAAAACAAATATATGTTTTGTTTAGAATTTGTATGTAGCTAAAGCAAGTTGATTTAAATGAACTAATTTTGGTTGTGCAAATATATTAAGTTTTTTGGTAAATATTAATAATCTGTATTAATTTATTTTAAGTAACAAACATAAATTTTAACAGAAGGATTATGAAACTTGCTGGTTGGCTGCAAATGAAATAGTTGAATCACTTCAAACTTATGCAAACTTTTAATTGATTTTTTTTAAATTGTAGTATTAGTTTGTCAAAATACTAAACATTGTAAACAGTTAAATAAAGTTGAAAAACAAAATTTTATGTTTTGTTAACTCATAATCTGGTTTATTCAGTTTTTGTAACTATTTTTTAAATTTGTATTTGTATTGTTTTAATGATTAGAAAAAGCGATAAATTTTAACTAATGTTTTAAAATGCTTATTAAGAAACTCTTTTTAAGTTAAACAAGATACAAAAATGTTGGTTTTTGATAAAACAATTTATTTATTTATTCATTTCAATAAATATGAAGGAGTGTACCTGAAAAGAGCACCTCTCGCTAATACACACTCTCACAAATAACATCAATTTAGCCAAAAATAAAGAAAGTAAAAGATGAAACAAATGGTATTTCGATATCATTCAAAGCATATAACAGTGAACAATTACATAGAATGTTAATATTATAAGAAAGAAGGAAAAAAATCACAGTTTAGAAATGACAATGTTGGCAATATTATAACGGTTAAACTTATGCTTGAACAATGCGAGTGATTTCGACATGACAATGTCTGATGGCAGCTGATTCCATGTATTAGCTGTACGGAATGAGAAAATTTTATTATTATTAGTATGTAGGAAACTTAATATAAATATGATAGTTATAGACATCGTCTCAGCTTCTTCAATTTAGATACTTTGGAAATTCGACTTAATTCTTATTTTTTAAATTATCCACAATTTTATTGACATTCAGTTTGATGATTTCTTTTCCATTAGTCCTTCCCTCAAGTTATATCAGCTCAGACGACACCCATTATACCTTAATAAGCCTATATCATCTAGTACATTGGCCAGAGCAAATTTTTTCTCATGCTAAATAGATGTTATTTGTGAGAATGTGTATTTGCAAGGTGCTCTTTTCAGGTACTCTTTTTCTTATTTACTGAAATAAATAACTAAATTAAGTTTGTTTATACTAAATGGTAGCATTTAAGATTTTCAAACTCTTATTATCATTTAACAAAATGGTTAATTTCATGAGTTGAGCAGCATTTTAATAAAAAGCTTTAAAAGTCAGATTTTATATCCAAAATATTTTTAAGAGCAAAATAAGATATTAATTTTAAGATATTTTAAAATCATTGTTAAAAGATTACAGTTTAATAAAAAAAGGTGTTGTTTGAAATCATCCAATCACCTTCCTTCTTATTTAGTCTGTTGGTACTTCCGTTATTCTCTAAAGTCAAAAAGTAAATCGTACATTTAAGGTAAATGAAAACAATCTTGACAATTGAAGTTGAATAGAAACCAGATGTTCAGTTTTCTAATTCAAATTAAGTCATATGTACAAACTTATAAAGTTTAAAAGGAGAAGTAATATTTTTAAAAGTTGTTACTTAAATATCTTATAAATAAGATGTTATTTATTGTAAACTAGCAAGCAATTTGTACAAATAATCATAAAATGTATTTTATCAAAAAATTTTCTTTGACAATCATTGTCTTTAGCAAATATAAGGATTTTTGCATTCACTTCCTTGTAGCTTTTCTTTGTCATTTCCTATCGTTTTTGATCTACTACGTTAACAAGAACAACAAACAAATGATATGTTACAGCCTAGATTAGCTAAAACAAAAAAAAAGTTTGAGGTTAAGTCTACAGTTATTATTTAGTTTGAAATCGAAATGTAATTTTATTAACGTGACATACAAAAACTAAAGAAAAATTAATTTATGCTGAAATAAAACATTTCATTCAAATAATTTGTCTCTGACGATTTTCAGGAAATTTGCTTTTCAAGATTTCTAATCATAGAATAATCAAATTTTCAAAAGTTTTGAAAAACAGTTTATAAAGAAAACTTGCTTTTAGGTTCTTTGAGATTGAAATTTCAAATACGAAACAAATTAAAAAATATGAATTTGCCCTGGACAGCTAATCTGGTTCTAATGGTTATCATGATCATACTTTATAAATGTGGTTTACTGAGAAAATTATCAAGTTATTCTTAAAAATAGTTTAGTTACGTCTTATTCAGCTATCTAATTGGAACCACTTATTTCTGATTGATTTGATATTGCTCTTTCATATTCTAAAACTACTTTGATATGCAAACGCTAACAAATTATCAGTTGTGTTTTATTGAGAAACGAATAATCATAAAACGAATCTGAATTAACGGTTTAGATTGTAAAATATAATTTCTATCCATCATTTTGTCACGATTTAAACTTGTTTTGGATAGTTTGTTGTTGTTTTTGAAATTATTTTTTTACTATTCTCCTTAGACATGTTACAAACTGAAAAATGCTTTTATATATCTTGGTTTAATTTGATCTGTTGTAAACATAAAGAAACTTAAAATATATTTCCTTCAAATCTTTATAATATTTCAAACAAAACTATTTAACTTCTTTAGATGGACTTTCATTTGAAGGAGTAAATGGAATTAATGAGAAACGATCGGTGGTTAAAAAATATGAAAATAATGTTTATACATTTTATATAACAAACTGTTGTAACAACTCTTATGCTAGTGAAACTTGTATCAAGTTTGATGGAACTCTGACTCATATCAAATCTTCGAGTATTCAAGTTTTCATTAATCAAAAACTTTTAGACTATAAATTAGGAAGTTTTTGATCGGTCTTTATTAAATTGGTGATAATACAAATGAATGGGAATGGTCTGATAAAGAAAAAGTTGATTACACAAACTGGCGCAGTGGTGAGCCAAGTAGCAAGAATGAAAAATGTGCTGAGATAAAATATTATAAAAGTTCAGTATTTCCAGTTTGGAATGATGATCACTGTTATTCTTTGAAAAGATTTATCTGTGAAAATAGTAAGCTGTCAGCAACAATTTGGATTGCTTTCTAAAAATAGATTGATATGATAGTAAATAACACAAAATAGGTATAAATAATATTGGGAATTACAGAAAAAGAAATAACTAAATTGCAACGTAATTATTGCACAAAATCAAGGCTTTGAGAGCACATTTGATTAAAAATTTGCTGTAATCATCTTTATTGTCTCTGAGGCTAATAGATGATGACATTGTTTCCTTTGTTTTTCTGCATGTCGGTGACCTTCTTGGAAATAAGCTGCAGCATGCTAGCATTTTTGTCGGAACCGGGATCACCGACCACCGAGGCCCATGTGACTTGTTTCTTTGTAGAGGCATCCAGTTCGTCCATTGATTTAGACAAAATAGATACTTTCTCACCAATCTTAGCAACTTCTTTGGCAATTTATGATTTAAGTTTAGCTAATTCAGCAGATACAGATTTGCTTATGTCGAATAATATGTTTTGATTAGATTAGATGAGGGAGCTGTTGTGTCAATGGTTTGAGATTTAATGCAGAACCATTTAAAACCCATTTGCTTCGTCTGGTTGTTATCAAATATATCGTAAATATTTTTGCTCACATCACTACAGGTCAGATGAAACCAGGAGAGACATTTAAAGCATTCTTTCGCCAGATATTCACCAGAGCAAATTTTATTGCAGGATTGGCAATTGCAAGCTTGCTTTGATGAAGTCGGTTTATCTAGATTTTTCTTTATATTCGATCATAAAGTCTTGGTAGTTTTATGTGTATCCACCATAGTTTTTATAAAAGATTTTTACTGTCACCAACCACAATAGATAGTATATATATACTATACAAAACACATCTTAGAAATAACTTTATCACATCTTATAAGCACTTATTCAAATAGAATATAACTTCTAACCTGAAAATTATTCAAATAGAATATTACTCAAGAAGCATCACATTCTTGAAAACCTTCAAAAGAGTCCAAATAGTTACCATCGTCATTAATTTTAGAGGATGATAGGTAGGTACATACAAAGCGAGAAATTTGGACTGTGAGAAATGAACATTGAAATAAAAAGAGGTCAAGTCAAAATATTTTATTCTTAAACAGATATATCTAAGAGCATTTAGTATTTTCTAAATACAAGGTTTGATCTTAAAAAGAGCACTATTATTACTTGCTGTAATATTTTATTTTGATACTGTGTCTTTATGGAGGACTTTTTTGTTAAATTTTAATTCAAGATTTTAAATCTTATCAAGATGACAAAATGATCTTTCAAGATTATGAGTGAGTTCTCATTTGTTCACTGTGATCTGCATGAAGAGTTTTGAAGACTTTCGGAAATTAAAACATTGAGTGACTTGTTTATCTATCTCAAATTGTCTTTCTGGTCACAGAAAGGAAGAAAGGATAAGAAGAGAACGACAACAATAAAAACAACAAGAACAGCGAGAATAACAAGAACAGCTAGAACGTACTCGACAACACTTTTCAGAAACAACTGGAAGTGATAAAAAACTGAAAGCGAGATAGAGATGAAAGACTTTTACGACAGCAACATGACGATAAAAAACAACGTGAAGAATGAAAAGAGCGGCAACAAGAAGAACAGCGAAAACAACAAGAAAGACAACAAAAAGAGCGACAACAACAAGGACAGCGAGAGCAACAAGAACGGCAACAACAAAAACAAAGAAAATAATTAACTGGACAAAACTTTGTAAAATGTTTCAACCACAATTGGAAACAGTGCTAGAAGAAGGTTAACGATTCTGTCGATTACAATTTACGTATTTTGTAAAAATATTTCGTTCGATAACTACAGCATCACTTAGAAGACTCACGGCTAAGAAACTCTTAGTTCTAAGTAAACTAACAGCTAGACAGATTCAGTTGAAGTTCAAGAAACTTTTGCATTTTTAATCATTATTAAATTCAGTGAAAAGTCTACTTTATAAAACATAAAATCTCTTCAATCTTTTTCTGCAAATCTAACAACGATCGTAGTATTTCATAAACTTTTTATTTTTATAAAACTCTAATTAAATGTAATCAAAACTTTTTAATTTTTTTATTTTTTGAATTATTTTTACTTTATATTTGGTTATACATGGATGTTGTTTTATTAGTTTTATATTTTTTTCAACATTAGTGAAATTATCAAGAAATAATTGGAAACTTGATTTTTATTTTAATATAAAAATGAAACCATTAAATATTTGGACTGAATAGTTAACAAATCTTTAAGTGTTGCATCTTACATTCTGCCTGTGCAATCGATCTTTTTATTGGGGAATGCAGCGTGCGCTGAGCTGACCCACTCGTTCCGACCACAACTCGGTGACGCAGCCCATTGAATTGATCCAACCATGGCTAGGCAAGGCACTTTCTGTGCTCGACAGATGGTGTAACGTATGCCGTGTTCTTAGCAATAAGGTGAATCCGAACTAACAATTTTAAATTACAGTAGAGCCAATCGACTTAACTACATCTTGTCGCCTTATTTCCTTTGCTTAAATGTCATAATAAGAACTCATAATAAGGTTGTGTTTGAGTTAGGAGGTCTACAGGAGGATTTAGTGGTGCACAATAAAGGTGGAAAAAGGTAAAAAAGCATGAAATTGTCATGCCAAATATTTTAGATGTGAGCAGAGAGGACACTATAGTCATTTGTGTTATGGGGTAACTGGGTCTTCTAAGAAGCAGCCGTATAAGAGAAGAAAAAAGAGAAGAAAGCGAAAACGGGCGAGACCAGAACTGAGTATTTGTGTACTCAGCTTAATGAAAGAGCATCCAGATACTGTAATTTTTATGAGGTGGAAATGCAAAGAAAAGAAAGCTAAGAAGAGTTAGTACCTCACAATCTAAAGAATAAATGATATCCTCTGCTGAGTCTAATCAGGGATCAATAAATAAAGAGCTTTCTCGTTGATTGGAAGAGCAGGATAGAAACAATCACAAACCACGATTGGAAATATCTGACCATTTTCTACAAAATAATAGGAAATTCCATTAAAAATTTTACAAACACGTTTAAAAAACTTTTTTTCCGAAACTATTACGTAGAAAGAGATTTTGATCTTCAGCCCCTTACAAATCCAAGTGTTTGCAGAGGGTGCAGAAACTTTTTTGGCTTATGAAGATAAATGTGTGAATGTTGTTACGAGTCTAGTGTGCAGGTTTCCAACTGGGAAATGACGATGAGCTTTGATGGATCGAGCAGCAGGAGTGGTAATGTCAGCTCGAAGAGCAGAAGAAACGGCGGCGTGGTGATTCGGCGGGAACCAGATTATCTTTTAAGCTCTACGGTTGGAGCTAATTGTCGTTGATAGCAATTGTGCGATCTTTACTGTTTTGCACAATTATTAGGTTGGGGACAATGTGATAAAACAATAAAGAATTTTGCTGCGTGCAAAATGGGTTAAGCGTCATTCTTGTATAGACTGTATTCATTCGGTTATAGATTGTATTGTGGACAGGACGTATCGATAATATACTTAATGTTAATGTTACTCGCCTTAATAATTTGAATAAAGCTTTAAATAAGAGTAATTATCAATAATATTGTTGAATAGAATTTCCTATTGTAAGCTGTATTAGATCATTTGTTTGTTATTCTTGTAGACGTATTAAATCAACAACAGGAAATGACAAACAAAAGCTACAAGGAAGTGAATACAAAACTCAATATATTTGATAAAGTCAATGATTCTTAAAGAAAATCTTTAAATAAATTACATTTTATGATTATTGGTACAAATTAGTTGCTAGTTTACAATAAATAACATCTTTTGAACAATTCTATTTGAATAAGGTTATAGGTTATATTCCACTTGAGTAAATGCTTATAAGTTGTGATGAAGTTATTTCTAGGAAGTGATTTGTATAGTAGATATATACTATATATTGTGGTTGGTGAAAAGATAATAAGATTATGAAAATCTTAATTGCTATCATTTATTATAAACAAACTTTAGTTCATGTGATACTTTATTTGAAAAATCTTTTGATCTTTCTTTTATGCTCTTACTGGTATGTGAACAAAATATATTTTTAAATTTTAATCAAACAAACTAAAAAACAAATAAGTAATTTTGGTCACATTTCTATAGAAAAAGTCAGAAAATTTATTAATTTGAAGTATCAGAATTCTATGAGAGATCCGTTTAGAAGATATGGCTGCTAAAGTTTTTATAATTTTAAAACACTTTACTTTGATTTTAATCAAGAAACAGAATGTCAATTTACAGCAAATGAAGATGAAACTTAATTTGTTTTATCAAAAACCAACTTTTTTGTTACTTGTTTAACTAAAAAGAGTTTCTTAATAATCATATTAAAACATTACTTAAAAACTTATCGCTTTTTCTAATAAGTGAAACAATACAAACACAAATTAATAAAATAGTTACAAAAAATGAATAAAAAAGATTATGAGTTACAAAAATATATAATTTTGTTTTTCAACTTTATTTAACTGTTTACAATGTTTAGTATTATGACAAACTAATACTACAATTAAAAAAATCAATTAAAAGTTTGCATAAGTTTGAAGTGATTCAACAATTTCATTTGCAGCCAACCAGCAAGTTTCATAATCCTTCTGTTAAAATTTATGTTGGTTACTTAAAATAAATTATTACAGATTATTAATATTTACCAAAAAACTTAATATATTTGCACAACCAAAATTATTTCATTTTAATCAACTTGCTTTAGCAACATACAAATTCTAAGCAAAACATATATTTGTTTTATAGTTAAAACTAAGCATATCACAATTTTATAACTTACAAAAGTAGCAAATATTTCAGGCTGTAAGTCTCTTAAATCTTTTATCGTTCGAAACAAATCAATTCTGTTTTCAAATTGTAATCTTTCATTGATTCGAAGTAAGGCACATAAGACTCCCGGATACTTTGAGCCATCTCTTTCGACAAATCATTTTTTATTTAAGTAGAATATTTGTTTAATATTTTCATTTTAACTAATAAAAATAAAACTATTTTTACTTTCTTAACCTTTATTTTCTTTTAAAAGTGTTGCATTATTCAATTATATTTGGCAACCAAGCAAAACAACATTTTAAATTCCAACAAACGTCTCGATGCAAAAATAAAAACAGCCACAGAAAGTTTAGGTAAAGCAAACTTTGACTTTTGATAGTAAGAAACTAACAAATGCCAACTTACTGGCTTTGAATTACAATTGTCGATTTTTCATTCCATAACGAGTAAATTTCTTGAACTAGTTTTTGAAGTAATTTTGGAATCTTTATCTTATCATCACTTTGAAGCAAAAAATTTGCTTCCATAACTTTCAACTTATGATTCTATCTCAGAATAAAAAGTTGAAAAAGTTGAAGACTTTACAAGTTTCAATTTTTAATTCAATAAAATAATTTTTTTCATTAATAAAATTTTGGTATTTGTTAAATATGGAAAATAATAAATCGTTTTTGATTAAGTCACAATAACTACTTTAAAACTATTTTTCTTACAAATTTGGTTTGGTTGATGGTAAGAGTTTTAGTTAGAAACTGTCGTTGAGTAATTTCATCTGTACTATTAACAGTAAACTCATCAAAAGTAGTTTGATTATTTGACCAGTAATCGTATCCAGAAGTCTGAAATAAGTAATAAGACGATTAAAAGATAAAACTGGGCAAGCAAATGGTTTTCATAGAATGATTATATGAAATATTTCTTATTATTTTACATTATTCGATAATTGTTATAATCAAACAAGTTATTTAGTTAGAATCAAATATAATTTATCATCTGTAAGTGTAGGAAATTAATCTTTAACAAAATCATTTGTTCTTATACTAACGTGATCGTTTATACTGATAACTAAAGAAACTGAATAATCAACTAGAAGTTGCAGAAAGCTTTTAATAGATGATTGGTTTGGAGATTCAACTGATAAAATTCTTCTTTCATTTCGATATCCCTAAGCGTCAGAATAAAATGGGTACATTTTGTGTTGTGCTACTAGTTACTATACAAATTGTAAATCTACCTTAAGTTCACATCTAATCAAAAAAGCTAATTTGTTGTTTAGTGAGGTTTGCTGCAAAGATGATTCTTTAGATTGTGCATCTGTAGGAATTTTGAAAACAAAATTGTCTTAAAATTATTTCTTAGAGCTCCAATAATTTAAAATCTTCAAGTGCTTGAAAAATTTTTATAATTTAAATAAATCGTTTACTTTTTTGTGAGTTAATTAATACTGGTGGCACTAGAATAAGATTGTTAAAATCATCCTTCAGTTTAGATGGTGATCTTTAAATAAAAATTTTAAATTAGTAAAATAATTCTAAATTTTCAGTTTGACTAACTTCAGAATATCATTTTTGATTTTAAAGAAATCCTCAGAAGATAAATCAGTGTCTGGAAGAAGATACTTTTCTGCAATTAATTTATGTAGAAATGCAAATTGATCCTAAAAGAAAGTAGAAATCGATTCTTTGGCAGCAAAGAATTTATTGCATTTGAAACAGATAAATAGCTTCAACTAAATTTAAATTTTTTTTCAAATTTTCATTTAAAACATAAATATTAACATTCCAAAATGTATAAAATTTAATAAATAAACTAGGAAAGCAACACCAACAAACCGCTGTTTGAACCATTTCCATTCTTTGTTTTGTCAGATCGAATACAGTTTGATAAACATCAACAAAATCTTGAGTTTGTAACATGAAAGTCAAATGGTCGAGTGAAATAAAGGTTCCAGTACGACCTACTCCTGCACTATAAAGATTCATTTTTGAAATTTCATAATTAACTTAGTTTGTTGAAAAGTTAGAATACAAAATTGGCCATCTCAAATTTCATCACAATATAAAGATGAACAAATACCTGCAGTGTACTACAACAGGAGAGTTATTTTGATCATCGTCAACAAACTTCAATACATCTTTATGAAATCTTAAGATCTGACTTGTATTCAAAGGAACACCGTGATCAGGCCAACAAGTGAAATGAAATTGAGTGATTGTTCGTTTACTCTAGAAAAAGAAAAAGTTTTATCCAGCATTTTTAAAAGATAAATACCTTACCATTTATTATGTAACTGTTTTTATTTATCAAATTTATAATTAGTTTATATTAATTGGATTTAGATTAGCTATTCTCAAGTTGTAGTAAACAGACAAACTTACAACAACATTTTCCAAAGATGTCGTTTGTAACATAAATGTCCTTGTTATGTATGAGTCAGATTCTTTTTCGTGAATGAACCTTACTTGGACTTGATTTGAAACAACCAAATCTTCAGTTGAAGGCCAGTACTTTTCACATTTTTTCTTCAAGCAAAGATTTATAAATTAAAAGAAAAGAATTTGTTTTTCAATTAAAATCTTTTTTGTAAAGTTTTAAAGTTCTCAAAAAATTAATGAAATTCAATTTACTTTTCCGCTTTCTACAAGATTAGTCAACATCACAATCACTCTACAGTTTGTTTCAAATATCATTTGCCAAAAATCTTTGATTGTTGAAGACATAGGACCTTGAGCAGCTATAAATATTCGTTTTGTACCAAACTTCTGTAATAGTATGTTTATAAGTTTATATGAATAAATAAAATCAAGTAAACTAGTTGTACCTTAATCCAGCTTGCATTTATGTAGTTCGAACTGTTTTCATCAACTATATTTTTTAAAACAACTCTATTCTCATCATCTACAATTCAAACAAAAGTTCTCAATATTATTAAAAAAAAACTGATTTGGAATATAATATTTTTGATTGAATAATATATAATATTTTCAATGTTTAATTACATAGTTTATCAAATTTTATGTAATTATTCGATTGCTCCAAAACAATTATGTTTCCAAATTACAGTTTAAACGTAATTCAAACTATAACAAATTAGAACAGTACTAACATGGAATTATGTTTTTGTATCTATTCTTTGAACGGTTTTCTTCTAAACTGCTAATCATAGTTAGCAAATTAAGCTTCCCAATGTTTGTTTTTATTTTCTGATAAAAAGTTAATTTTAAAAAAGATTTTGTTTATAAATAAAATTGAAATTATACTTTATTACTTACATCAAGTTGTGTTCGAAAAATCGTGTTGTTTTCTACCATGTGTCTGTATTTTTGAAGCAAATTACTTTTGAGAATTGCAAATTCTGGTAAAGATTCAAATGATTCTATATTGATGTAAATTGCATCTGTTTAAAGTAGAAACGAGAAGTTGATTTGAAACTTTACTTTCAACAAATCAATAATAATACCAGCTTCAATCTCCTCTGCTTCTATACTTTTCGATTTAAATTTCTTTCTGTGAATAACTGATGCAAGTAATTATATAAAAAACAGTTTTACTTACTGTTTTCTTTTTTTCATAATGAATCCTAAGATCACAACTATTATAATGATCAATAAAATAATTATAATTATAATAATCGTGTTTGAATTGATGGTTTTTTGATCGAGTGTTTCTGAAAAGTTGCTCTAATTATTTTCAACAATTTTTACCAAAAATATTTCTCTTGAAATCAAATTGACTTCTAGAGAAAGGACGAAAGTGTTTTTACTTACTTTTTATACACTGGAATGATTCAGACATTTCACCAAGATTTCCATCACAAGTTTGCAAGCTTGCTTTAAAGTGAAGATGCTTTTCACTATCTTCAACTCGAAACGAAAACATCCAACTGCTATTACCCGTTTCGACTTCAAGATTTTGAAACTTTAAGTCATTTTTTCCGGTCGTCTTGATTGCATCAAAGACACTAACCTGAAAAATATTATTGTTGATGCTTATGTAAATATTCTTAATTAAAATTATATCACAACAAAATTTTTTGAATTTTTAAACGAGATTAAATTAAATAACTTTGGCATTATTCGAATTAACTTTACTTTTATTAAATTATCAGAAATATTTTCTTGTTTTGCAAACTCAATGTAACAATAAGAATTATTTATAAAGGTTTGAAGTATTTTCATTGGATATAAACTGATTTGTTTTCCAGTTTCAAAGACATCTTCAATTACAATAGGATAAAACCAATATTTTGGTAACAATTCCATCTTAAAAACAAAATTAGGAATATATCATTAATAAAAACAAGCAAATATTTCAATAATAAGTTTTCTAAATTTTTTTTAGTTCACTAACAAGCTATTAACAGGAAGAAGTTAGTTTTAGTTAGAATAATGTTTTTGGTATATTAAATTAATTCTAGTTAAACCTTTACTTACAATTACTGAATATTTAGTATTTCCTTTTAAATTATTTATATTTATAATCAAACTGGTTTGATGAGTTTGTTGTATTTGAAAGTTATCAACGTTTCCAATTTCTGATACCGTTAAATTGTAAGTAAATGGTAAACTTGTATAAACAAATGCATCAATTAAAAGCATCGTTTGTTTACAAGTAGGACCAGTTTTATTTGCTTTCATACTTGCAGCTGTAAATATCAAATTAGTTTAAAGTTCATCTGACTAGTTAAAATTATTGTTAAAATTTGTGAGGTTCTTGTAAAAGCATAATAAAATGTACACATATAAAAGAAACCCAATTTTATTATTATTTATTCTTTATCAAGTTAAGTTATAAATAGATTTTTCTTATAGAAAGCTCTAATATAATTATAAAACTTGTTATGTACTTACAACATAAAATTAAAATTTTGTTTTAGCAATAGCCTTACTTATTTTATTATACATTTCTTTAAGAAGTTGTCATTAGGAAAAAAAAATTATTACAAAGAGTAATTACTTCAACAATTTGGTTTATAAATATTGAGAGAAAGAATAAGTAATATCAATTTATTCTTTGTATAATTCACGAGATGACAAACTGATTATTTCAATCATAATGGTTTATCATGAGTCTAGTTTATTGCAGATAAGAGATGATAAATTAGATTACTTATTATTACAAAAACATTAGAACAATAATTGAATTCAAAAATATTTGGAAATTACCTTTAAACCAACAAACGTTTGTTGAGTTTTCTATAAAAATAAAAAATATAAATTAATGTTTTGAATAAAAATATCTTATTTAGATTATATTGAAGTTGTTGATTTGATAAAAAGCTAAATATCAAATTTCATTCAACACTCTGATAAAAATAAAAATATTTCTAAAAACTTCTGCATGAAAAGTATCTATATAAGAAAATACCAAAGTTAATCTAATTTCTTATATAAATTGTTTTTTAATGTTGACCTTTAGACACTATCCAACCTGCTTCTTTACATTTCTGTTTTGCATCATTTTGCATTAGTTGAATCACATAATTTGATTTGTTTAGATAATTATCTGAAATTTGAATGACTTTTGTGAATTTATGTTTGCATTATGCTAAAATTTAAGTACCGATAGTTTTAAGTAGTGAAAACTAACCTTTGTTAATTATTACTTCTGTTGCTTTTTCAGAAGAACTTTTAACATTGCAAACTAGTTTTGTATTTGGTTGTATGAGTTTTGGATCAGTGATTGAAATGATACTTTTAAAATAATTCCTCTCTTCCATAAAAGATAAAATGAACAAAATGTTGCTTTGAAGAATGACTTGTCCATTTACAAGCCAGGAAATCTTTGGTCTTTCACTTGATCTTGTTGAGCATGAAATGTTGTTTATATCAAACATAGTGTAATTGTTCATCCTTATTTCAGGTTTATCAAGATAGGTTTCAACTGAAATTTTACATCTAATTATTTTAAGATTTGATGTTTAATTTACTAAACAACTATTTTAATTGAAAGATGCTTAAGAAATTCATAAAATCAAAATCTACTTCTTTTTTTAATAACTTTCACTTTATTATTTGCATTTACAATAATTATCTGAATTTTTCAACCAAAACTTGTTGATTTTGTGTAAACAAACCTTCTACAGTTAATCTTAAAGACCTAAATTCTGAATCTTTTTGCATCAAAATACAATCATAGAATCCTGCCTCTCTTATTGCTACATCATCAAAAGTGATTGTGGATATATGATAATTTGTTTTTCGACTATAACTTTGATAGATTACTTCTTGGGTGTCTTTGGTGACAGATGTTTTATTTCTGTTCATAAAATCCATTTTTTGGAATTTATAAATTTTCAATAATGAAATTAATTTGCTAACCTTTGCCAATTTGCTTTATATTCAGAACCTCCAAAAACCACACAATTAACTTTCACTTGAGACCTCTTAATCGTTACAAACGTATTTGTAATAAAACCGCTTCCAAATCCTGATAAAAAGAAAAAAATTTGAATCTTAACTGAATTTCAAAATTATTTAATAAAAGAATTTAGTTTAAAACAGTGTTGGAACAATTTTAATGAAAATTAAACACCAATCAAAATTAATTTTCGAATAAAGTTACTTACTAAATTTAAATAAACTGATAAATAATTACGTTGCATTTTTTTAAATTTATTTTTCTGTGACTCCTAATATTAATTATACCTATTTTGTTCTATTTACTATCATATAAATAAACTTTTAGAAAGAAATCAAATTTGTTGCTGACAGCTTACTATTTTCACAAATAAATCTTTTCAAGGAAGAACAGTGATCATCATTCCAAGCTCGAAAAGGTGAACTTTCATATTTTTTTATCTCAGCACATTTTTCATCCTTGCTACTTGGTTCACCATAGCCCCAGTTTGTGTAATCAACTTTTTCTTTATCAGACCATTCCCATTCATTTCTATTGTCACCAATTTGATAAAGACCGATCCAAAAACTTCCTAATTTATATTCTAAAAGTCTTTGACTAATAAAAACTTGATTACTCGAAGATTTGATATGAGTCAGAATTCCATCAAACTTGATACAAGTTTCACTAGCATAAGAGTTGTTACAACAATTTGTTGTATAAAAAGTATAAACATTATTTTCATATTTTTCAACCACCGATTGTTTCTCATTAATTCCATTTACTCCTTCAAATGAAAGTCCATCTAAAGAAGTTAAATAGTTTTGTTTGAAATATTATAAAGATTTGAAGGAAATATATTTTAAGTTTCTTTATGTTTACAACAGATCAAATTAAACCAAGATATATAAAAGCATTTTTCAGTTTGTAACATGTCTAAAGAAAATAGTAAAAAAATAATTTCAAAAACAACAACAAAATATCCAAAACAAGTTTAAATCATGACAAAATGATGGATAGAAATTACATTCTACAATCGATATCGTTAATTCAGTTTCGTTTTATGATTATTCGTTTCTCAATAAAACACAACTGATAATTTGTTAGCGTTTGCATATCAAAGTAGTTTTAGAATATGAAAGAGCAATATCAAATCAATCAATCAATAATAAGTTGCTGCAATTAGATAGCTGAATAAGACGTAACTAAACTATTCTTAAGAATAACTTGATAATTTTATCACTAACCACATTTATGAAGTATGATCATGATAACCATTATAACCAGATTAACTGTCCAGGGCAAATTCATATTTTTCATTTTGTCACGCATTTGAGATTTCAATCTCAAAGAACCTAAGAGCAACTTTTCTGTATAAACTGTTTTTCAAAACTTTTGAAATTTTGCTCATTCTATGATTGAAAGTCTTTTAAATTAAGTTTTCAGAAAAATGTTAAACACAAAAAAAATATTTGAAAGAATTTTTTTATTTCAGCATAAACTACGGTTTAAGATGCATTTTTTTTATTCTAAATTTTAGTATGTTTAGCTAATAAAAATTAAATTTCGATTTCAAACTAAATTATGACTGTAGACTTAACCTCAGCATTTTTTTTTGCTTTAGCTATTCATCTTATAGAATATATGACTAAACATGAGATAAAAAAATGGTTTAAACTGCTTCTACATTAAATTGAAACTAGTTATTGAAAACTCAACAGAATTTCTTCTTCAAGGCTCTAACATTTCATTTGTTTGTTGTTCTTTTTGACGTGAGAGATCAGAAACGATAGGAAATGACAAAGAAAAGCTACAAGGAAGTGAATGCAAAAATCCTTATATTTGCTAAAGACAATGATTGTCGAAGAAAATTTTTTGATAAAATATATTTTATGATTATTTGTACAAATTACTTGCTAGTTTACAATAAATAACATCTTATTTATAAAATATTTAAGTAAAAACTTTTAAAAATATTACTTCTCCTTTAAAACTTTGTAAGTTTTTACATATGACTCAAATAACTTAGATGAATTTTGTTATTTATCATAAAAGTTACTAAATTTTAATTATATTTTTCAGAAAAGCAGATGTATGATATCCAACAAAGAAAATATTTCATTATTTTTGCAGCAATTTTATCAGTATTTCCAGGTGAAGAAAGAATAGTGTTTGTGAATTAGAAAACTGAATATCTGGTTTCTATTCAACTTCAATTGTCAAGATTGTTTTCATTTACCTTAAATATACGAATTACTTTTTGACTTTAGAGAATAACGGAAGTACCAACAGACCTAATAAGAAGGAAGGTGATTGGGTGATTTCAAACAACATCTTTTTTTATTAAACTGTAATCTTTTAACAATGATTTTAAAATATCTTAAAATTAATATCTTATTTTGCTCTTAAAAATATTTTGGATATAAAATCTGACTTTTAAAGCTTTTTATTAAAATGCTGCTCAACTCATGAAATTAACCATTTTGTTAAATGATAATAAAAGTTTGAAAATCTTAATTGCTATCATTTATTATAAACAAACTTTAGTTCATGTGATACTTTATTTGAAAAATCTTTTGATCTTTCTTTTATGCTCTTACTGGTATGTGAACAAAATATATTTTTAAATTTTAATCAAACAAACTAAAAAACAAATAAGTAATTTTGGTCACATTTCTATGGAAAAAGTCAGAAAATTTATTAATTTGAAGTATCAGAATTCTATGAGAGATCCGTTTAGAAGGTATGGCTGCTAAAGTTTTTATAAATTTAAAACACTTTACTTTGATTTTAATCAAGAAACAGAATGTCAATTTACAGCAAATGAAGATGAAACTTAATTTGTTTTATCAAAAACCAACTTTTTTGTTACTTGTTTAACTAAAAAGAGTTTCTTAATAATCATTTTAAAACATTACTTAAAAACTTATCGCTTTTTCTAATAAGTGAAACAATACAAACACAAATTAATAAAATAGTTACAAAAAATGAATACAAAAGATTATGAGTTACAAAAATATAAAATTTTGTTTTTCAACTTTATTTAACTGTTTACAATGTTTAGTATTTTGACAAACTAATACTACAATTAAAAAAAATCAATTAAAAGTTTGCATAAGTTTGAAGTGATTCAACAATTTCATTTGCAGCCAACCAGCAAGTTTCATAATCCTTCTGTTAAAATTTATGTTGGTTACTTAAAATAAATTATTACAGATTATTAATATTTACCAAAAAACTTAATATATTTGAACAACCAAAATTATTTCATTTTAATCAACTTGCTTTAGCAACATACAAATTCTAAGCAAAACATATATTTGTTTTATAGTTAAAACTAAGCATATCACAAACTTATAACTTACGAAAGAAGCAAACATTTCAGGCTGTAAGTCTCTTAAATCTTTTACCGTTCGAAACAAGTCAATTCTGTTTTCAAATTGTAATCTTTCATTGATTCGAAGTAAGACACATATGACTCCCGGATACTTTGAGCCATCTCTTTGGACAAATCATTTTTTATTTAAGTAGAATATTTTTTTATTATTTTGATTTTAACTATTAAACGTAAAACTATTTTTACTTTCTTAACCTTTATTTTCTTTTAAAAGTGTTGCATTATTCAATTATATTTGGCAACCAAGCAAAACAACATTTTAAATTCCAACAAACGTTTTGATGTAAGAATAAAGACAGGCACAGAAAGTTTAGGTAAAGCAAACTTTGAATTTTAATAGTAAGAAACTAACAAATGCCAACTTACTGGCTTTGAATTACAATTGTCGATTTTTCATTCCATAACGAGTAAATTTCTTGAACTAGTTTGTAAAGTAATTTTGGAATTTTTATCTTTTCATCACTTTGAAGCAAAATGTTTGCTTCCATAACTTTCAACTTATGTTTCTATCTCAGAATAAAATTTAAAAAAGATGAAGACTTTACAATTTTATATTTTTAATTCAATAAAATAATTTTTTCATTGATAAAACTTTGATATTTTTTAAATATAGAAAATAATAAATCGTTTTTGATTATTATTTTTATTAATTATTATGATTATTTTATTATGTTTTCATTGATATAGTTTTGGTATTTTTTAAATGAATTACCAAACTTTTGACTTTGTTTAAGTCACAATAACTACTTTCAAACTGTTTTTCTTACAAATTTGGTTTGGTTGATGGTAAGAGTTTTAGTTGGAAACAGTTGTTGAGTAATTTCATCTGTACTATTAACAGTAAACTCATCAAATTTAGTTTGATTATTTGACCAGTAATCGTATCCAGAAGTCTGAAATAAGTAATAAAACGATTAAAAGATAAAACTGGGCAAGCAAATGGTTTTCGAAGAATAATTATATGAAATATTTCTTATAATTTTATATTATTCGATAATTGTTATAATCAAACAAGTTATTTAGTTAGAATCAAATATAACTTATTATTTTATAATTTTCATCGAAAACCTCATCAGAAGATTAGTAGCAGTAAATGATGTCAGAGTGTTTGTGTATGCTTATGATATAAAGCTACTATTTTGTAATCCTTCAAAACCTAAAACTGCACTACACACTGTAAAAAACTGGTCTACGAATTGGCAGCTCAGAATCCAGCCCATAAAGTCTGAACTTATAACATTTTCTCGTAAACCAGCTGTAAGCTGCTTGAACTAATAGATTTATTATTCAACGAGTATCTTCGGTCTTGGACCTTGGCATTACTCTATCATCTGACTTTAAATGGCGCAATTATGTTTCCAAAATCTTTGCAAAATCAAACAACCTTGTCTTCCTTATTATAAAGACCTTTAATTTTAAGAACCAATGCTTTTTTATCAATCTTTTCAAATTATACGTACGTCCAATTCTTGAATACAGTGTTAGTCCATGGATACCATATGAAGTTGGTGATATCAAAAAAGTCGAATCTGTTCAGGCCACATACGAGATTGGTATGCAGAAAATTATATATCAAATATGATAGTTATAAACATCGTCTCAGCTTCTTCAATTTAGATACTTTGAAATTCCGACGGATTGAATACGACTTAATTCTTATTTTTAAAATTATCCCCAATTTAATTGACATTCAGTTTGATGATTTCTTTTCTATTAGTCCTTCCTTCAAGTTATATCAGCTCAAACGACACCCATTACACTTTAATAAATCTATATCACCTACTACATTGGTCAGAGCAAATTTTTTCTCATACTGTACAATTAATACATGGAATCAGCTGCCATCAGACATTGCCATGTCAAAGTCACTCGCATTGTTCAAGCAGAAGTTGAACCGTTATAATATTGCCAACATTGCCATTTCTAAACTGTGATTTTCTTCTTTCTTATAATATTAATATTCCATGTAATTGTTCACTGTTATATGCTTTGAGTGATATCGAAATACCATGTGTTACATCTTTTACTTTCTATATTTTTGGATAAATAGATGTTATTTGTGAGAAAGTGCGTAAGCGATTAGTGCTCTTTTCGTGTACCCTCCTTTGCATTTATTGAAATATATAAATAAATTCGTATGTTTAGGAAAATAATCTTTAACAAAATCAATTGTTCTTATACTCACGTGATCGTTTATACTGATAACTAAAGAAACTGAATAATCAACTAGAAGTTGCAGAAAGCTTTTAATAGATGATTGGTTTGGAGATTCAACTGATAAAATTCTTCTTTCATTTCGATATCCCTAAGCGTCAGAATAAAATAGGTACATTTTGTGTTGTGCTACTAGTTACTATACAAATTGTAAATCTACCTTAAGTTCACACGCATTCAAAGAAGCTAATAAGTTGGTCACCCAGGCATGTTGTAGAGTTGTTTCTTTACCTAATAAAAATTAGAAGGCAAAACCTTAAACTTTCTTTGAAACTTTTTCTTTATTAGATTCAAAACTTCAAAATGCTTTTAAATATTACAAGAATCAAGAATCTTACTTTTTTGCGTATTAGTTGGTATCTGTGGCATCAAATTAAGCTTGTTGAAACTTTCTTTCATCTTCGTTGGTAACCTTTCAAATAGAAGTTTAAATAGTAAACAGGCAATTTTAACAAACAAAATTCAAAACTAAAAAAAAATTGAAATTTGAAAAATAATTCTTAATCATCATTTTGACTAACTTTAAAGTACTTTTTTTGATACTAAGGAATTCTTCAGAAGATAGATCAGTGTCTGGAAGAAGATACTTTTCTACAATTAACTTATGTAGAAATGCAAATTGATCCTAAAAGAAATTAGAAATCGATTCGTTGGCAGCAAAGAATTTATTGCATTTGAAACAGATAAATAGCTTCAACTAAACTTAAATTTTTTTCAAGTTTTCATTTAAAACATAAATATTAACATTCCAAAATGTATAAAATTTAATAAATAAATTAGGAAAGCAACAACAACAAACCGCTGTTTGAACCATGTCCATCCGTTGTTTTCTCAGATCGAATACAGTTTGATAAACATCAACAAAATCTTGAGTTTGTAACATGAAAGTCAAATGGTCGAGTGAAATAAAGGTTCCAGTACGACCTACTCCTGCACTATAAAGATTCATTTTTGAAATTTCATAATTAACTTAGTTCATTGAAAAGTTAGAATACAAAATTGGCCATCTCAAATTTCATCACAATATAAAGATGAACAAATACCTGCAGTGAACTACAACAGGAGAGTTATTTTGATCATCATCAACAAACTTCATTACATCTCTATGAAATCGTAAGATCTGACTTGTATTCAAAGGAACACCGTGATCAGGCCAACAAGTGAAATGAAATTGAGTGATTGTTCGTTTAATCTAGAAAAAGAAAAAGTTTTATCCAGCTTTTTTAAAAGAAAATACTTTATCACTTCATATGCAATAGTTTTTATTTATCAAATCTATAATTAATTTATATTAATTGGATTTAATTTAGCTATTATCAAGTTGTAGTAAACGGACAAACTTACAACAACATTTTCAGAAGATGTCGTTTGTAACATAAATGTTCTTGTTATGTATGAGTCAGATTCTTTTTCGTAAATGAACTTTACTTTGACTTGATTTGAAACAACCAAATCTTCAGTTGAAGGCCAGTACTTTTCACATTTTTTCTTCAAGCAAAGATTTATAAATTAAAAGAAAAGAATTTGTTTTTCAATTAAAATCTTTATTGTAAAGTTTTAAAGTTCTCAAAAAATTAATAAAATTTAATTTACTTTTCCGCTTTCTACAAGATTAGTCAACATCACAATCACTCTACAGTTTGTTTCAAATATCATTTGCCAAAAATCTTTGATAGTTGAAGACTTAGGACCTTGAGCAGCTATAAATATTCGTTTTGTATCAAACTTCTGTAATAGTATGTATATTAGTTTATATGAATAAATAAAATCAAGTAAACTAGTTGTACCTTAATCCAGCTTGCATTTATGTAGTTCGAACTGTTTTCATCAACTATATTTTTTAAAACAACTCTATTCTCATCATCTACATTTCAAACAATTAATTTAGCAAATAAGTTGTGTAAGTATATGTAATTAAGGTCAATGTAGTTTGGTTATCAGGAAAATTTGTTTAATATTTAATAGATTATAGAGTTAATTTATTTGTGAATTTAATTTCTACTTATTAATTAACTAATACTTTGTTTGAAAGTGATTTTCTACAGTTTTTATAAACAACAAGCCAATAAAAGTTTGAGATATACTAACACGGAATTATATTCTTGTATCTATTCTTTGAGCGGTTTTCGTCTAAACTGCTAATCGTAGTTAGCAAGTTAAGCTTTTGAATATCCATTTTTATTTTCTTATATAAAAATTATTTCAGAAATTTAATTTTTAAATCTCTGTAGGTACTTACAACAAGTTGAGTCTGAAAATCGGTTTTGTTATTTTTAATCATCTGTTTGTATTTTTGAAGCAAACTAGTTTTGAGTATTGCAAATTCCGGTGCAAAGGCATTGTTTTGTATGTTTAAATAAATCACCTCTTCTTAAAAAGATAAATTAAATAAATTTTGTTACTAAATTACGTAATAAATGAATAATCAGAATATACCATCTGCCTCGTTATCATCTCTTTTGATTGGCGATGAAGCTTTCTTTCTATAAATAACTTGAGTTATAAATTGTTTAATAGCAAACCTGTTTAGTTACTTTCTTCTCACTGTGATAATCATTCCAATAATCACAAATATAATAATTAGCAACAATATGATCGCAAAAATAATTACAATATATGAAGTTGAATTATATGTGTTTGGATTGATTTTTTCTGAAAAGCAACATGTGATATGTATTTATATTAGCTAAAATTTTTCCATGAAACAAACAGAATACTAAAGTTTTTTCAATTTCAAGCAGACGTGCTGAATATTAATAGGTAATTATTTTTAATAAGTTTTTTTTAAGAATTGTCTTTTATAGTATAATTCATTTGGTGATCTACTTTCTAGATTATTGAATTAAACTTTTAATTAATTACTTACCTCTTATGCATCTAAATGATTCAGATTTCTTGCCAAGATTTCCATCACAACTTTGTAAGCTAGCTTTGAATTCTAAATCGCTTTCATTATCTTCAATTTTGAATGAAAACAACCAAACGTTGTTTATAATTTCAATGTCAAGATTTTCATGCTTAATAATACTTGTTTTGTTCATTTCGTTTACTCCAAAGACAGTTATCTAGATACAATTTATGTTAAGATAAAACCAAATACTATTTTAAAGGCAAGAAGTTTACTAGAATACATGAAAATGTCATACGAAGTTGTATTAAGAAAAATTATCAAAAAAATAGATTTTACTTTTAGCAAATCATTCTCTAGAAAAATTGCTGGTTGATGAAATTTCACTTCGCAAAAGCTATTTTTGATGATATTGGTTTGATTTACTTTAATTGAATTTAGATTTATTTGTTTTTCAGTTTGAAAAACTTTCTCAATTTTTATTGGTTGTAACCAGTATTTTGGTAACAATTCCATCTACAAAGTAAATTTATTATTTTAGATCAACTTGGCTTTGTTTGATTAAAAAAATAGTTTTCATTTAATTTGATTAATGAGTTAATCAATCTTGAAATAAATAAAACTTTCTTTTAATAATTACACCAAAAAATGCAGTTACATCATTACTTACAACCAGTGAATAGTTTGTGTTTGAAGTAAGATTATCAAATTTTATTACAGAACTAGTTAGATAAGTTTGTTGCACTTGAAAGTTGTTGGCTTCTTCAGGTATTGATATTGTTATATTGCAACTAAATGGTAAAGTTATGTATACCATAACATTAATCAAAAGCATGGTTTGGTCACAAATTGATTTAGATTTGTTTAGATCCATACTAGCAGCTGCAAATATTTGTTGAGTTTTTGTTACGTCTCTTATAACGGAAAATAATGACTTGACAACATCAATTAAGTCATACTAGTAAAGTGTATGGTGCAGAGGTAATTAGATTCGACATGATGTAACTTTCACATACTAATAAGCTGTTATATGTACTTAGTATAAAAAGTAAGAAAAGTTTCTTTAGCAATAACAACTTGGATTGTAATTTTTTTAACGATAGTTTTATAATTAGCGTAACTAATGATTGGTTTATCACTTTTGTTACCGTTTCAAATATTCAGAAAATAGGTTTAATGAACTCTCAATAATTTGTAGTTTCCTTAATTTAAGTTTGTTGAAAGAAACATTGATCAAAATTTTACTAATGATTCATATCTAACTTGCTTGAACTTACTATTAAACCAACAAATCTTGTTTCCTTCTGTAAAACCAATTACATTTGTTAGCATGCCATTTTGATTAAACAAAACATTTTATTTCTATGCAAAAATTCTAAAAACTTCACTTGTTGACACCGTCCAGTTAATTTGTTTACATTTGTTGCTCCCACTGCCTTCGTTTAGGTGAATCATGTAACGTGATTTGTTTAGAGAGCTTCCTTAAAGATGAAGTATACAAAAGCAAATTACTTTCTTATGTTTTAATTCCTCTTCAATCATATTTCATAAGTTCAAAACTAACCTTTGTTGATTATTACTTCTGTTGTTTTTTCAGAAGAACTTTTAACTTTGCAAACTAGTTTTGTATTTGGTTGTATGAGTTTTGGATCAGTGATTGAAATGATACTTTTAAAATAATTCCTCTCTTCCATAAAAGATAAAATGAACAAAATGTTGCTTTGAAGAATGACTTGTCCATTTACAAGCCAGGAAATCTTTGGTCTTTCACGTGATCTTGTTGAGCATGAAATGTTGTTGATATCAAACATAGTGTAATTGTTCATCCTTATTTCAGGTTTATCAAGATAGGTTTCAACTAAAATTTTACATCTAATTATTTTAAGATTTGACGTTTAATTTACTAAACAACTATTTTAATTGAAAGATGCTTAAGAAATTCATAAAATCAAAATCTACTTCTTTTTTTAATAACTTTGACTTTATTATTTTGCATTTACAAGAATTATCTGAATTTTTCAACCAAAACTTGTTGATTTTGTGTAAACAAACCTTCTACAGTTAATCTTAAAGACCTAAATTCTGAATCTTTTTGCATCAAAATACAATCATAGAATCCTGCATCTCTTATTGCTACATCATCAAAAGTGATTGTGGATATATGATAATTTGTTTTTAGACTATAACTTTGATAGATTACTTCTTGGGTGTCTTTGGTGACAGATGTGTTATTTCTGTTCATAAAATCCATTTTTTGGAATTTATAAATTTTCAATAATGAAATTAATTTGCTAACCTTTGCCAATTTGCTTTATATTCAGAACCTCCAAAAACCACACAATTAACTTTCACTTGAGGCCGTTTAATCGTTACAAACGTATTTGTAATAAAACCGCTTCCAAATCCTGATAAAAAGAAAAATTTGAATCTTAACTGAATTTCAAAATTATTTAATACAAGAATTTAGTTTAAAACAGTGTTGGAACAATTTTAATGAAAATTAAACACCAATCAAAATTAATTTTCGAATAAAGTTACTTACTAAATTTAAATAAACTGATAAATAATTACGTTGCAATTTATTAAATTTATTTTTTTGTAACTCCTATTATCAATTATACCTATTTTGTTCTATTTACTATCATATAAATAAACTTTTAGAAAGAAATCAAATTTGTTGCTGACAGCTTACTATTTTCACAGATAAATCTGTTCAAAGAAGAACAGCTTTCATCATTCCATTTTAAATATTGTCTCCATCCATATGATCTTATCTCAGCACATTTTTCATACTTCCTACTTGGTTCACCATAGCCCCAGTTTGTGTAATTAACTTTTTCTTTATCAGACCATTCCCATTCATTTCTATTGTCACCAATTTGATAAAGACCGATCCAGTAATTTCCCCAACCATTATCTTTAATTTTTCGATCTATAAAAGATTGAATACTCAAAGATTTGATATGAGTCAGAATTCCATCAAACTTGATACAAGTTTCACTAGCATAATAGTTGTTACAACAATTTGTTGTATAAAATGTATAAACATTATTTTCATAATTTTCAACCACCGATCGTTTCTCATTAATTCCATCTACTCCTTCAAATGAAAGTCCATCTAAAGAAGTTAAATAGTTTTGTTTGAAATATTATAAAGATTTGAAGGAAATATATTTTAAGTTTCTTTATGTTTACAACAGATCAAATTAAACCAAGATATATAAAAGTATTTTTCAGTTTGTAACATGTTTAAAGAAAATAGTAAAAAAATAATTTCAAAAACAACAACAAAATATCGAAACAAGTTTAAAACATGACAAAATGATGGATAGAAATTATATTCTACAATCGAAATCTTTAATTCAGTTTCGTTTTATGATTATTCATTTCTCAATAAAACACGAATTGATAATTTGTTAGCGTTTGCATATCAAAGTAGTTTTAGAATATGAAAGAGCAATATCAAATCAATCAATCAATCAATAATAAGTTGTTGCAATTAAATAGCTAAATAAGACGTAACTAAACTATTGTTAAGAATAACTTGATAATTTTATCACTAACCACATTTATGAAGTATGATCATGATAACCATTATAGCCAGATTAACTGTCCAGGGCTTATTCATCTTATTTATTTCGTTTAGTATTTGAGATTTCAATCTCAAAGAACCTAATAGCAAATTTTCTGTATAAACTGTTTTTCAAAACTTTTGAAATTTTGCTCATTCTATGATTGAAAGTCTTTAAAGTAAGTTTTCAGAAAAATGTTAAAAACAAAAAAAATATTTAAAAGAGTTTTTTTATTTCAGCATAAACTACAGTTTAAGATGCATTTTTTTAATTCTAAATTTTAGTATGTTTAGCTAATAAAATTACATTTCGATTTCAAACTAAATTATGACTGTAGACTTAACCTCAATTTTTTTTGCTTCAACTAGTCACCTCATAGACTATATGACTAAACATGAGATAAAAAAATGTTTTAAACTGCTTTTACATTAAATTTAAACTAGTTTTTGAAAACTCAACAGAATTTATTCTTCTAGGCTCTAACGTTTCATTATTTTGTTGTTCTTTTTGACGTAGTAGATCACAAACGATAGGAAATGACAAAGAAAAGCTACAAGGAAGTGAATGCAAAAATCATTATATTTGCTAAAGACAATGATTGTCAAAGAAAATTTTTTGATAAAATACATTTTATGATTATTTGTACAAATTACTTGCTAGTTTACAATAAATAACATCTTATTTATAAATATTTAAGTAAAAACTTTTAAAAATATTACTTCTCCTTTAAAACTTTGTAAGTTTTTACATATGGCTCAAATAACTTAGATGAATTTCGTTTTACACATAAAAGTTTTTTTCAATCATAGTGTAATTGGTCATCGTTATTTCAGGTTTATCAAGACAGGTTTCAACTGAAATTTCAAATAGAAATACTTTGTAGTGAAGTTTACTTCATGAGACAACTTATAATGACTTATAAAATGATTTATAGTTTTTATATAATGCAGTAATTTGAGAGTTCTTATCTTATTTACATTTTGCACTTTTTAAATAAAGCGAACCGTTTACTTTTACATCTATCATTTTTAATAATAATTTGTTTTGTTTTAAAGCACAAGTTTCTACATCTTCCGATATCTTTAAATGTTATCTTGGAAATGAAATAGTTTTTGTTTTTCATAAATGAACTTGATTTATTGCTTCTTCTGTATCGACTGTAACTACAGTTTCATTTTTGTATTTACAAAAATAATATTTAGTTAACCTTATTTAATTTATAACTTATATTTTATTTAGTAATTTACTAACTTTGGTCAAGATTTGTTATATTTAGAACCTCCAAAAAGCAAGCAATGGACTCTAGATCTTTTGATTGTTACCAACTTATTTGTCTCAAACCCTTTCCTGCCTCTTAAGATAAAATAAAAACTTATTGTTGAACCAAATATGAGGCTGTTTTCATAAAATTTAATCTGCAAATTTCTAAAAGTAGTTTTTTACTGATAAAGTTATCATATTTTTTGACAATTAGTAAACCGATTAAAATTAAAATATTTGTAATTAATAATATTTTTATTGATATTAAAAGAAGTTAATACTTTGTATTACAAATGATTCATCTAATTTTGTATATAATTCATATTAGAAACAAAACCACCTAGTACAAAAATTAAATTTAATTGTTGTAAACTCACTATTATCGCTTTGTTATTTGTCAAACATTCCATTTTAGATATTTATAATATGCTAAGCTAAAGCTAATTTTCTGGTATATTTTTATTTCTGCACATTTTTGATAGCAATAAATTAACGCATTACGGCGCCAGTTTGTGTAATTAACTTTTTCTTTATCAGACCATTCCCTTTTTTTTTATAATAATCTATTTGCTTTAGACCAATCCAATAACTTCCCTAGAATCTAATTCATCCCAAGTTCTTTCATTAGTATATGAATAAAATTCCAAGTTTTCTCAGTTTTGACATGAGCAAGGAACCCATCAAATTTGTTACAAGTTTCATTTGCTTGTTCAATATTACGACATGTTTTTGTATAATAAGTGTAGATACTATCTTTATAGGAAGAGATATTAGAAGCTTTTTTGTTAATTCCATGTATTCCCACAAAGGAAATTTCATCTACAAATGTTAAATGGGTGCATTAAAGTAATTACAAACAGTACTCAAACATTTTTAATTACAAAATTTATTTCTATTTTCTTAATTAACTTTATTTTTTTAAAAACAAGAAAACTTGAACAACAAGGATTATTGATTTTGAGTTATGAGTATAATGTCGACCGTATTTCAATATTTTTTTTGAGTTTTGCAAATATCGAGTAAAAATTCAGTTGATAACTGAATTACGGATTTATTTTTTTAAAGATTAAATTCCACTGCCTTTATGGCTTTGAATATCAACACTTAACAAGCTGCAATTTTTTACATTACTGCTCTATTTTGAAATTTGCAAAATTAATTTTAAACGAAATAGCTATAAAGTATATAAAAAATAATCACCCAACAAGTACATATGTAATATAAGTTTATAAAAGAATATTAATGAATGAAATACAATACTGATAAAACAAACCACTTTTATCAAGGAGTAGCACCATTGCAATCAAATTAGCTGTCCAAGATAAGCTCATCCAGTTCATTTTTTTATATTCAGTAAATAGATATCAACTAAAATCAAAATCAACTTTAATACTTATTTAAATAGTTTTAACATTCAGTAATATCTAAATCATTCACTAAAGGTTTTTTCAATTGAAAAAAATTGTTTAATTGTTTTTATCTGCTTAACTGACGACTCTCAACATAAGCTTCCAATTGTTTTGTTCTTATATACATAAGTTATCTTGAAGGAAAGGAAATGACACTCATGAGCACTGAGTAGAAGAAAAGTAGAAGAGGAAGTAATTTCATCAAGTTATTTAACAGCTTATGATATTATCTAAACAAACTTAACTGATGTTATTTCTTGAGGTATTGCTTAGAATTTATTAATTAAATTATTTACCAGATATCTTATGACCTTTATTAGTAATTTTTAATAATATTTCTTTAAGATTCAATTATTTTAAGTTTCAGTAGATTAATCTTTCACTTATTTAATTAGGATAATCTATCCATTAATCATTATTGAGCTGTTTTTTCATACTTTTTTTATGTTAATTTTACATTCTAGTCTAATCCTAAAAATAAACTTTCATAACTAACAGCAAATGTATTTCAATTTCTTCATAACAAAACATTATAAGCAACAAATACTTAATTCAGTAGTATCCCAAAAATCGACATTTTAAACTTGATGAAACCATTATAAAAGTTCCAGTTTTTGCTGTAGATGAAGATCAAAGTTTTTCAAAATGAAAAACTAAAAGTATTGAACTTTTCTCGGGGAGATAACTTGTATAGAACTCACGCTTAAGCTTTTATCAAACCTCTTGGATTCAATGTTTTTCAGATAGATTTAGAGTAGTAAACGGTTTATTTTTTATCAAAAGATTTTCCTTGTCACATCTTTTTTCATTTTGCTAGAACATTTTATTATTGATTAAAGGCTGCCAGATGTGTTGAAAACGAAAAGTTTTCAGGTCTTGACTTTAACAACAGAGTCTTTGCTTTTTTGAAGACTAGACAAAACAATCTTGGCGTTTTAATCTCGATACTCAGAGACTAGGAGGAGAAGTGGAGCAGAAGATACCTTGAATAAAGATAAAAACAACTTTTTCCAAATTAATATTTTAGGTGTAGGACAAAACGTTTTAAACTTAATCTTCATAACAATGAATAGAATGATATTATCATATTTTCATATTTAGTTTAGTGAAAATATATTATCAGCAATTTTAAAACTATTAAATAGTTTTATTGGAAGCTACAAAATTACAATAATTACTCTTGTGATTATCTGTAGCTTGATTCGGCTGAGAATATATGTCAGGTCAGAAGTTATGGAGATCCAGTTGCTGCCCATGCAGTAAGATTCTACTCTTCACGCCAATAAGGTTATGCAGCGGAAAAAAAGGAGTGATGCAGATGCGACCAGCTGACGATTCAGGAGATATCAGAACGAACTACCAACTTTCAATTCGGAGTTTTGCGTTTCTTAGGAGTGTTTTCATTAAATAGACTCAATAAGCCCTTCTACATGGGCTTTTTATTAACTTTTCCTTTTTGCAAAGATATGTAAGCCAGGAATCGAACCCAGAATCTCCTGCCTGGTGGGCGGATATGATAACCGCTACGGGTCGTAAATATCATTTTTCGAATGGATCAATAACATCAAAATTATTCTCAGAACAATATTTGAATAATTCGTTTAGATAAAATACTTTGACTTTTTCAGTGATGAATTAGATTAGGATAGCTTATTCTAATAAGAGCTTAGTTTTATAATTACTGATGAATAGTTAAATATTAAAATTCTTTCTTAAAACTGAAGTTAAACTTCTTTAAATCTAAATCTTTTTCTGATGGTTGTAAAATCTCAGAAATTAAAAAAAAAATAAAGTTTGCTCTAAATTTGCAACAATTATCTAATTTTAATGATTTTTTACTACAAAAGAGATTATCTTAAAGCTCAAAATAGAATAGTTAAGAAGTTATCAGAGAATATGAAGAAAGTTCTTTTTAGCTTGAAGATATAGATCCTCTAAGAAGTTGAACAAAATTAATAATGATTTTTCATCATAGAACTAAATAAAAGATTTCACGAAAGACAAGCAGAGGATATCTTATAGATGTCTAAATAAAATTAATCTAAGCAATAAAATGTTGAATTCTCTGTTCATTTCTAATAAAAATGAAGTTATAAGAACAAATTGATTGGAAAACGGTTCCAGCAATAAAATTTTAATCATAATTCTTGCCTTTTATAAATAAATCAAAATATTTTCATAAAATAGATTAAAATTTACCTACAAATTTTCACATCAACTCTTCAAGTAAGTTATGTGGAAGGAGCAAGGCTTATGTTACCAGAATTCGAATAGAAGATATTTTTTAAGTGTTCACAATTAAATAATTAAAACTACTCCAGTCTTTTGAGTTAAAAAACACAAGTTCGAAATGATAAATCTTATAACGAGTAACAAAATTTTAATCGTTTCAAACTGATTAAGTTTCATAAAAATAAAATAAGTTTTGATACTTATACAGGACAGTTTTACATAATCCTTTGAACCAGTACATATAAAAACTTCTAATTTGGTACCAACTAAAAACAATAACTTGAAACTGGGATAAATTGATAATTTTTTTATTAAAAAAGACTGCAGAACAAAATTTAGATGTTAGAGAATAGATTTGAGTAATATATGTCTTATCAGATGACTAGAAGTCAATACTTTTGTCACTATTTACATAGAAAGTGTACAAGCATCACTTTTATCATTATCAACATAAAAATAATGAGATTTTTTCGACTAATATTGCAATTATGCAAACGAAAAAAAATCATTGAAAGAAGAAAAAGAAAAACAATTCTTCTAAAAATTTCCATGCAAGATCTAAATCATTTCATGACAAAACAAGAAAAGTATTTTCATAAAATATCTTCTAGTATGCCATTATTTGTTCATCACAAATAGAATTGCTGACAGTAACATTAGAAAAATAACAGTTTTAAGTCATTTTTTTAGTTAAGGTAACTAGGGTATATCTGCAATATTGTTTGATTGTGACAAAGTAACACTTGTGATTTCAATAGGGCTATTTTCAGGCTGGGTTTCTACTTTAATTTCTTCCGGAATGTCAAGTTTGCTATCATCGTCTTCATCACTGGAATCGAGTCTGACGTCACTATCTTTAATTCTCTTTCCTTCTTTTTTAGAATCTTTATTTTTCTTATGTTTTGTTTGTTTAGATTTGTGCTGCTTTTTCTTTGATTTATCTTTTCTTTTCATCAATTTTTTTAAGCTCTTGTTTTTTTTTTTCTTTTTTTTATGTTTTTTCTTCTTCTTATTTTCCGGAGAATTGCACGTAGTGATTAGACATCCGATTATTACAAACGCAACTACTCCCAAAATCAATAAAAGATCAAACGTCAAGGAATTCGATTCATCGTCGTTTGAATTTAAAATTGCTATAAAAAAGTGAATCAGTTTTACGAATTTTATTCATCAAAGTTTTTATTTTTTGATGATAGAAAGTAATTATTAATTAATCTTATTTTTTTAATTTGTATAATGGAAAAAAATACCAACTGTCAACTGTCAGATCCATCTCCTTGAGTTTTCTATCATAAAATTTATTGGAAAACTTCAACAAACAAGTAAAGTCTCCTACATCTTCAACACTTAAACTTGTAAATCTGATGATTGAGGATTTAATATATTCATTAGAATACAAATAGTTTTCCTGGTAGATTTTCTCTGATTTTTCCATCGAAACTGGAACACCTTTTCTGAAAAGAAAGCAAGAATGTAAATTTTATACATCTACGAAAAATTTCACAAATTTTAACCTGACCCATACAGCCGAATAAGCACTATCTCCTAAAACAGTACAAGTAACACTTGCTTGTTTGCTTTCAACTTTAATATTTGATTTTGATAAGAAGCCACTTCCAAAATCTTATAATATTAATTCCTTGAAACAATTACTCAAAATGATATTTAACATAATATCTACCATTTTCACAAACAAATTTGTTGACATTTGCGCATTCACAGTCAGCCCAAAATGAGAATGCAACAGGCTTTTGAGGAAAGCTTTGCATAGTTGACAAAATTACAACACACTTCTCATCTCTACTATCTGGTTGATTTTCATACCAATTATCATACGCATAATTTGTTCCATCTGACCATTTATACTTTCTTTTATCTTCACCGACTTGATGCAAACCAATCCAAAATCCATCTTTCAAAACTGCTCCAGTATGCGTAGTATAATCATAAAGTTTTTCTTTTAAGAAACTTTGAATACTTTCACTTTTAACTCGGGCAAGATAGCCATTAATTTTGTTACAAGTTTCATTTGCTTCAGAAGCAGTACAGCAAGGATCGGTATAAAAAGAGAAAATTTTTTGATCATATCTTGCAATTGAACTGAAGTCGCTAAATCGTACCTCTGCCAAAAAGTAAAAATATCATTATACTAATTAACGTTGAATTATCACAGTTGTTAACTAATCATATAGTTTTACTAGAACAAAATAGTTATTATTAATTTTTTTTAATTATGATTAATTTTTGTATCGTTTATTTAAAGTTTATTTTCTAAGAATTATTCACTTAAAAAAAGTCACCTACCAGCCTCTAGAAGAGTTCCAATTAGCAAAACTGTAAAAACTTTAACAAGAAAGTACATATTGAAGCTTTCATCGTATAAAAAAAAGAAAGATTGATTTTTTAATATTCACACAATAATAATTTTGAATATTTTTATACCAAAATATGAAAAAAACTAATTAATCGTCAATCATGTATCCTTTGTTTTGCAATATCAATTGTAGCTTATATTTATAAAACTTCAGGTGCAGTTTTACAAGAGATTATTTAAGCTAAAAGCTTTTAAAATTAATGTCAACTGTATGAGCGATTTTAAATAACTAATACCAAATCAAAAAAGAACATTTTTGGCTATTTTTTGTCAAGCAAACAGCTATTATTATGATAAATTAAAGAATTTGGTCAAATCGTATTTTAAGCTGTAAATACCAATTTATTAATTAAATTGACAGAAAGAAAGACTGAAATATAAATAAAAAACACTTTAAAAAAAAGCAAATATAAGCTATGAAGCGTTAGATTTGAAATACTTACTAATTTGCAGCTAGATAATTCTTTTATTAAAAAGTTTGATAGAATTATTAGAAAATGCTTTCAATCTTATTAAATTTTGAAATATATTCGATATCTTTTAAAATCAATATTACTAGACTCTAGGCGCGCGATTAAAATGTCAAACTTTTATCATAGTTTCAACTTTCCATTTTAGTTCAACAATGCTTTAGTTGCGTAAAACTGTTAAAAAGTATCATCAATACTTAAAATATTTTGATTTTTTTGAAATTAAATTTTATTTTTTATGGAAGTTAACTATGGTTAAAATGGAAATGAATTTGTTAGAAGCTTGTTAAATTAGTAGTTCTCTACATTTGATTAATTAAAAAAGATTTAACTTCAATAAAAAACTTCAAACGCCATAAATATTCAATGAGTCATTTTAATTACTTAACAAAATTATTAGAAGAAAAATACTTATATAAATAATCAAATATAATTTAATTAAATCTTTAAAATTAAACAGTAAACATCTTTAAATAATAAAACTAAGCTTTATCCTATTACTAAGTAACAATATAAGTGTTACCAAACTATTTATCAAACAACATAAACATATAGGAAATATACTTGCAAAAGAAAGTATTAACTAAAAAGCAATTTGTTTATTAATTCACAAACTTAATCAAATAAGAAATTTTTAAATAAACTTTAGTAAAATTGACTTCATGTTGAAATGCATGTTCAAGACTTACTTTTGTAAAAAACTTGAAGTCACTAGAATTAATGCATTTATATCAACAAACAACTTTGACTTACAAATAGTTTTTAACTTTTAAAACTTGATATCTAAAAACTAAAATTTATTTTTTATTATTTCCTAATTTTTTCAGATTAAGTAAATCTCTATCATTTATTTTAATGATTTACATATGTTGCCGAGATGTGAGGAGTATTTATTTATATATTACAGACTGAAATATAAACATAGAAGGATCAAATCTTGTATTGAGCAAAATAATTATTAGTCGGCTAAATACAGTGTTTTTAAAATTAATTCATCAAAAGTTTGCCCCAACTTTTTCTGCAAATTTCTTAATATCTCAAAATAAAGTTTAAACATTTATTTTAGAATATTATCATTGTGCTTGTTGTCTTTAGGAAAAAACAGTTCACTTTAAAAGCTGAAATTTATTGGGATACTGCTTAAGACAGGTTAGTGCTATAAAATCACGATCACTATAAGATCTATTACATACTAGATTAACTTGAGAAACTACAGTAAGAATAATTATTCAAAGCACTTGTCGTTTTCTCGTAGTAGGTTTCTTGCCCTGTTAAAGTTTTTAGATTTATTCAGTTTTTAACTTATAAATTTCTCCATTTTTAAAAATTATTTAGTTCTAAGCTTGTCTTTATTATAATAAAAATATTTATTTGAAACACAAGCGAAGCTGCAACAGATTTTTGGTGAAGAAATTATTTGGTACCCAGACCAGTAAAAAGAAGCTTTGATCCTTTAAGTCCAGTCTGAAAATTTTAGTAAATATATTACTTTACCTTTAAAGTTGACAAAGAACTATCAAATTAAACTTGATGATAGTTGAAAAAATTTAAACATTATTTATTATCATTTTATTACTAAAAATTCTGAAAATTGCTCACTTTTCTTGCATTTGAATTCGTCTTTATATAAAACAAGTCTCTTTTAACTGTATTTATCAGGTCTGTAGATAATTTGACCACTTTAGATAACTGTACTTGGCCTCAATTGATATTTTTACTTATTAACTAGCCAGCATAATTACTGTTTAGATTTAGCTAACATTTAGAATGTTTTGTGTTTTTTTGTGTCTCAAACCTTAAGTACTTTTTTAAAACCAATAGTAAGTTTTATAATTAAATATTTTTTGTATTTGATTTTATGCTTAGTGATTGTCAACATTGGATTTTATAAAAGAGTTTTTGTTATTGTACAGTTGTGTTTTTAAAATCTTTATCTGTTGAAGTATCATGTTTTAAATTAAAGCTTAATAAAAGCTTTTAATTAAAGATCCATTTTTGAAAATAAGTTTTTTAATTTTTAGAAAATTTATCACTTGTTTTCAGTAGAGGCTGAACTTGAAATATAAATAAATCTAATTTTATGTTTTATAAAAAGCTCTTAATCAAAAATAATTTCATAAATCTGACTAATTATTCATTGACAAGATTTGTTTTGCAAAAAGCAATTTTAATGTTTTCTATTAAAGCATTAATTAATTAGATTTTATGATGAAATAACTTTCAACTACCTAAAAAGTGTTCTTAGCTTGAATAAGCATTAACTTCAAAATATAAATTAAAATATTGTTTCTAAAGTCCATGTTTTATTTAAGTTTTTTTTCTTTTTCATTACATTAGTATTTTTTCTGATTCAAATATAAATAACTTTTTATTCTAATCTGTTGAAATGTATTGTCATTTTGATTATTCTTACTTTTATATTTATACTAATGTCTTATAAAAGTGTTACTTTTGAAATTTTGAAATAATTAAATATGTTTAAGTACTTTTTAAACTTAAAGTGGTTTATTGACAGTTTTTTATCTATTTCATATTTTTATTATAGTGCATACAACTTAATAGCTTAGTACCTATAATATAGTTTATGATTTTGTATTTTTAACACAACTTTTCAAAGTCATATATACAATTTTAAGTTGTAATTTAACTTGTTTATTTATTAAATCAATGTAATATTTAATCTGTGTCTTTTTACTTATTTTATTAAATGATGTAACCTAATTGTATTTTGTAGATTAGAACTAAAACCATTTTCAATATTGAGTAATTGTCTTTTTTTATTATGTTTTTTATTTATTTCTGATTATTTCCTTAATTAGAATTAAACTTTTTATAAAGGGAGTGTTGACCAAGTATTAACTTTATTCATGATTTTGATATATATTTTATTTCTACTTTTATTCATATTATGCTTAAAAGTTCATGGTATATAATTTTGGTCAAAGTTAAGAATTAAAACTGAATATTACCTTTTCATTATTTTTTTCATATTTTGTATTTTTCAAAATAAGGAAAATGAGTATAATTTTGTAGATTTATTTATTATATTTTCTGATGTATAAGATGTTTACTTTATAAAATAAAAATCAATTGTTAACTTATGAAATGTATTTTTAAATTATCAATTTTTTCATATTTCTTTAGTTTTCTCATCTGTAGTACATTTTATTTCCTAGAACTTTACATTTTTAATGATTTTAGATACTTTTTTAGGTGTTATGTATTTTAATTTTTTAAAGTTTTTATTAAAATTTTTTGATTTATAACTATTTGTTCCTTCTATTTGGTTATTTAACTAAAAAATATAATTTGTTTAAAGCTTGCTCTATATATTGTAGTATACAACTATTTTTTTAATAATTTGTATCCTAAATTTTAAATTAAAAAACAAATCGTTCTTTTAAAATTTAAATAAAATATTTTTCTTCTTAGGATTGATGTAAGAAATTATTTAAGAAATGATAAAACTACCAGAAGAGCTTTCACATGCTACAAAGCCTTTTGTTGTCCTAACTGGACTGAATATTACTCATAATGCTATTCATCAGTCTATATGGGATGCATTTGTCAATAATCGACGAGAGAGCAGATTACCTCTATCGTTATCTTGCTTACCTGGTGACCATGCTTATCCTAAATGCAAAAATAAACGAACTTCTTATGATTGGTATATACCAAAAGGGCTCTTAAAAACAAAATGGATAAGTAAACATTTAAAACAAGTACCTGCTGTTGTTGTGATATTTATCGAATTAGATTGGGATGACCCTGCATGGCAAGAGCGTCACCAAGCATGTGCATCTCGTATACAAGTTGTAAGAGCAAGTTTAAGTGGCAGAGGAACTAAGTTGGCTGTGGTACTTTTACAGAACAAAACACCTATACCACCTGGAGATGATCTAGGAAGCAGTGCTATTACAAGAGCAAACGCTCTTTGTAGCACTTGTGAGTTATCAGCTAAATCTCTCTTTGTTTTACCAATTACTGATCAAATTTTGGGTTATGTCACTCGTCTTGAAGCTGCATTTTTTGAACTTGCTCAAAGCTATTATGTTGCTGAATGTAAACAAATTGAAGCTCATAAAGAATTTTTAAACAAAACAACTCATCAGCTGCTTTTTCCTCGACATCAATTCAAAATTGCTTTTTTTCATGAAATGATGCAAACTCCAGGAGCTCAACGGAAAGCACTGAAGCATTACATCCAGTGTTACAAGCTCATTCAAGAATTAAGGTCTTATGATACAAATAATCTAGAAATTAAGCTCATTGCTGGATTCGTTAATTACAAAATTTGTCAGATTTCTTTCCTCAAACTTGATTCGCCAACTCCACTTGATGCAATCAGCCAATTTCGTCAGCATATCAATCATTTTAAGCCACTACGTGGCAGTATGGAGCTGCTGTTTGAACATAGCACTTGGCTCTCTTATCAATTTAGTTTATTTGGTGAATTGTTTGAATGTGCCCTTAATCAGGGCTTGACTGCCATCCAAACTCAACATCCGGGCTTCTATTTTCATCAAGCTGCGCGATACATTCGACAAAGACGAGAATTTTCCAGAAATTTATGTCCTAGTTCAGAAGACATTTATCCAAATGACGATCCTTTAAAAGACCCATTAGAGTTTTATGGACAACGTCAATGGAGACAAGGACAGCAGCGAATCGATCCGCCTGATATGGGTCGTGAGCGCGAAGGCGTTCTCGCTCTACAATTGCAAGAAGCCAAATTTGATCATTCTGCTGCAATCATTCAGCTGCTCACTCAAGCGATAAGTCACGTGAGAAAATTTAAATCACACCGTTTGAAATTAAGTTTGACTGTTCAAATGGCTGAAGAATGTTTCATTTCTGGTGACTTTTCCAAAGCAATTACTCTTCTGAAGCGTTCAATGCACGATTATGCGATAGACAGGTGGACGTTGCCACTATCTAACACCCTTAATTTTGCTTTACATTCAACATATCTAATCGGAGATATTGAATCATTTATAACTCTGTGTGTTTGTGCCATCAGTGAATCGTCAGGATTTTCTGTTGATGTTCAGAAAGGTTTACAGCACAGTTTACTTCATGTATTAGCGGGTAATACACCCGCTTATTCAAACCTATCACCTATCGGTGTTGTATTTGATAGAACAAAGACACAAACTGCATTAGAACATTGGCAAACATCTTTCGCCACTTTTAACAACTTGCAGTTGAATATGAATAGTTTATTTAGTTTTATTTACTGCAAAGCTTGCTTTTCATCCAATGAAACTCCTGTTTCTTCTCAAGCTACTCTTTCAGTTTTCATCAAAGTCACGTGTCCATTAGCGATACGCTTCACTAAGCTTGTGGTGAGTTTTCAAGATGATAGCTACAATATTGAGTATGTTAATAACGACAAACAAAGTGATCTCTGTTTTCAATCTGGTTCTATTTCACACCAACAATTTCAAATCCCTATCCACCAATCACATATCAAAAGTCATCTACGAGTTACATCACTCACTTTACATCTACAAAATCAATCCAATCCTTGTAAAGACCTGAAATTCACATGGCAGTGGCAAGCAAGTAAAAAAAGTCAGCTACTACCTTCCGACAAAACTTTACTCCACCAAATAAATACTGAAGGTGTTAACAGCATTCTTTGGTCCAAAATACCAACTTGTTTATCGACTGTAATTGTAGAACGTCCGTCTAAACTTCAACTGATCGTCAATCACCCAACACCTGCTTTAGTAAACGAGTTTTACCCGATTAAAATCTGTCTCACTTCTGATGAAGATCCTCATAAAGTTGCTTCTGATATTACAGCAATGATTGTATTGAAAGGTGATGACTTCAGTTTGCTGTATAAAGAAACAGATGACAGCGAAGGTCATTCATCTATTCTAAGGAAGCTTAAAGACATGCAAGCTGGTGATAAACAAGAATCGTGTGTTTACTTCGTCAGTAAAAGTTGTAGTTCTGTGGAGGTGGAAGCGATCATCACTTACAAATGTAACAACAATATGTCTGAAGAAGAGTTAGTCTGCTCCAGCACGATCACTAAACAATTCAAGATTGATGTTTCGGACCCTTTTAAGTTTGAATTTAAGACTTTATCAAGTAGTTTGCAAACTTTATCTTCAGTTAAACTTCATGAGAATTTCATTCATACCATTAAAATCTCAGCAGTCACATCCTGGAAGCTACACATAGTTTCTAGCGAATATCAATTGCAAGTTAGTGATGAAAACTTTCATGTAAAACATGGAACGACAAATACTCTCACTGATATTTACTTACAAAATGGAGAAGCAGCAATTGATGGATTACAAGCCTCTATCACTTGTCCTAATTTCAATCAATTAAATGTACATCAACTACAATTAGGAACTTACAAAATCAAATGGAAGCGACTATCTACTGACGATGTGCCCGCTGTTTGGACTTGTTTACCAATACCACCTCTAAAACTTGAGATGTCCCCGATATCTGTGACCATGTCTTCGCCTCCCTATGGTGTCCTACATCAAAAGCTTTCAGTCAAATATCGAATCTTTAACTCAACTGATAAGACTCGTGTGGTTGAAGTTCGCTACGATGCGGTTGATTCGTTCACTTTTTCAGGAAATAAGTTTCATCGTAGTCACGTGCTACCATTTTCTCATCACAACGTCCCTTTTCACCTCTTCCCACTAGCTGTAGGTTACATTACACTTCCCAAATTAACCATCAAAGCAATTCAATGTGACAAGGACATAGATACTGCAGACAAAGTTGACCATAGTCAATTAGCAACTCATATTTACGTCAAACCAACCAAATGTTAATCTAATCTTTCATTTATTAACGTGCAATGACCATGACGTCATGGTAATTATGACGTCATCACCGCTATAATAGTGCAATAGATGAAGACATGTATATTAGTTAAAGCTTAAAAGATTGATGGGAGTTGGTAAAGCCATCTAAGTTTTTGTGTCTACTTCTATTTAAAGTATTTTTCATTTAATTTTTCTGTCTTTATTTCGTTTCTAATTTTAGTTTAACTTTCGTGGCGCATTTTGGTTGCTTGATTCGATTTCTTCTCTATCATCTCTTATAGAATTTTATTAGGAGAAATTGCAAGTCACCTCTTTATCCAATTCACTTTCATTTTTCTTTCCTACATCACCTTGTTTATCAAATGCATCTTTTATTTATTTGCTGAATCAGAAACTATGTCACCAATACGCTTTTTTAGTTACATTCACAGCTTAATTAATTTAGTTTCTACTCAAATAATTTATTTTCTTATTCACTGATTGCCAATTGGCTTTCTTATTTAATGTTGTCAATAATTTTTTTCAGTCAAAAACTGTGTAGGGTTAACTAGTATGCCTTCGTCAACTCCAAGTAAGTGATTTCGTATTTACTAAGTTTTTATTAAAAGCAACTTTTTTGTTTAAACTTTATCTAAACTTATCCAGCTTTTAACTTGTGTATAATTTGCAGGATTCTTACCTGATGGAGATGAGATTATTGGGACTAGAGCAAGGTTATTGTCAAATTTAAACGATATTGAAGTGATTGTCAGACAAACTTTTGAAACTATTTCTACTAATCAACGAGAATCTACTGAAAATGATTCCACAAAAACCACTAATAGCAAATCAATGAACGTCAGCAAGCTCATCAAGTTACTTGTCAATAAAAACAAGAATGTGGACCAGCTGATGAAAACTGCTGATCAACAGAAGGATATCCAAGCCAAGATTGATGAAACTAAGAAGAAGTTATCAAATACTGATGAAAGAATCAAACATCTTCATCACAGTTTTAAAAAAGCGGAAATTATTCAAGCAAATGCGATGTTTGTTGCTAAAGAACTACTGAAAAAGATTGATGTTGCTCAATCTGCTCCTGTTGGTTCCGAAGACATCGTGAAGTACGCTCATAAGATCAGTTCTTCATGCTCTACTGTATCTCCATTAAACTGGTCTCCAGGCGATCCACGCCGTCCTTATCCACAAGATGTTGAGATGAAACTTGGTTTAATTGGACAGTTAAGCAACTTGCCTTCCAGAATGGACTCTAGTGAAACAGCGGATGTATCTCAGTTGAAACCTCTAGGAACTGACGGGATCACTTTTACTGCTGCTCCAAAACAGAACTTTAATGGAATGCAATGGGCTCAAACATTAGCGGCTGAAGTGAAACCTGATGATGCAGAATTGATGTCTTCTGATTCTTCATCATCAGAATCTTCAGAATCAAGTTTTGGTGATTAGACTTTGTACTTTCTTAAAATCGTGTTCGAATTTTCAGCTGAATTATTTTGATACTTTATTAAAGATCTTTATTTAGTGATTCAATCTCATTTATTAAGATATTGATTTAAATCAGTAAATATGGATAAACATAGGAAAGGGTTTAAACAAATTAAATAAGTGATGAAATAGATTAGATTAAAACTGATTCAAGTACTTTTATAAATCAATTGTGTATATTACAAAAAAAGAGACAAATTGGTTAATTTGATGGATATTTTTGTAAAATATGAATTATAATAAATAAATCTTTGGAAATCTTTTCATACAAATTTAAATTTTATGTTTGTTTATCCGTAATTCAACAACTACAGTTTACATTTATTCACCTTTTTATGTTAGTAAGATCAAAGCATAGTTGAAAAAGTTAGAAAAAGAACTAGTTGAAGGCAAATTTTATATTTTACTAACAGTATTACTATGATAGTAGTTCATTGTTAAGAAAGTAAATTAAAGGAAAAATACTCGCAAACAAGTAGTACATTCTACGCAAGTGTTTGATTAGTAATAATAAATTGTAAAAAATTCAAACGTAGTTGAATTAGATACCAACTTTTTTATAGTCTTAACTATGAAAAGATTCTTGCAACTACTTTAAAAAACAATCTAAAAAATTGATCATAAATTTTATACAACAAAACTTTTGAACACTTGTTAAGTACCTTTATTTCATTTTAATGATGAAAAGGTCAGTAAAAACTAATTAGAATTTTTCCATCACTGTTATCGATTATCAGAGTTTAAAAAAATTTACCATCTGATTTTTTTAATATCTACTTTATTATCAATAGGTCTGTCTTAAAAATAATTTTCATCCTTAAATATTTTCATAAGATATCGATAAATGTTATTTTGAATTCCGAATAACAAACAAACTCAAAGCTAAACAAACTTATTTAACGTTACTAGGTAAAAAAACACTGAATAAATCCAATTTAAATAAATTATATACAAAACGAAATTATAAAAATTGAATTTTTTAAATAAACATATTTATAATTTTGTTAACTAGCTTTAATTTAAGTGCATTTAAATAACTCGTGGTTATGTGATGCAAGTTTAAGTTTTTGCTTTAAAGATATTTACTTTGCAATTAGAAAAGTTTCATAATTAAATTATTTAGAATTAAGTTATGCTATAATATATATGGTATAAATATAAATTTTCAGCATTAATTATTAATAAGAATTAGACCCTACTTTCTTACCTTTCATAAACGTCTACCATTTTGTACATCATAATAAGTTTATTTTTTAATGAAACTAATTGTTTGTGTAATAAAACATATTCTTAAATAGTTCTATTTCAATAAATTTTAAAAAGAAAATTTTATAAATAATTCATAGTCAATTTGAAATATTTTTAATCAATTTAAAACACTTAATTGATAAGTGATCACCAATAATTTGTCAAGTATCATTTTTATTAATAAATGAAAACAAACTTTGTTGGTTGCTCACTTAAGCTTTAATGTTTATGATAATACATTTAATTATACTATTTAATAAATGTTTTTCAATAGAAATTTGCAGCACACAATTTTAAATGAGATTTTTTAAATCTCTTATTAATCCCAGCGAAAAATTCAAAAATCTTTTCAAAAGTTCCAAGAAGAAAAAAAGACATGTAAACCTAATTGTAAGTTATAAGAGGGCAAGGCTTTCAGAAAAAAAACATTACACTGATGACGAGCTACAAAATTTTGTTGATGGCTGTTATACATACAAGAAAAAAGAAATTACTAAACAGCAAATAGCTCAGTTAATCAAAACGGATAAGAAAGTAAAAGATGACCTTAAGCGGCGCCATCCTGTATTTATGAATCATACAATATCTTACTACAATAAATACAGTCGTTATGCTTTTCTATTTTTTTTACTAATTATGACATTCGGGATTTATTTAAGCTTCTACAATGCTGCAATCAAACCATCTTTAGAAGGATTCATGATAGTACATCTCACAGATTTTATTTATATTGTTATAATGGTTTGCATATCAAAAAGAGGTTTTATAATTCAAGGAGTAGAAATAAAAAGTCTTTTAAAAGTTCGATGGAGATATATGGCAACAGTTGGTGTTTGGTTGGATTTGATATCATTGCTACCTATTGCACAAACTCACTATTTATTTGCTAACAGTGACTATATCTATTTTAGCTATGGATCCTTGAGAGTACTATTACGTTTCTTTTGTATTGATGGATTTTTAAGTATGTGTTTTTATTTAAATGATTTAAGAAACAAATTATTTAATAATCATTTATAACTCTAAAATATAATTTTTATTTTTTATCAACTTTACCACTATAATCTAACTAAATCTATAAATTTCAACATTTTATTTCTATAACTTTCTACCAAAATTTTAGATATTATTTCTAATTAGTTAGATAAGTAAACTAATAAAAGTTGTATTCAGAAAAATAATTTTGTTTTAACAGGCTCTATTGAAAGTGAAGTTGTATCTAGCACTTTGCTTTATCGCTCATTAAAGTTTCTTTTGCTGTCAACTTTATTTATTCATATTGCTGCTTGCTATTGGTATGCTATAGCCTGTGATACTGTCTTAGAATTTGGTGTACGTCCCACAACATGTAAGAATGATACTTGGATTCGATTTCAATCTTTTGGTAAAACAATATTATATATTTCTGATATTTAATTTATAAACAAATGTTTATTCTCTGCAGAAGACTTAAAAGGTCTCCCAAACGGTTCTACTAAGGAAAATATTATAAATGATCGTAGTTACATGCAAACACCATATATTTCTAGTCTTTATTGGTCTTCTATGACAGTTTTTTCTGTAGGATTTGGGGATATATTACCTCAAAATTTGACAGAGCAACTTTATGCTACAGCTATTATGATTATTGGTGATTAGGTTGTTATTAAAAGTTAAATTATCTATTTTTATTGCTATTTACTAGGTGTTGTAATAGTTTTTGGATTTACTGAAGCTTATATCATCTCTATTTTAACATATGTAAATGAAAGAAGAGCAAAATATAAATATTTCTTCAATTGCTTTTTTCAAGAAGTTGTAAGTCAAATGCTTTGATATTAGATGGATCAATTATCTTAGTTGAAAAATTTGATTTTTTTTCTAGAAATGGTTAGGTGTAACATCTCATGTTAAAAATTTATGCCGTCAGTATTACGAGTTTGTATGGAATGAGGGCCAGGGGTTTGATATGGTTAAAGACGAGGCATTTCTTGCTCTGCCAGAAAGTGTCCGGATGGATATCTTCGTGGCAAAATATAAACATTTTTTTAAACAGGTTTTTGTGGATAGTTTGTTTTGAGCTTGTAATGTTTTTAAACTAAACATTTAATCTTTTTCACAAACTACATCTACTATTTGATAAATATCACTTCAGATAATCTTGTAGTAACAGATTAAATTACTTGAACTTCATTTGACAGACGGTTATATTTAATACTTTACAACCTTCATTTCTTCGAAGTTTATCTCTGATAGTAGAGCAACAATTTTTTTTGAAAGATCAGTATATTCAACGTACTGGAAACATATCTACATTTATGTATTACGTTAGGCAAGGGCAGCTTGAAGTAGTGAATATTTGTAGTTAATAAAACTCAGATAACTTAGTAATTGTTGCAGATAATTGACAAAGACAAAAATATAAAACTGAAATCCAGAAAAACTTATGGACAGAGTAGTATGATATTTTATCAACCTCAATTATATTCAGTCCGTTGTGTTACTAACTGCATAATATTTATTATAAAAAGAGAAGACTTTCTCTCACTAATTTCACTTTATCCTGAAGGTTTGAAATTTACGTTGTCAAAAGCTTGTATAAGTTAAAAACTAGACTGAAAATTGATATTTTCTTAAGAGGCAAACACCTTCTTTATGAATGCTCATCAATTTTGTCTCAATCCTTGGAAAATTATACCTCCTGATAACCAAAGGCTCAAGATAACGCTAAAGTTGGTTTTTACATAATGAGGTTGTTTTCACATTGTGGATCAAGATAAATATTTTGATAGAAATAGAAGAGAAAAACAAAATATCAATATCTTCACCAGTTCACGGAAAATAGCTAAACATATGAAAGCAAATGAGTCATCGGTTATTGGTTTGCCTAATGAAGTGATTGATGATTTCAGGAAAACTTTAGATTTAGAATTTGCGACAAATGCTTTTTTCAAATTTCCTGGTATTTTTTTTAAGGTTTTACAATCTAATCAATTTAAAAATATTATTTGAATATACAGATTTAATGTTTATGAAATACAATGAGTTAGTTGAAAACTTTGAGCCTAGCAAACAACAATATAATACTCAGTCTGGTGTGGTTCTTCCTGATTTTGATCCTAATAAAAAGCAAAGTATCTCTACTAATAGTAATTCCGAAAAAGATCAAGAAAGTAAACAACGAGTAAGATTTGAAACTTGTAAATACTTAATTCTAATTTCAAATATTTTCGAAAAGAGCTTTAAGAAAATTTGGAGATCTCTCACAACATCTGACTTTTTAATATTTGAAAGTGATGGTACTTTTATCAAGTACTGGAGGATTTGGATGTGTGTCCTTTCTGTCATCACTTTTCTTGTTATTACCTACCTTGCTGGTTTCAGAACAACTGGTGGAGAAGGTTTGTCCAAGTTAATATTGACATGAAATCGTTAAAAAGGTTTTTAATTCTCCACCAGCAACTCTAATTGCTGATTAGTACTAAACTGAAAGTTGTAAAATTTCTTTAAATGAAACATATTTTGAGTGACTCTGGAAATAATCATTTTTTGGGGGGGAATTCTTGGTCACAATTGATTTAAAATTATCTAAATAAATAACAAAATGGTTTGAATTATGTAAATGTAATTATCAACTGAACTATTGCAGTGAAAACTTATAGGAATGGTGAAATCAGTCAGAGAGAAATGTTAGATATCTTATCAGATAATTGTTATGATGAAGGCTCTTCACTATACAAAAAATTTTGTTTAAAATTTGTTGAAAGCACTTTTGATGAGCTGTTGTCATGTGTTTCGATGGTGTCTGGTGGAAGAGTAGCACTTACATTCACTGAAATTGATGCATCCAACTGGAGGTTTGGTGAAAACTCTTTTTCTATTTAAATATTCATCAATTACTTTGTAGCGTTACTTTCCCTTCTTATTACGACCGATCTCAAGCCCCTTATCAGTACAGGAGCGATGATGGCCCTCTTCAGATCAGATTCAAATACTTTCACGATCTTTTCTTCTTAATTTCTATTTTTGTCAACCTTTGCACAGAAGTAACAACATCAGATGGTTAGTTACTAATATATGATATTTAACTAAAATGACAAATTATAGGAGTCGTCACTCGAAAAAGATCTGTTATTTTAAAACAATACTTTAAATGGAATCAGTTTTGGATGGATTTTTTTGGCTTACTTCCTTTTACTTTATTTGCAACTTCAAAAAGTTGTATAAGAGCTGACGAGCTACATATGTTCACATTTTTAATGTTTAATCGTCTCGTTTACTTTTACCGTAACGTTATTCAATATTTTAATCATTTATCAAACAAAGTCAGCACCAACATGACCTTAGTTCGTTCAGTACAAGTGGTTGTCTATCTTTACACTGCAACACACACGTGTGCTTGTATAGCTTTTTGGTTGGCTTGTTCTTTACAACTCCAAGAGTAAAACTTTTGTTTTGAAACCTACAATTTGTTTGCATTAATTGTTTTTCAATTTTAGTAAATTTGATGTTGACATTTTCGCACCCAAGTGTAAGGTTGGCTCCTGGGCCTCATTAGCTGGAATCACTCATAAAACAAGATACTTGAGCGAGTATGCGACATCTATGTATTGGATGACTGCAACTATGACAACCACTGGGTATAGATATATTTATCGTGTTGGAACAAATAAATAATTAATCTTTAAGTTTCCAAAGAACTTTTTGCTTACAAAATAATCTTTAGAATAAATTGATAACAAATTGGATGCAGATATGGTGACATAACACCTTCAAGAAGTTGGGAGAGAATTTTTTTGATATTTGTCATGTTCAGTGGTGCAATTTTATATGGATATGTGGTTGTAGTGGTCGCTCTTACCCTATCAAGTAACTCTAATGCCAAAAGAGAATTCCACAATAATATTCTTACAACTTTACACTACTTAAAACAACTAAAGGTTGAAGATTTAAAAATTAAATTCCATTAACAATTGGCTTGTTGCAGATAAGTGAAGCTGTTATTGATCGAATGATAAGTATCAGAAAAATTCAATGGAATCATTTTAAGGGTGCTATAACTCCAGAATCAAAAAAACTTAATCATAAACTCTCACATACTCTAGCACTTAATTTAAACTATGATATTGCACATAAACATATTCGAATGGTTCCTTTTTTTTATGGTTGTGATGTTTCTTTTATTAACCAACTTTGCCATAAAGTATTTACTCATTACTACAGTAAAGGAGATGTAATTATGTATGAGGTAAATATCAAAGCATCTTTGTAATGAGATTGAATTGATGCAGTTTATGTTAGGGTGACTTGATCAGGTTTTTTTATATCATAAAACGCGGTAGTTGTTATATTGTCACAAAAGATCTTTCTGAAATAGTGGGTCAAATAAAAGAAGGGGGATTTTTTGGAGAATTGCAAGTAACTCTTCCTGTGATAATCTTGTTTTTAGATCTTGCCTACATTTTATTTTAGACATTTTTCTCTCATCCAAGCTATCGGACTGTAGTGGCTGCTTCTGCATGCGAAGTCCTTGTCTTTAGATGGAAAGATATTGATGAAGTTTTGACTAACTTTTCAAATATTCGAAGTGATATTCATAAACTGCAAACCAACAAGATGTACATTTCATATCTGGTGGCTGCAGTCAAAAAAATCTACGACAACAAAATAACTGGGTAAAAATAGATACCACCAATTTCTCACTCATCTCATAAAGCTGTCCATTTGTAGGTTGAAATCACGATTAACTAGAAAAGATAATATTTATAATATCCATGGTGGAACGTACGTTTATGGAACTTCATATAAAGAAAAATTTGCAAACAAGCTACTTGTATCAGATAATGTGATTAGTCTAAGGACACCATATAAGAAAGTGTGTTACTTGTTGCAATTTAGTGGGGTGAAACCTTTCAACAGGATATTTATGTTTTTTTTACGTATTATGGTGTTACCAGTAACATTTGAACCAACATCTAATTACTATCTGTATTATGAAAGCGTTCGTGCTGTTCTTATTTTTTTGCAGTTAATGATTATACCAACGCAGGTTTGTATTTGTAATATCAACCTCAGTTTTATCTTGACACACATATTTCAGATTGCTTTTTACCCCAAAAATGTATACCTGATCTTTTTGTTGTATTTGATTGACATCTCCCATTTTATCGACCAAATTATCAAATCTCACACGACATATATCACCTCTGAGGGTATAAAGATCAGGCATCCATTAGCTACTGTACATTTCTACCTCAGTCACCACTTTTTAATGGACCTTCTGTCATGGCTTCCATTTGAGTTGTTCGTATTTTTAGTTTTTCCAGAATCAAATAATTTGTCAATCAACCAGCATCGTTATATCTCGATGTTTCGTTTGAATAGAATCCTATTAGCTTACAAAGTAAGTTACTTCTTTTGCTTCTTGTGTTTATTCAAATGTTGTAATTTAGTTGTACAAATTTTCGGAATTTTGCACTGATAGTGTAACCGCTAAATACCGACATCTATCAACTTTGGTTCTCCCTTTTCAAATTCTTCTTCTACATCACTGGACCTCATGTTGTTTAATGTTATTTGCATTTTCACCGCATATTTATCATGTAAGTCACATTTGATTTCAATCAGTGTCTGAAGTCTTTAAATGTTTACAGGTAGATCCTGCAGATGACAAGTATTATTTCATGATTGCAAAATCAGGAAAAATTGACTACTGTTCAAAAGATTCCTGGCTAGCACACATCTATGAAAACCATCTTTACGTTTACGTCACTGATATCTTACATTCCATCTACGAACAGTATTTCGTCGCTTTCTATTGGTCTATGACAAGTTTAGTTGGTGTTGGATATGGTGATGTAAAGACCAGTAATTCAGCAGAGGAACTTTTTAAGACTATTGTTATGATTCTTGGGTGTGTTTACTATTCTTATCTATTGGGAGGTATTTGTGTGTTGATCGAAGCCGCTGACGCAGAACGAGGCTTCTTCTACAGTCGATTGTCTCATGTACAAAGTTTTTTTCAACTTCATAATATTTCAAATAAAGTTTATTTAAAAGTGAGTTAATGAGAAGAGCTGTTAGTTGTACTGATCACTACTTATTCAGTTATTACAACATTATGAGTATGAATGGCATCGAACTAAAGACACTGAACTACAGTTTTTATTTCATGGTCTACCCCCCTCATTCATGGGTTGCCTACAACTTTGTATGTACATGAATATGACTAGATCAGTATTAAATTTAAAAGGCGAAGTCAATCATCCAATGATATTGGGGCTAATGAGAATGACTTCCACAAGAATCAAAACAATTTTCTTATCACAAGATGTAAGAATTTGCAGGTGAGTGAATGGGTTTAGGGTACACACAACAATTGAGTAATTGATGCAGAGCCAATGATGTAGCTGATAGTTTGTTTTACGTGAAACGAGGTTCTCTTATTCAACTTGCTGCATCTACTGGAAAAGCTGTGAAAATTTTTAGACGTGGTGACTTCTTTGGTGTGGTAACTATCAACTTCTAGTTCTTTGATGTTGTCTACATCCAATTTGAACTCTAGAAATCTGGAGATACTCATCGGACTTATCCTTATACTATTAAAACATTAACTAGTTGTGATTTGTATGAAATCAAATTGAGTGATGTGGAAGAGATGAATAAACATCCGTTTGTGACTAAACAAATGTTGGATTTTTTCAGCCTGGTGATTATCATTAACTTCATCATCGTTTACTCAAATCTTATCTTTGATTGTAGATAAAAGACAAGAAGTTTTCTTTCCAAAAAAATGATGAAGATTTAGGGGAAGAACTGATCAAAATACAATCAGAAATGATCAAACAAAACATGAAGACTGTTGCAGAGGTAGCAATCACTTGTAAACCATCCATCAACAACCTCTTTGTAGACTTTAGATGCAGATTCAGCATTTATAGGAACTTGGAGATTTATATCTCTCTTCTTGGCTTGGTTTCAATCTTGCTTTGTGGTTTTCTTGTTCGGATTTACAACTTATGATCGCCGCTGCTACCTAGTCTGTTATCTAATCGACTGCTGGTATAAACTACTAAGAAGTAATCAAATAATGAAATTAATTTTTTCAAGGTTTATTGTCGATCTATTTGTTTCATTTCATGTGACATTTATGGACAAATTTCAAGTGAAAGTGAAAAATATTTCAATAATTCGTTACCATTACTACAAAACACCTTCTAAATTCCTCTTATCAGCTTGTGCTTGCTGTCCATATGAAACTTTTATTTTGTTGTTTCCTTTGTCTGCTGCCAATAGAGTTTATTATTTCTATTTATTTCGATTAAATCGAACTCTTCACTTCATAACAGTTGTGATGTCTCTCAACAAGTGGGAGGCAACTGCATCAAAGAAGTTGGTATCTTTATTTCAACTTACATCGAACTAAACACATTTCATTTCAGCATTTTACTTTTACGAGTTTTCAAATTTTTACTAATCTACTTTTTCATTGCGAACTTCTGCTCTTGTATCTGGTATTTAATCGCGTGCCCTTTAAAAGATTGTAACGAAAATACCTGGGTTGACGCCCCAACAATAGGTTTACAACAAAAAAGTTTGATTATATTCTTATTTTGTAACTTGCAGATTATCTGGCTGGTAAGCAATATAAACCAAGTTTAATTCTTTGGTTTGATAGCTTATATTGGTTTGTTGCAACTACTACCTCAACTGGTTTTGGAGATGTCTCAGGAACCACAATAGATGAGATGATATATTCTTGCTTCGTGATGTTACTCGGCAAGCTACTGATTGGTTATGTGTTGGGACTGGCTAGTGTTACTATCACTAACAATCAGCTACAATTTTTCCAGTTTGAAGAAAAAGCTAAAGTGAGTTGAAGAGACGTTTCCATGGTAACCAGTTTGGATGTTTTGTAGAGAATTCAGGGTCGCATGGAGAGGCTTAAACTTGATGCTGAATTGAAAGATACTGTCACCAGATTGCTTGACTGTGTTTGGTTGAAGAGTAATGGAGTTAATGTAATGAAGTTGTTCACTGAAATCCCGGATACGTGAGTAACTATCATCAAAAGAGTCTTTAATCAGCATCTAGTAACTTTAGGATGCAATCAGAACTCTTTAGCTCGATTTACAGTGAATCTTTAAAGTCTGTGAAGATCTTTGCCAACTGCTCGTCGCATTTTATCAGAAAACTTTCAACGGAAGTCACTCCAATTTCGTTTCTTCCTAAAAATTATCTGGCTCGAAAAGTTAGTTGATCATTACATGATCATTTTAGGTAACATGACGTTATAGGGAGATGTTCGCGACGTCTTATTCATCATGTTAAGTGGAAGAGCAAAAGTTTACAAAAATCAAAATGGGAAAGATCAGTTGGTCCGTGATATGGTTGATGGAGACGTTTTCATGCCAGAAAGTGTTTTGAAAAAGGTGCGAGAAGTTATTTGAGATGTAATCCATCCGCTGATACAGATTTACAGACTCGTCGATGGGTTAGTGTAAAAGCTGCTACTTATGTTGATGCTCTGTTCTTATCAATGAGTGGATTAAAGAAGACTTTAGATAGTTATCCGAAAGATAAAAAAATTTTGAAGAAGAATATTAGACTTTTGTACCCTAAAATTATAAACCCTAAAAAGTGATTTATAACAAAAGTTATTTGATCTTTCATTCATTTTCCTGGTTTCCATTTTAATAAAATATTTTTAGCAAATTGTTGAAGATTTTCTAATCTTTGTATAAATAATTTTGATAGAAAATAATTAAAAGAAGTCCTGATTAGAAGTCATCTGATATTTTATCAAAAATAAACTAACTGATGAAAATGCAACAAATCGAATAACATTTTTGATTTAAACAACAAGTTTTCAGGGTGCGAAAGAAGCCCCAATCATCTAAAAATATTAATTTAATGAGTTTTGATGGATGAAATAAAACTTACTATACATTATCTCAATAAACCCATTTTACAGTTCTACTAATTTTATTTTTTTGCCCAAAATTGGTGATAGTTAGTGTTGTGACACGAAATATTCATTGAAAATTATTGGTCTATTATCCCACCAGTGACTTCTTTAAATGATCTGAAAAATCATGAAATGCAGTACGCCTACAGCTTTCAAGATAAACAAACATTCAGAAAGCTTAGATCCGGCGATGAAGTAGGACATAATTCTTTCCTACAAAACGAAGAAAAGTGATGCTCCCACCTCAAAAGTTTTGACTTCCACTGAAATCCAGATATTTTCTATTTACGACATTACGTTAATTTTAGCGCCTTCTTTGACGAAAAGAAGAAAATATTTAGAAATCTTAGAGATAGAAGCTCAAATTCTATTTGAATAAGGTTATATATTATGTTGTATTGAATAGTCTTATAAGTTGCAATAAAATTATTTCTCGTAAGTGATTTGTATATAACTTGTGATAAATTAATGTATTTGGATAAGAAATCGATTCAAACTTTTTGGTTTTGTTACACTAAAAATCTTTCATGGAAGTAAAAACTTTGGTGGATCCGAATAAAAATGACAATACCTTAAGTTCCAGTTTACAGAAGTTCAAGTCCATTCCTAACAAACCGACTTCATCAAAACAAGCTTGCGATGGCAATTACCAATCCTGTAATAAAATTTGCTCTGGTAACAGAGTGTAATAAATTTCTTTCCTGGTCTTATCTTGCCTGTAGTGATGTAAGCAAGAAAAGTTATAAAATATTTGAAACCAACCAGATGAAGCAAATGAGATTTAGATGGTTCTGCATTAAATATATAACCATTGACGTAACGTCTACCTCCTCTAATTCTAATCCAAACCTATTGTCCGACATCAGCAAATCGATATCCGCTGAATTGGCCAAATTTAAATCTGAAATCGGTAAAGATGTCGCCGAAATCAACAAAAAAATTTATAGTTTGTCTAAATCAATGGATGAATTGGATGCTTATACAAAGAAACAAGTCACATGGGCCTCGGTGGTCGGTGATCCCGGTTCCGACTAAAATGCTAACATGGTGCAGCTTCTTGCCAAGAAGGTCACCGACACGCACAAAAAACAGAGGAAACAATGTCATCATTTATTAGTCTCAGAGACAATAAAGATGATTACAGTAAATTCTTAATCAAATGTGCTTTCAAAGCCTTGATTTTGTGGACATTCCAAAGGTATTAATGACTAGACTTGTAGCAAAAAGCTCAGATCATCAAAGACCGTTAAAAGTGTCCTTTCAGAAATTTTTGGACAAACGCAAGTTTCTTCCCAAGCCTTGTAAACTAAAACCTGACCAAAATATTCGAGTATGCTAGAGAAGCATATGATATGTGTGAAGATGATCGCTTAGAAAATAAGCATCTTATAAAAGAGGCGTATAACCGAAATCAAAATGAACTACCAAATGATTTCAAATACAAAGTTCGAGGTCTACCATGGGCCTTGCGAATTGTCTAGGTTTTTCCAAAAAACGGAAGTGGCAAATAACCACTGGTCCCACATCTTCGTTTTTCACGTTTTCTCCGCACACAGTTGTAAATACTATCTTTCCAGCCCAAGATATCAGTTTTCAGAAGTCAATTGAGAAATTTATACCTTTTTATAAGATCAACAAAAGCCACATTTGCCCAAATATTTGTGGAATTTCCAACAGTTGAAAGACCCCCTTTACAAACAAATTAAAGCAGACCCTTCCATCAAATCTCTGTACAAAGATCCTTGTATATTTTACAAGAAATCTATTTGTAATTTATATTTAGGAACAAAAAGTGCAGTTTTTTCTTCACCTTGCAAGAAAACGATTTTTGGTTTCATAAATCGCAAGCTTAAGGCGAGATCTCAAATTCCTCCCTTACTTGATAACAGTGACCAGCTTGTGATGGAACCAGACAATAAAGCTGAGTTGCTAAACAATCAATTTAATAGCGTTTTTATAACCTAAATAGCTATCTTTTTAATGCTCCTCTTTATCCATAATTAAATTAAATTTGATTAGGGATTTTCTCCGCATCCTGCAGAATAATTACTGGTTGCCTATTCAACATAAAACTTTAAAAATCTCAAACCCAAACTTTCTACCACCATCAAGTTTAAATTTATCTGCGATACATATTTGTTTGGAGTATAAATTTTTGCCTAGATTGCTAAATCGACCTAACTACCTTCCAATTCAATCTTTGTGCTTTCATGGAGTTTAAATTAACCAAGTATTATAACTCTGACTTAATATTACGCTGGCAGGAAAAAAATATAATCAGTAATTTAATAAGTAGTCTATCATTTTGATTAGAACGAGAAGTCACTAGCAAAGTTGTTGAACAAAATCAAAATGTTTTTATCACTGAAATACATCAGTTGAAACAATTTCACATTTACTTAAGGTTAGTTTATATAAATTAAGACTTTAGAATAAGAAAACTTCTTATGTGATTAAATTTTATTAGTTTTCATTATTTTCAGAAGCTGAAGTTTTGTCAGAAGACGTTGAAACTTCTCCAGAAGATACTCTAACAAGATCTGAAGATACAGGGATCATTTCAACAGAACTTGAAGTGATGTGGGAAGACACTGGGATCATCTCAGAAGAACTCGAATTAATTTCTGAAGATACTGGAATAATTTCGGAAGAACTCGAATTAATTTCTGAAGGTACTGGAATAATTTCCGAAGATGTTTGAATCACATCAGAAAATTGTTGAGTCATCACAAAAGATGGGTGAATTATCTCAGAAGATTGGTTTTTTAAATGAGTGCCTCTGGAGTTTTTAAATTTCAGAATAAATTTTTGTGATGATGAATCCTAAATAAAATATATTTTAAAATATTTCAATTGTAAGCTTTATAAGTAACCTTGACAACAGTGAAGTCTTCCATTGAAATAAGAGGAGAAGCCACATAAATGACTTTCTTTTGACGTTGATTACTTGTTTTCCATATATTTTCCTCATCAGTTGGTATGGAGGTACATAATGAAGATGAGGACTTTTGATTATGACAGCTGTAAACAAAATAGATCGGATGAATTGGTTGCTAAGTAACATGTACATCGATCTTTAGCAAGATGATTTAACTTAGAGCCGTAGAAAAGTTGGAATGATTCGTCAAAAGTTACTGCTGCTGGTTCACAAGTTTCATAATTTGTCGAAATATTCTTCAAGTTTTCACTAAAAAGATTAACAGCGTTACAAATTGCTGATGACGTCATAACCACTCGACGAACAAATCAGAATTACGAAATCCCTGAAGATAGGTTTCAGCAATCAACATTTCTTCATCATTTAAACCCAGAATTTCATTTTCATCGAGCAGTTTAGAAATCTTGAAAGTATTTCATCAAGATTTTGGGATTTTTTTTTATAAGCGTTACCTCTTTAGCTGACCAAGGTTGTTTTAACATTTTATTAAAACTAAAAATTTTCTTTAAAATTTCTTCATTACAAATCCATTGTTTGTTATCTTTAATTTTTATCATAATTCTTTGAAGATCCTCTTCTTTAATGATGTCATCATCAGCAGCAGTGACGTCACGATCAGTAATTTGAAGTCGAATTTGATTGGTGGCTGTCTGAATGATTTTAGATAAGAACTTGAAAGCTTGAGTAGTATCAGTTTTAACCTGTAACAGTCAATCAATCAACTCTATCGGAATACACTACACTTGATAACGTCACTAACTTTGTTGAAACTATTACGACAGGCTTCTGCCTGCTCTTTTGCTTTTTTTGTTTCTTCTGCAGCGCTATTTGCACAAAACGCCAAATTTGTCAAATCTAATTTTTTCATTTTTTTTGTATTTTCTAACTTCTAAGTCTAATCTAGGTCTACAATCATAGTATTTGTGACGTCACTGTTGCTGTTCCTCACTTGATCACGATTAAGCAAAAGGAAAAAGATTTATTTAGAAAAAAATTTTTGTAATTTCTGTTCATTATTTATTTATATGCTTAAAATTTACATATAGGTTTAATATACAATTATTAAAAACCTAACCATTTTAAGCAAAATAAAGTTATCAATCTAAGAAAGTTGTAAGCTAAAGCTTCTTATACCATTTATTAAAGCAACTTAATTAATAATTGCAGATAATATTTATTCATCTAGATGGTTTTAGTTTCAGTAATAAATTCTTACAAAATATCTTCTAATAAAACAAATTGAATCAACTGAAAATTGTTTCAGTTTCTTAATCACCTTTGCTTTGCATATAAAGGGATTTAATACAGAATTCGAAAAAAATTGAACACAATTTACATTAAATTGATATAAAATCTTAAAAACTTTCTAAGAAGTAAGCATTTAGTAAAATAAAACATTTTCATTTTAGTTTTTAAAATAGAAAACGAATTAGTAAATAACAAAACATCAAATTCAAAAGTCGAATATTTGCGTTGCAATAATGTGATAATTTTATAGAGAATAGCTGATAGTTCAAAATATCGAAATAATTTGCAGTAAAAATGTGATGATGTAAAATTCAAGTCAAATATTTAAACTGATTAATCTATATACAAAATCACAATCAATAAGAAAATTATCTCCGATTATTTTTATTTACAATTACTTGTTTTGTAATTAAATTTTCAACATGAAATTTTATTAGTGGTGGCAAATGTTTACATAAAGCCAAAATATTCTCAAGAAAATTCATTGAAAGACTATTTCAGATATGATTTTGTTATTTATGCTTAGTTCATTTGTTCATGAGCATATTTACATATTGATGGTCAAAATGGTCGTATGAATTTGATTCCACTAGCTTGTTGATAATGTTTTGTTAAAGTAACTAACCCGCTTTTAGTAAACTTTACAAATTTTCCAGTTTCAAAGTTCATCAAATAGTTAGTTTTAGTATAATGTGAAAAATAGGAGCAAAAAATGCGTGTGTCATTCTCTTGTAGATCAGTTTTTCCTTCTTTTATAACAACACGATTCCGTTTATCGTTCACATCTAGGTAATAAACAGAATATTTGCTCAAATATTCTATTATATAGTAAGGAACACCGCACATAAACTTAATTTTTCGTATCAACCAAACAGTTTTATTTCTTTTATCAGTGACTTTTGCATATTTCCTTTCTATATCGCTCGTCATACTGATATCATTGATTGAGGATTGAATAAAAATAGCAAAAGATGGATATAATTGTATATTTGTTTTCTTAATTACTTTCAAAAACATATTATGGTAAGAAACTACTAAATCGTTCAATTGACATGAGTCGAAAATATAAGGAGTTATTGAAGTGACTTTCAATTCACATCCCAGACTATTTGGGACACCTTTAAGAAATTCGACTACATATCCGCTATTAAGATGAACCATAAGTGTGTTACCAGTCACCGGATCAAAGCTGATAACAAAAAAACGATCATCATTCTTGAGAATTGTTTTTGTGTCTTCTTTTATTACCATTTGAAGGTTTTTGTTGAAGCTCAGGTATTTGATAGATCTTTTTTGAGGAATTCCAAATACTGCTAGCTTTGTTCCTCTAAACTCAAAATCCCACATAAACCAATATGGGATTCTGTGATCATTTTGTTTTTTATTATTTTCTTTTCTGTCAAAACTCTTTCTAACTTGATGACCAAAGTAGATGGCCTTAGAATTCTTCCAAGATAAATTTTTGAGCTTAAGGTAATCTAAAGTTTGTTTCAAATCCTTGTATTGAGTTTTATAAACAAATTTGCAGCACTTTTCGCTATGAAGTAAAGTTACTCCTCTTAGAAAGAGAAAGAACAAAGTTAAGATCAAATACATTCTGCAAATGAAAATATTTTAAAAAGATATTTAAAAATATTTATATCAAAAAACTGGAAGTAACTATATATTTTATGTATTTCGATTATTTACTCGCTTTTTAAACAAACAGTTTAAAAGTTAAATTTGTATAAGATTTATTTGCAAGTGTTTGATGAGTAAGATTATTTTTGTTACAAAAAATTTATGAAACTCTTTGTGATATAAACTTATCACATATTTTGTAAACCAAACTAGAAATATATTACAAAAAAGTACTATTTCTGGTGGATAACATATTTTTCTGCGCTATAAAACACCTTTTAAAGATAAAGTTAATGATAAAAAACTATTTGAAATTTATTTCAATTTAAGAGTATTGGATTTAGGATATTTTAATAAAATCTTATTCTTATTTTCTATAAGGTTATACTCTTTCCTATAAGGTTATACTCTTTCCTATTAAAGTAGACTAGATGATTCGTGTATTTACGCGTTTCTAAAGTATCGTAGCTACTAAGAGTAAGATTCATTAACACAAAGTGTCTTTATCTTAGTATCTTCGACATAACAGTTTTTGAAAATAAAATTCAAAGCTAAAATTGTTTTAATTTCTTGTTTTGTGCGTGAGTTACAAACAAATGTCGATAATACGATAAATAAAAATCATTCTTATTGTGTTAGTTGGTCAAATACTAAAATCTGATTTAAAAATTCGGTTTTTGATGTAACCGTTATTACACATTCTATGAAGTTGGTATATTTGTTAATTGTCATTAGTTATTAAACATAACCGTTCATTTGGTGAAACAGAAATAACAACTGTTTATTGAAATATAACAAAATTTGGTGTGATATAGCGTCGTAAAGTAAGATTTATTTACTTGACACAATCTTACCTTTAAACTTCATTGACTGCTAAAACGGAACATTAATCTGATGAGTAGCTCGTCTAAGAGGTGCATATTCTGCGGACATGTCTTGTATTTGGTACTCAGAAATTCTTATGCTTTGCTTGCTTTAACAAGCGTATATCAAAACACCAACTTTGATAATAATTCTTACTCTTCTAATAAAATTACAATCAACTCGATTTATTTTCTGTTTTTCTTTAAACCTTTGTGAAAGTTGTTTTTCGTTTACCACAGCTATAAGAAATAGTTAAAAGTAAACTAAACTAATGTAATTCACTGCTGAGATAGACTCGTATTACAGTTTCTTTTCTAAAATACTTCTTTAAAAGTATACAGTAGGAACTAAAATATACGAAAAACCTTGTCAAAACGTGTAGTCTAGTTTTATATACTTCCATCTAAATTATTCAGATATCAAGAACGATTTATTTTTTTTGGTAATAAAAATATAAACAAATACAACGGTAAATAAACCAAAGTAAATATTGGTAAATGTCATATAACTGTGTTTGCGAAGAGTCTTTAATAATTTAAACTTTCATTATACAGGTGAATAAATTACTATCAAATTTTGTTCAAACTATAACCCAGTGGAGTGGTTTTGTTTGTTACAACAAGACGTAACACTAAACCTTAGATCAAAATTATTATATAAACTTTTTTCTAATTGACTTGATTTGTAAAATATTGCAATTGTTTTAAAATGAAATAAGGAACTTCATATATAATCAGATCTAATATTTGTTTGAATCAGGTATTTCTAACATAAAGAAATAAATTAAAGTAAAATAAAAAGAATTAAACTTGAATAAGTTAGTATTTTATTAAGACAAAATTTTACGCTGTTCAGTTAGATTCTGAAGAAAAATTCCTGAATCTAAGTAAGCTTTATAATCAACCTGATATTAAACAAAGAATATATTTGAAATTTCAAAAGACATATAATCAAAATTGAAATTGCTAAAGTTTAATTCTTCATAAGTGAAAAGAATATCGACTAAACTCAAAAATAATTGCATCTTAATAATTTTAGCTGTAAAGCTCTCATCAAAACAGTATTTGCATTTTCAACGTTAGTTTTTCTGTTGACCTTTTTAATGTAAATATTAAACATAAAATTGTGATTTGAAGATAAAATACATGATATATCTTTACTCCATGCATCATTTTATGAGCTTCTAGTAATCAGTGTTTTTATTATAGGTTTTATTAAAATATTTGAAATATAAGTCAATAAATAATAAAGTATATTATTTTTCAAGTGTTTGTTTCACTTTTAACATTATATTAAACTGGTGTTCATCAGTTAATTTTTGGAATTTTTATTTATTTCATTTTTGAACTACACTTTATCTGCAAAGTTTCAATAGAAGTATGATTGAAATTAGTGTAAAAACTAAAAATTGATTCCATTTCCAACACTAATAAATTAAATAATTAATTTACTTAAGATAATTAAAATTTAATTTTTCTAAACAATTTTCTGACGTAATATTAGGTTAAATAATAAACTAATTATTGGAAAGTCAAAGTTAACTTTAAAAGATGCTAAACTTTGTAATAAATACAACGTTAAAAAAGAGAAAAGATTATGGCGAACAAATGCTGTGCAAGTTCTGTAAACTTATCTTTTAAGCTGCAGTAACAACACAGTCCTAGAAATTTCTATTAAAGCTGGTATCAGCCTGGTAAAATAAAGTGCTTCGTTTTGAAATTACAACATTTTTAACAATCATATATATTTTCTCTTGTAAGATAAATTAAATGTTTTTAAACAATGAATCTAATAAAAAGAAAACTTGTTTAAAATTATTCATATCCTCTATCATTTTCTAAGTTTCCGAATATTTCTTTGATAATTGGAAACTATCATCTGACACGAAGAGATTATTTGTCTCTTTGCGTTTATTTATCTAAGTTAAAGATTCAATAATGTTCAAATTTGTTTTAATAACTTGGAAATAAAGGAAAATTGTTGTCAAGATTTTCATTAATTTTGTTTATTTTTATAATCATTTATATTTATCAATATTTCTGCTCTCAGTCAACCTAGAACGTGTAATCAAAATATTTGGAGTGACATTCAAACATTATTTATTATTATTATTGATAACTTGCACACCCTTTTCAGTCTAATCATAATATCAAAACTAACCTTTTTGAAATTTGTAGGCATGTTAGTTAACGAAATGGGTTTTTAAATAAGTTTATTTCTCCGTTTCTGAAAATGTTTTGAATTATGATGTGACTATATAATACTTAACAAAAAATAGTAAAAGTATTTTTTATATTAGCGAATGAGTGTTATGATGACTATTTGTTTAAAGCAAATCTGTTTATTCATCACTTTTTATTAGATAAACGAGTTTTTCATACTTAAAAAATTAAAAACTTCACTGGCGTAGATAAGACTTGATTTTATTAGCCAACAATTGTATAAAATTGCTTTCTCTAAGTATGACACTGCAAGATACAAAATGTATGAGTTAAAAAAGGTAAAAAAAATTTTTTTTGTTATTGTTGTCAAAATGTTACCATGTAAAGCTCTGATAAGAAAGTTATCGCTTTATTCATTAATAAATCAATTGTTGTAAAAGCTTAAATGTTTAAAATAATAGCCCACAAACTTTCTTTTCTACAAAGTAAAATCAAATTCACTAAATAAGCAAACTAAGTTTGAATGAATTTTATTATACAGCTTCTTTTGTCATTGATTTTGTTTTTTTTATCTCATTGTATGCTGCTGTATTTTGTGAACACAAACTTTTTTTGTGTTGTGACTATAAGTTTGCTTTTTAATTGAATGAAACAAGTTTGATATTTGTTTGTTGAATATACACTTAAACCTAAATCGAACAGATTAAAAGACTATCTACAGAATTATGTAAGCGAGAAAGTTGATATTAATTTCCCAGGTATATCTACTAAGCTAAATAAATACAAAACACTGAAAGCCAAAATCATTTCGTAGGTCAGATATCGTGGGTAAAAAATTAAAAAAAATGAAATCTCATATTGTGTAAGCAAAGATTTCAAATTTTTATTGAGATAATTTGTTGTTCTTACTGTTGTAGGATCAGCAGATTATTTTCTTGTGAACCCTTTGTTAAAATGTAGACTGAGAAGCATCAGTAATCAACGGTTATAGTTTCAATCTAATTTTGCATGTAAAATTGTTGAGAAAAGACCAGAATACACATTAAGACTGATTTTATGGTTATTTATTTAATGATACAATATGTAAATGTTGTAGATTTTTATAGAAGCATACTGATGCAATCAAAAGAAATAAAATATTTAACAATTTTGTAAGCCAGGAAGTTGTCTCTTGTAACAATTCTATCGTTCAATATAGACACAACTTTTTAGTGAACAATATCATTCTTTTATCACATTTTATAAATCTAAAAAAAGTTATAAGAAAGAATTACTTAAAGTGAAAACGGTCTTGGATACATTTTAAATTGTTGTCTTCTTTTTGGATGTGTATTCTTAATGTTTCCACTGCTACAAAAAAAACAAGACATCACTCTGCTACAATATAGTAGAACTGTTTCTGTAAAACAAGCTTTTTTGACTTTGCTTTCCTGTTGAAGCTTCTTGGAAATATTATGGAGTAAATTGCGGTTTTTAAGATTAATTCATTTAGTTTATAAAATACTCTTTACCAGCCAGCACAGATGGTAACACATATCTAAGTTATATTCGCCATGTGAAACAGAAATATTTTATGTTATCTACATGCATGTGTGGTTGATATCTGTTTTTCGTAAAATAGTCTGTTAGAATCAAAGATTAGGTTTTTACTTTATACAGAGGTCAGTCGCAATAAATAATTTACACACATTTTTAATTGAAAATTTTATTACTCAAAATGTGTGTAAACCTGTTGTTTATCAATGTTGATGAAAAATGCTCTTAGTACAAATGGAATAAGCAAACAACAGAAAAATAAATTGTTGATGAACTATAGTAGATTCAAGTAAGATGCTCATGATAAAATATTCATGTTATCAAGCTTTTGCATAAAAATGTTCTCAACAAAATTGTTATAATATAAAAACTGAATACATAAAGAAGTGTTCTGCACCGTATTTCAAAGAATATATAGAGATTTTTTAGATAATTTCAAACGTTTAACGTTTTATTCATAACATTAGATAAATCCACAAATATCCTTAGCTTTTTTAAAAGTCTGAAGATAAATTGTCAAGATATCAAATGCTTTTTCATTACAGAATATCCTTTGTTTAAATACTAAGCTAATGAAGGTACAATTATAATAAATGATCCTCCTGTAAGAAACAAGAACAAGTTTACTTGTTTGTTTTGATACTTTTTATAGCGTAACAGATTACAATAAGATTGATAAAAAAGCTTTTGGTACTGTTGCCTAAATGCAACTTCAATTATATCATGTTCATTTGTGTACACTATTTCATGTTTAGTTTGAACAAAAGACTAGCTTAAAATTTAAAAAATTAAAATCTTAAATTAACTTTTAAAAATAGATGTTATTGAATATTGTTAATTAAGTTATGATTGTATTGTTTATTTAGTATCTTATGGTTTTAAAGCTTTTTTAGTTCGACTCACTAGACTCTAGTATAATAATATTATCATATTTGCAATGGCAACACAATAAAGAAATGTTAAATTGAATAAAAATGTTTATAGGAACTTGGATGCTCATAAATTAAACATAAGTAGGCTGTATATACTCAGAGAAAAAATCAATGTATTCAAAATCTTTGTTTAAAGTAGAAATCTAAAACTTTTATTATATTCAAGCTATTTGTAAAAATTTGCTTTTTGTTTTTAAGCTAAACTAAATATTTGTTATTTATTTATTATTATTATTTGTTCGTTGATTATTTTGTCAAAAAAAAAACTCTAGAGCATTTACTTTTGTTGGTGTTTGAGTATGAATGGTTTATTTAAAGAGTTATACTGAACATAACTTAACAATCGTTTAAACAAGTATAAAACTATCGAGTAGGAAACATAATAAAATAGTCTTCGTTAACAATAATTAAAATTCTATAATAAAAATAACTCAAATAAACAGAATAGTTGTGATAGTTGTGGGTAATAGTGAACGGAAATAATCACTTTAATTCCATGAAGTCCATATAACTCCTTACAAACTGTTACAGAGTCAACAAATGATTCAGTTTTTGTCAAATTGTTGTCCGTTTTCGTAGTGTAGTGGTTATCATGGCCGCCTAACACGCTGAAGCTACCGGTTTCCAGTCCGGATGGATACATACTTACGACAAAAAAAGACCATTAAGAAACCCTGGGTAGAAAGGCCTTGTGAGTCTGGCTAATGACAACATTTCTAGGAAATCCAAAATTCTGAATTTCAAGCCGGAGTTGGAGACTTCAAAGCAGTTTGTCACTGTACTCAGAGTCGTTTCGGAAGCTATTGTAACGCCAGCTGGGTGTAGCTGCATTAGTCCATCTCTTTCGCTGTATAACCTTGTTGGCGTGGAGAGTGGAATCCTGCTGCATGGCCAATATCCATAATTTCTGTCCTAGCCTACGGCATGACTGTTCTCGGTTAGAGCAGGTTGTACTACTATCGACCCAAAAGCAATTAAGATCTTAGATTTTGGGTATCAAGGTTTTAAATTAATATAGAAAGGTTAAGAACACTGTAGAAGCAAAAATAAAATATCAAAATTTGATTTGACAAAAAAGAAAAAGAGAATAAGAACACTGGCAGTTTCATATACCACCTGTTGAGGAAGTTACTTAAATCATATCTTTTTAGCATAACTTTAAAAGATGTGATAGATTTTGATCTAGTGTTCAAATTGAGATTTCCAAACCTTGGTTACTCTGCTAAAGAGCTGTTGCTAGGTTGTTGGGCAGTCTAATTATGAATGATGAACCTTTGAGGATAATAATTAAATTTTTATGTTTTATTATTTGTTTAATTAATTGAATGTTATAAACTGTCATGGGAGCATTATAAATAGAAGAAATATAATAATTCCAAAATGTTAAAATAGCGCTGTTCATCGAGTGCAAATTATAATAACATTATTAATAACATAACAAGCTTTTTGGTACTACACGGTATTATAGAGAATGCTATTAGATTGGTGTTCTATTGGATTAAACAACTTTGTAACAAAATGATAATTTTAGCTCCATAAAACGTAACATAACTTTTCATAGTATACATAATAATAGCAAGTTATTTTTGAATGATCATCGTAACGTTCCCAGATTTAAAAGATTGTTAAAATTTTAGTATAGTATATATACATAAGTTTATTAAAACAACTCTTAGTGATCTAGTAGATGATAATGATCATTACAATAAAATTAAACAATTAAAAGTGTTTGATTATTGAAATCAAGTATGAATATTCCAATACAAATAACTGAAATATAGTGATTTGTTATTACTTGAAGAAAATGTTTAGTAAAAAACTGAGAGATTATTAACATTGTAATAGAGGAGAAAGTAACTGTAAAGTTATCAATGATCTTACATTCTGAGTTCGTTCATTTCTGAAAAAGATACCGATAAAAATTCAAAGGTTATTTATTTTACATTTTTAGTATCGATGTAAGTTAAAAAGTCAAAAGCTGTATTGTTTCAAGAGTTAGAGCTACATAAGCATATCACTAAAATATCATACAAAATGTAAAATATAATTTAAAGCTAAATATCTTTTAGAGTAAAAATAGAATTATTTTTTATTTAATGTACGCAACAAAATTATAACAAATTGAAACTCAAATAAACTAAGTTATATTAGTTAACTAATAGATATTATTAATAAGCAAGCATCATAATATTTCTTGCTGTATCTATTGTGTATAAATGTTTATAAGTAGTTTCAACAGATAGTATCTTAGACTTGATTAATGTCCTTTTTACTATCACAGCAATATACTTATTGGGAATTCTGAAAAGTCTGAGAAGGTTGTTGAAGATCAATTTTAAGTGAAATTTTATGAATGTTTGTTGTTAAAAAACTAAAATTGATATTTTGAATATTTAGTAAATCGATTTAGTTATTTGGTGATAAAACTTTGTTTTTAATCTTAAGAATTAAATTTGCTGAAGACTATAACTTTGTATTCAAAAGTCTAACAAAATGGATTTTATATAAACAGAAGTTGTTGATTTACAATACTTACATTTATAATAAATATAATTAAAACAATTTTACTCAGAAAAATCTGAAATCTAAAGCGTATAGCGTAATGTAATTATATGTTTTTAATATTTAAATCCAAAGTATCAAAATTAAAACCTAAGTAAAACCAGCAAACTGTTTCCATACATGTTTTGATTTATTTTTTCATGGATTAATTATAGTTAGAAATAGACATTACGTGATTTTTAGAAATAGATAAACCACTGGTCAATCGATGTCTTCGTGCTTTGACTCATTCACAACTGATTATCACAAAACACTTTTCCTTGTAAGGAAAATGAAAACTTCAAATCAATTGAACACCTGCTACTAACTTTTGTTATCAAAATTTCAACAAAATCAGAGCCAAATAAAACCAACTAATTTTTGTTACTGCTTTTCAAACCTTCTTTACAAAGACAGTGAAAGTAATAGAACTAAGACATAAAGATTTTAAATCTTCTTATTTATTCAAAATCAATCAGCTGATTTGGCTACTGTCAATCTACATAAACCCGAGGAATAAACATTGTGGATAAGAAAATTTTAACGTACAAGTTTATATTTAAGAATTGTAATACTTTCATAACAACAGAAAAGTTTTGATACTATTAAATTTTCAATATCTTATTTATAAAAAATATTTTACAATATATTTCAAAGTTTAATGTATTATGATACTACTTAATATAAGCCACGTGTAAGATAGATAAGACATGTCTATTCTTCTAATGTACTTACAATTTTCGGTGAATTATGTTTTTAAATCAATACTTATATAGCTTACACAGGAATTTTTCCGCGAGAATAAACAAGTTTATTTTCTTAAGAAATTTAATATTTATTGAATTACTTTGCTTCTTATAAAATTAATAATAGATTTGATTTACTGATATTTATGATAATACTTAAAAGATGATATTGGTTTTATTGAACTTACAACATTAGCAAAATAGCTACCTTAAGTTAAAATACAAATTTGGAAAAATGTCACTCAGATAAAAGGTTTTTTATTAGGCAAATCAAAAAGCAGCAACTGAAAGTAAATGTGAAATAATATATTAGTAGGTAATGTGTAACAACAACACAATGTTTAAAATAGCTGACTTATAACATGTGGTTAACCATGTTGAAAAATCTGTGGGAATAAAAAAATAGAACATATCAAACTATTTTATCAGGATAATGTTTTTTAAATTATGTACAAAATAAAATAAAAGGGCTTTTTAAGATACTAGTTCTAATGAAAATTATGGAAAAAGTTTTTGTTTTTCTACAGAGTGTATAAATTTGCTTTCATAAGAAATGGAAATAAGTTCTTAATAAAGTTAAAAGTTTAGAGAGTTTTGGAAAAAAAACTAAATGATTATAATGTCGTATTGATGATAAAAGATTTCTAAGATAACAGTTGAAGTCATTTTTATCTATACTAATAGTTTGTTTTGATTATAAATTCCTTGTATAGAAACTAAAAATAAGTATTAAAATTCAATATTGTTTGAAAGGATTGATGTAAGTCGAGCAAAAAAGACAACTTTTTTAGTTTAAATTCTGTACACTTAAATTAAAACAAATTGTAGTTTTATAATCTGCAAATATAATAAAAACTAAAATTTTAGAAGTCTAAAATAAGATATTTACTATCATAGTAAATAAAAATAGAAAATATTTTAACATTATATGACTTGGGATTTCTTGTGAACTTAAGAATAAATTATAAATAATTAAACTTTGAAGCTTACACAGAATAAAATTACAGAATTTAATAACGTTATAATAAAACTTATGTTAAACTAGTGTGAGAACTAACCATAAGCTAACAAAAAAACTGTTAGAAGACGACTGCTCAAATCATATGACAATTCAGAAAAAGTTGTTACAAGAAAATGTTTCCAAATATCTTGTTTTAAGCATGACTTTCTCATAAATATTATTTCAAAAAGCTGGGAATATTTTTAAAGTTATTTTTTTATTATCACTTTAAATCTTTTTCCATTTACAAAGATATGAAACTAAATCTTAGATTTATCTTTCTCTTTTTAAGAAGTTGTTTATAAATTGTTTAAATCTCCGAAAATCATGATTAACACAAATTATTAATTTTATCGTTGAAATTTGTTTACTTATTTATATATTTATGAAGAGCCCTTCTAAAAAGCTTAATTTGATAAGCTTAAAATGAGAAACAAAATAAGGTACATAAAACGTTTATTGAATAAGTACCAAGTTTCATTAAATTATCTTTGCAGGAATTTGAAAAACAAATTATTACCTAAAGCAATTAAAAGGATTATTATTTGCTCAGTGCTTTTGCTTAAGTTCCTAAATTCTTGACATGAATTTTTTTCATTAAAGACAAAAACTTAAAACAAATATGTATAATTTAATGTTCTATCATTAAATATACAAATCATCGGCAAAAATGTAGACGTTTCAACTTTGCCCCTTTTTATGTAATATTTAATTTTTTGTTTATTTATTATTTATTATACTAATTGGCGAGGGTTTCCAACTATTATAATTTCAATTGAAGAATCCGATCTAAATAGAAAATATTTTAACACATTTCTTAATTCTTTTTCATTGAACGAAACTTTCACGAGTGATTCAAAGCACGTAGAAGTAAGAAATAAATAAGCTAAATTAAATGTTAGTATGCCCGAGGACTCAAGTCAATAGCGACGTCATTACATGAATGAATTTTAAAAGATGTCTCATTGCCATTTAAGTGAACACTTGGCTGAAATCTTAATTGTGTTATTTATCAGGACTTTAAAAAATGTCAACATAAAACACAAATTAGACCAATAAGAGAAACTTTGAACAAAACAATAAGAAAAAGTACTGAAATATGCTGAAGTTCACAGTAGCAACATGAAAAGAGAACTCTAAATCATAAAAACAAAATTGTGAGATAGTATTGACGCCTCAGAAGTAAAAAAAAAGAACCTTCATCAAAATCAGCTTTGAAACTTAACAGAATTGAAACGAAAATTAAAAGCGTTCCGCTCTTCAACTAACGCTGCTAATGTAATCGCGTTTAATTGACGCATTCCAATAAACTTACCACTTTTCACATGCATCAGTCCATTGATTCCCGAATGAGCGACTCTTGCTATTCGGAAGAGTCGAGAGTCTTTTAAATAATCATCACTTTGATTAGGAGGAACTCCAGCTTTTAACTGAACCATATCATTTTGTACATCAAGGAAATACAACCTCAAGTCACGTCCAAACATACTAAACATGTAATAGTGTCGCCCGTTCATCCAAGCAATCCATGGCAGCTGCTTAATAGTCCGTATTTGTCCCACAGTCGACTGTTCATGGGACCGATGGGGCCAGAATCGCTTTTCATTTGCAACTAGAATAATTTCAGTTCCTACTGGCCTCCAACCACCAATCATTCGCTGCAATTCTGATGGCACATCCTTCCTGACACGTTTCTTCACTTCCTCACTGGCTGCTAACAACGAAGGATTTTCAACATCAGCTGACGCGGTAGTTGATGAAATAATGTAAAGAATCAGTAAAATGACCAACAACTTCCACAAGCAACTCGCCAACCTTAGCATCGTCATCTTCGCTTCAACTACTTATTGAAATCGTTTTACGATCAAGCACAACTGTCACTGGATGAAGTGGTTCGCTACATTATAATCTTTTCTTTGCGTCATTTCTTTCTTTCCTTCCTTACTTCTACGCTTATTCCATTCAACTTTCAATTCGTTCACAGCACGAGCTTGTTCGACTGCGACGCTATTACACGCAAAGTAGTGAGTCAGTGACACGATGACGTCATCATGTAGGCGCTTTTATGTCACCAACGTGTTTTTATTCGATTTAATCGTCAATTTAAACAGCTGTTTTCGTTTCAAGAGAAAGTTTGTTAATTCGTTTCGCTAGTTACCAGTTCTACAAACGTAAACATTTGAAAAGGAAAATATTAACTTAAATGGAATGATAAAAAGTTAAAAGACATTGTGGTCTTGTTCTATAATTTTATGATCATATTTGAAAAGTTTTCAATAAACTGATACATAAATCATATTTATCTACTTTCAATCTTTTTGATTTACCAAATTTGTAAATTCTGGAATCTACTATTAGTAGATAAAGGTGAGGGAAAGGTTCTATTTTTTCATTTGTAGATTGAGAATATTTTCTAGCTTTTAAAATAACTCTTCCAAAATTATCAAAGTGTTTAATATTGAGAAAAGTAATCAAATTTAGATCTTAGCATGAAATAAATTTAATTTTTCTTTAAATAACAGTTTTATGATTTTTGAATATATAATAAGAAATTAAACGATGAGTAATTAGAAACAATAACTTGATGTTAATTCAACTTTAATTAAAGTATTTATCATACTTAAACAGAAAGGGTAATAGAAACACACAAAAAATTTAAATCAAAAAGTTGTATTTAAATCAAAACTAGTTTCAGAAAAAAATTACTTTAAACTATTTGACAAGAAAAAAAAGTAAAATGAAAGTTGACAAGATTACATTGGTAGACAAATCAATGTACAACGAAATTACATCATCAATAACAAGTCATGCTCAATATAAAATTTGATGTCGTTTCTACATGTAAAATATCTTGCAAATATTACAGGAATATCAAGTTGAGTATAAATAGAATAATTAAATTAATTTGAAAAAGTATGTCTTTTCTTCATAGATATCAAGATATAAAATCCTTGCCTTGTGAAAGATTATTAAGTTAATGAAAATTTCTTATAGAGCTTTGAATCATTAGTAATATAAAAAATGTTTGAATATCCTCACCATAAAAACATTTCTCATAAAAATAAGAAACTAAAAAAAGTTTCCCTTAGAAACCTCAAATTGAAACTAGTTTACGTAAGTATTAAAAAGATCTAAAATATATATTATCGTAAAAGAACAAGTATTTATAAAATATAAAAGTCTAGTACAAATATATACTATTTTAATGGTCTATATAGTTTATAACTTGACAAAGTTACAATAGATTGTAGCTGTTTAATCTATCTTGTAATTAGTTATTTGTAAAAATCATCCTAGTAAAATATTGTAAGATTTTAAAAAGTTGTGAACAAAGATTTAGAATAGAACTAAATATAAAAATATCTTAAAACAAATTTAACTTTCAAGTTAAAACTTGTTAAAATTTATTTTGTTAATCTAAACGTTTTTGTTAATTTTAAGTGTTAATGTTTAACAATTTTAAACATCTATAACTTTATATTTTTTGTATTGCAATTATATAGTCAATTTAGAACCAAATCTATTTTTAATCTTTAATAAGAGATCAATTTCTTGATTTTGAAATATGTAAATATTTTTTATTACTTTGAAAATTAAGCAAATTGACAACAATTTGGGTTTTGATTAATTTATACCTTAACTCAATACTGGTAAAAAATGAGCATTAGCCTTCAAATTTGAAGCAAAGGCTTTTACTACAAATAAACTAGATTAATATATATGTTGCTAAATATATTCACCAATATGCTAATTTATTTTTCATATTTTGATTATGTTTACTGGAAATTTTATGTAAACTTGTTTATTTTAAACACCTTGGTAGAAACAAATATTTCATATTTATAAATTCTATTATCATGGATGCTTTAATGCTAAAAAATATAAAGTTTTTATCAATGAAAATATATTTGTTACAAAATAAACTGACATCTGGTAGTTATTTCTAAAATGTAAATATACAAAACCAGAGTTTTTATTGTTTGTTATAATTTTTGAAAGTACTTACAAATGTTTATTCCACTTTTTTAAAATTCTTATTATAAAACCCAATTTTAAATTCTAGTCAGTTTCATTTTATTTCATTTTATTTCTTATTTATCAAGAGGTGATATTAAAAAACTTTTTAATAAATGTTAATGGCTTTTTATTTGAAATACAAATAAACAAACAGAACAGTGTCCTTTTAACCAGAAGTTTCCTTTTAAAACGTTTAAACCTTTTCTTATTATCTGGGTTTTTTAATTCGTTTTTACTTAAAAAAGGCGTTTACAAAAAAACAATATAATCAAGAACTGTATCATCTTTGTATTTTGTTCTTAAAGTGATTATTTGAATATATATCTATCGTGCGAAATTTTAACTGCTCCTGATTGTTAATATAATTAATTTTTCTATCAGTTATTTTTCTGATTTGTAATTTTGTAAAAATCTAGTCTTGTAACTTTTATTTAATATTGGTAAATTTTATTGATTACAGTAAAATGATTGTAATTTGATGAAACTGTGTATGTAGTGATTAATTTGTTCTTGGTAGATTTACTTTTATTTCAATTTTTATTCTAATTGATATTTAACACACTTGAAAAAGATTTCAAGTTTTATTTTTTTACAAAAACTGTATTTTAACTGGTATATGTGAAAAAGTTTAAGAATATCGTTTGGATGAGTCTTTAGCTTATTTAAATAATTTAAGCAATTATTAGTTCAATCCAATTCAAAGAAAGTTTATGTCTTTTATGATAAATTCTAGAAATGCTAAAAAACATCTTTAGTTTTTCTGTACAGTAGTGATTTTTATTAGTGCTTTATTTATTATCATAAGTAAATAAGCTATTTAAGTTCTTGATTCTATCTCAGTTAAAATCAAAATAAAATTTCGTAATCAGAGTAAAAATAAAGTAAACTACATAAGGTAACATTTTGAAATATTTAAATTAGAAATATTTAATAGTATCTTCAAAATAAATGGTTTTACTTACCGTGATTTATTTAAGAATATTCCAAGATAAATGAAAGAAACTATTAGCTTTTATTTTAATTTTATATATATGTTTTTAAATAATTATTTTTTTGATATAAAACATAATAATCTATTTCTTTATGAAATCTGAATTTGAAAAATTAATTATTAAATAAATAAAGATAAAATAAATAAGTCAAAGACAATGCACCATTTATCAAATATAACTGTAATACATACATCTGCTAATAGCATGTAATCTTCATATTTACCAATAACATAATTTTTGTTCTCCCAACTAAATCCTCACAGCTGCTCGTTCAAAAAACTATATGAGTATCAGCTAGATAAAAAGTTTTTTTGTGCTTTAGTTACTCAAAAACCGAATGAAGTAAGTTTTATTTATAGCTTAAAACAAATATCTAGGTGGTGAGAACAGCCACTTATTTCCAGAACAATCGTTCAGCAATTTAGGTCATAGATCTATATAAAGTCTTTAAACGATTTAAGCAATGATAATTCATTTTTTGATTGATGTAGTTTCTTCTGAGGTTGAATGATAAACAAACAAAAGTCAAATTCTTCCTGCTGTTATAGACTCACAATTGAAAATCCAAAACTTTGAGTTCACATAATGAAAACTGGTAATATAGTGAAGTATCAAAATCTTTAGATATTAAATTAGATAAATAAGTAATTTAGGAAGAACTTCTTAACTAAAATCTTAACCAAAATCAGAAAAAAAAATTCAATAAAGTAAATGTAGAAAGTGTTTCAACTTTAAAATTGATCAATCTATTCAAAACTTAAGAAACTCTCAACTGTGTATCTCTCTCTTCTAATATAATAGATACAAACAGACTAAATATTCAACATTCCAAATAAATTTTATAATGAACACAAATGTAAAAGTTTAGTTTATCATACTCACGTTAATATGGTTCTAAGAAAAAATATATAGAAAACATCTCTATAACAACCGCACTTGTACATAATACACTTTTTCAATCATAATTGTAGGAAATATTTTTGATGTCTTTTTCATGTGAGTATACTTGAGATTGTAAACTCAATGAATTGAACAGACGAATAAAAGAGTTCAATTTTTTGAAGTCATAGAAGTGTACTAACATACAAGAATGCTACAGATGTTGATTATAGAAGTTGGTGATGAAGAGTAGTTTATTTAAAAGTTATATATAAGTTTTCTTTAAAGTTTTGTTGACGTAAAATCTTACAATCTCTCTTTGCTCATGGCTACTAGCAAAAAAATGATTAATTATATTTTTAAAATAATGTACACAAATCGAACTACAGTAGCTTATAACTTTAATTCGATATTTACATCATACTTTTATCAAACTTGATTAAAACGTTTAAAGTAAAAATATAATAAAACTTACATTTAAATAATACTTAAAGTATTGTTCAAGTATCTAAAGTAGATTTTAAAATTCATTTGTAAATTTTACAATATACATTTTTTAGATTTAACAAACCATTGAGTCCAATAAAAATATTTTCATATTTTGACACATTAAAAAAATTAGACAATGTCAACTAAACATCAACAAATAACTTATGATAAAAATCATTTCAAACTTACTTTTGCAAATTATCTATGATTTAGAAGTTAACTTTTAATAGTTTTCTACAGTTTTTATAGAACTTTTTATAAAGGTTTAGACTGAATTTTTAAACGTGCTGTCAACAATTAATCTGTTTATAGAAGCTTATAACATACAAACGATTTTCAAGAAACAATGAAAAGGAATCAATTTTTCATTCTTTACACAAGCTTGATCGTAATGTCTTGTAATTATTTGACGTTGTAAGGATAATTGCAACGTTTGATTTCATAGAAGATCTTTTATTAATAATTTCACGTTTGAAACAATTAATTATATAAATAATCTCGTTGTTCTCCAAGCTCATACGAAAATCATTTGGGTTGGTAAATAAATAAACTTGTTGTTCAAACTTCTATTTTTACAATTTTTGTATTTAACTCTTAAACCATTTTAGCATGAGAAGAACAGAGTTGTTTTTTTATCAATTACTGACAAACTTTTTTAAAATAAATAGAATTAATTTACTAAATATATTTGATCGTTTTTATTTTGTAAATTTTTTAAGAATAACATTTTCATACTAAAATTTCAGGTTGTAGAGTATAGAAATAGGTTTACATGAAGTTAAAATTTCAAATATAATGACTACTTTTTAGAAGCTATAGAAGTTTGAAAATATTTCAAACTAATTATGATTTATTTATTTGTCAGCTTACACAGCAGCTAGACAAATCTGATAAAATTATATTTTTTTATTGTAAATATTTAGAAGTTGGTTTACTGATGTAAATTTTGTTTCCATTTTAAAAGAAGCAAAATAAATTTGTTGATGTTTTTTTACTTAATCAATCTGATAATATCTAAACTAATGATAAACTACCTATCTTCAAATCATATCAGTCCTTGGTGGTATTTTAGGTCATTCTAGTAAATGTTTCGATAAAATTCTTGGTGTTCTGTAATAACTTTTACTAGTTCAAATAATTTCTAATAGATTAACAATCCACCAAGTGAGAAGCTAAAGAGCTTGTCAGCAATTAAAATTTGATCTTTAAATCCTTTTTTGGTTAAAATCTGTTGGAAACTTTCACCAGGAATAGTTTCATGAGATCTTTCACAAAAACCACTTCAGCTGATTGCAGGAAGTAGAAGTTAGAATCCTGACTCTATTTTATTTATAAAGAGTTTTTTGATTTTGTTATTGCAAAATAATTCGAAATTATTCGAATGTTAAATTATTTTCTTAAGAAATAATTAACAAAGAAAATCATAAAAAATTTTATAACAATCAAGAATAATTTTTAGAAAATCCAACAGCATATGATATAGTTTTGTACTTTTGCTAAAACTGTTTATTTTGATTCTAAATTATTACCATTAAGCCCTTTATCACCAGCTAGTAGTATGGAAAAAGGTCGGTTTAAACATATATTTCCATAATAACTATCTCAAAAAATATAAAAGTAAATCCTTGTTAGGCTGACTTAATAAATTGTATATGACCTTAGTATACAAGCTGATAGAAGTTCTAAATAGTTGCTAGTTTCAACGATTCAAAAAATATGTAAGATTAATAAATAAGATAAATGAATTAGATAGTAAAAAGATAATTAAAATAAATAAATAAATACATAAATAAATAAAAAGATAAATAGAAAGATAAATAAATAAAGGTAATAATAAATAAGATAATAAAATTAGATAAATCATTAATTTCATTTGATTGTTTAACAAATAGAAATTGCTTAATAGGCCATAAGGAAATTTATCTTTAATACATATTTGGCAGAATGTCAACAAAAGTTAAAGCTTTCAAAATATAACTGACTTATAAGAAACCGAATAATGAAAAATATTCATAAATAAGAAAACTCTAGCTTTACACAAGAAATTTCAGCTAAATAAACTCTTTTTCATACAATTTTAATAGAAAATTTGCGCAATGTTTAAACTTTCTGTAAATATTTTCATTCATATGTAAACAGACTTTTTACAATACACGTTAAATCAATTTAAAATTTTATTTCGTTTCAAAAGTCTTATCAGTTTTCTGATATGACTAAATTGATCAAGTCTTGCTTAAATATACTTCTGATTGACTAAGACTGCAATTCAAACATTCCAATTTTCGATATTTACTTACTAATATTTAAAACATACTAATCAAATAATCTTGCTTAACTCTCAGAATATGTAAATGAATAAAACTAACAAATTCTATATTTGGATAATTGATAGATAGAAACAATATAACTTCAGTATTCTGAAAAAGATGATATATATACTTATATAAGTTATGTACAAAAAAAATTATATTTTATTAAACACAAGCTGTTGATTGAATAAATATAACTTTTAGAACATTTGCTGAATTTACATCCATATCTTTCAATATTTTTGCAGCAATTTTAGTTTAAAAAGTAAAAAAGGAAATGAAATTTCTATGATAATAAAACTTCTCAATTTAGAAATATTTTCCATCAAAATAAAAGCTAAAAAGTGACAACACTGAATTTTCACTGCTGATAAATTAATTTCAAATGAAATTTTGTTTCTAAGAAAAACTTTGAAGCTTATATTGTCTAGACGTATAAAAGTTGAAATAAATAAGTTTAAACAAAAATATTTTATTCTTACCTTATAAGTCCGTACTACATTATAATACAATTTTTCTAATTATTTAAGAAGTATTTAAAGTTTACTATTTTCTTACATTCCTAACTAAGATATCGAAATTAAATATTTAAAGAAATATAAAAAGTATTTTAAACAAAACTTAATGACCTATGACGAGTTTAGGTGATAAAAAAACTGTGAAAATTCTAATAAATCAAAAGCGACTAGAACCAGTGTAAGAAAAAATTACCCTGTGGCTTTTATGAAGTTGAGTCAGTAAATTTTTTTAAAGATTTATCTGCGTCTGAGAGCTTGATCCTTTTGGAATTTCAACGATCTTGATTTTTGCGGAGATAAATAATATCTTTTATGTTAAGAGAGCGTCATTTGACATTTAAACTTTTCAAGCTATGTTAAAAGAGCTGCTTTATCTGCTTGAAATAATAGAACAATTTTCAAGTTTTAGGTATATGATAAAAAAAGAAGAGAGAAAAAAAGAAAATAGAAATTTCAACTTGTGATTTAACATTTTTACAACCTCTAAAAGATGTTATGAGCTAAATTAACAACTTTGAATAAAATTAAAAGCCAAAACATAAGAAGTGAAGCATATAAAAGTATTTTACAAGCTGAAAGTCAAAGAATTAAATCATAAAATCCTAACACTAGTCAATTACAGCATTTCTTCTTCCAACAGACATAAGAATTTCATTTTTTTATCAGTTTATTGTTTTTTTTTAGTACTTTTTTACTGATATATATATATCTGTTCTTGTTTACCTTAAATAGAAATGCATTTATATTTTTTATTTATATAATTATACTTTTATAAAATATTAATTTCTCATTTTTCCAGAACTTGTAAAACTTGATCAATAGAATTATTTGTTATACTGACTGCTGAATAAAAACAAAAATATTTATGATTTTTAAATTTGTATCAAAAGTAAAAATAAAAAAAGATATATTAATTTATCTGAATTGATTAAAATTAATCAATAAGAAGTTTTTGCTCCAAATTAAACAATTAACAAAATATTTATTTTAGATACTAGGTAGCAGTAGAACTTCAAAGAAAATTGAAGATTCCTTTTCAGGGTTGAATAAACTCAAATAGTCTTAAATGCAAATACAGAAAATCACTGTTAAGTCCGCTAAATATCTAAAAATACATTCAAATTCAATTTAAATATTTTTCTTGCTGAATTCTTTCTTAGAATCTTCAAACTATGAGTTAAAATCATTTTTTAAAGTTTACTTAAACTTCAGGTTCGCTGAGGACAATGAGGTAAATACTTAATTCGTCTTAGTTTAATTTCCATAAACTTTAATTACAATTTCAGCTTGAGTTGTATTCATCGTAAATTTGACAAGGTAGTTAGAAAAATCCAAATAAAACTTCCTCGAAATGACTTCAAAATTTAAAAAATTGCCGAAATTACTGCTCAACCTCACCAACTATTAGTAAATAGTAAATTGAAATTAACAGCTGAAGATCTGCTGAATAAAAAGATTTATTGAAGGTTGAGAGGATGAACCAACTGTCAAGTGTTCTTGGTTACTACAATTGAAGCTTCTTCAGACTTTCATGAACACAAAGCGAAAATATTCGAAGTTTTTTAAGATATGAGAATAAATTTGCTGTTCTTGTCTTAGTAGATTGAATAAACATTCCAAGCTCAACAAACACTTCCACAACATAAATGAAATAGATTCAGGAGTCTCATGTCTAGTTTAGACAATAAGCTGAAGTGGTTTTTGTGAAAGATCTCATGAAACTATTCCTGGTGAAAGTTTCCAACAGATTTTAACCAAAAAAGGATTTAAAGATCAAATTTTAATTGCTGACAAGCTCTTTAGCTTTTCACTTGGTGGATTGTTAATCTATTAGAAATTATTTGAACTAGTAAAAGTTATTACAGAACACCAAGAATTTTATCGAAACATTTACTAGAATGACCTACAATACCACCAAGGACTGATATGATTTGAAGATAGGTAGTTTATCATTAGTTTAGATATTATCAGATTGATTAAGTAAAAAAACATTAACAAATTTATTTTGCTTCCTTTAAAATGGAAACAAAATTTACATCAGTAAACCAACTTCTAAACATTTACAATAAAAAAATATAATTTGATCAGATTTGTCTAGCTGCTGTGTAAGCTGACAAATAAATAAATCATAATTAGTTTGAAATATTTTCAAACTTCTATAGCTTCTAAAAAGTAGTCATTATATTTGAAATTTTAACTTCATGTAAACCTATTTCTATACTCTACAACCTGAAATTTTAGTATGAAAATGTTATTCTTAAAACATTTACAAAATAAAAACGATCAAATATATTTAGTAAATTAATTCTATTTATTTTAAAAAAGTTTGTCAGTAATTGATAAAAAAACAACTCTGTTCTTCTCATGCTAAAATGGTTTAAGAGTTAAATACAAAAATTGTAAAAATAGAAGTTTGAACAACAAGTTTATTTATTTACCAACCCAAATGATTTTCGTATGAGCTTGGAGAACAACGAGATTATTTATATAATTAATTGTTTTAAACGTGAAATTATTAATAAAAGATCTTCTATGAAATCAAACGTTGCAATTATCCTTACAACGTCAAATAATTACAAGACATTACGATCAAGCTTGTGTAAAGAATGAAAAATTGATTCCTTTTCATTGTTTCTTGAAAATCGTTTGTATGTTATAAGCTTCTATAAACAGATTAATTGTTGACAGCACGTTTAAAAATTCAGTCTAAACCTTTATAAAAAGTTCTATAAAAACTGTAGAAAACTATTAAAAGTTAACTTCTAAATCATAGATAATTTGCAAAAGTAAGTTTGAAATGATTTTTATCATAAGTTATTTGTTGATGTTTAGTTGACATTGTCTAATTTTTTCAATGTGTCAAAATATGAAAATATTTTTATTGGACTCAATGGTTTGTTAAATCTAAAAAATGTATATTGTAAAATTTACAAATGAATTTTAAAATCTACTTTAGATACTTGAACAATACTTTAAGTATTATTTAAATGTAAGTTTTATTATATTTTTACTTTAAACGTTTTAATCAAGTTTGATAAAAGTATGATGTAAATATCGACTTAAAGTTATAAGCTACTGTAGTTCGATTTGTGTACATTATTTTAAAAATATAATTAATCATTTTTTTGCTAGTAGCCATGAGCAAAGAGAGATTGTAAGATTTTACGTCAACAAAACTTTGAAGAAAACTTATATATAACTTTTAAATAAACTACTCTTCATCACCAACTTCCATAATCAACATCTGTAGCATTCTTGTATGTTAGTACACTTCTATGACTTCAAAAAATTGAACTCTTTTATTCGTCTGTTCAATTCATTGAGTTTACAATCTCAAGTATACTCACATGAAAAAGACATCAAAAATATTTCTTACAATTATGATTGAAAAAGTGTATTATGTACAAGTGCGGTTGTTATAGAGATGTTTTTTAATTCTTTTCCTTAGAATCATGTTAACCTGAGCATGAAAAGCTAAATATAAAATTTGTGTTTTTAAAATAGCTGATGTTTAGAGTAGAAGTTGTTTGTAATTAACTGAGTTTTTAACTACATTCAAGTGCTGCCTGACCGTTGTTTATTTGATCTTGAGATTTAGTTTAAATCTTCTATCTGAATCAAGGTTACATTTTTTATTTAATTTTAAGAAACACAGCAAACATAATTTAATTGTTTCATCGGAAAAGTTTGAAAATATTAGTAGAAATTCTAATAGTACTTTTTAAACTTGTAAATTTTTCATTTAATTTTGATATGCAGATGTTGTGCTGACAGATATTTTTTTGCAACAGACTTATTTAATTGAAGTTCAATTAATTTGTTCAAAATACATCATTTGAAATTTTGTTGTTTTCTACAGTTTTTTGATGGTCTTTTACAGTAATTAAGATATTTCTAGAAAATCAGTTCATGAATAATTAAATTTCAGTTTGCAGGCAACAATTTTTCTTTAACATTTTATCACAATGTTTACACAGCTAAATAGTTATGAAAAAAATGTACATTCCATTCGAAGAATGTTCTTAAACTAAATATTTACTTTTACTAAGCTTTTAACTTTATGATACAAAGTTTTTAATTCTTTTTGAGTTTGGCTGATTACAAAAATTCTTACTTTGCATTTGTCGTTTTTCACATTAACGTGAGGCATGTGCGAACGTTCATCAGTCTGAAGCAGGTTACTTATACCTGGAATTATGTGGTAAAAGCAACTTTTTATGAAGGCTACAATAACATGTATTAACCGAAAGATCAGTAGTAATTCCACATTCTCAAAAAATGATAAAGAACACTTAAAAAAGCTTTATAAATAAGCTCTTTATAAATAATAAATGTAAATTGAATGCAAACAGCTAACACTCGAGTTTACACACCATTAAAACTTTTTAAAAATCACACCACTAAAAGAGTGAAAAAACTTGAAATCAAATTTAATTTGATCTTTGTGTAAATTTAGTGATTATCAGATGAATTGATGTTTGTATGTACTTCTACAGCAAAACATATAACAACGGATTAATGTGTAAAGGTGGTAACGCTAAACTTACATTTAGTATTTTACTTGTAAATATTTATCTAATGAGCTATTATTAGTAACAAACACAAGAAATTGTAAATTAGACTCAAAAACAGCTTTATTCAGGTAAAAGTAATTGATGATGAAGCGTTGAGACACAAATGACTTCTATCAAACACCCGTCGATCAACTTTAATTTCACTAACACCTGTATAGAAATAAATTAATCAAAATCCTTCAACAAAATTTTTTGGCTGACATTTAAAAGAACTTCGTGTAAACTAATATCAAACAAAGTAAACATTAAATGATACTTACGTAAAAATGATGTATGTGGATGTTTGAGATGACTGACAAAGTAAAAATTTGACTGAAAATATGATTTCAAACTTTATACTTCTGATATAGAAAGACTGTGTTGACATGAAGACTTGTTTGTTTACTTATAAAACAGAAGTAACAATTTTTACTCTACTGATTGAAATATTTGTAAAATTTTGTTTTTTATTTAGTATATAGTAAAATTAATGTTATACTTTAGTTTGTTGGCCTCGGTTATAAATTTGTATGACTTACTATTAAATGTTAAAAATCAACAACAACCAAGAAACATTTTAATCCAAATTAATCAAGCTTACCTTCTGAAAGCTCTTCGTTTAGTAACTCCAAACTTATCGTTATCTCACAAAAACTTATTTCATTTTAACTTTTAGTATTAATTTTGTTATTTTATTATATAGTTCGAATTTAATTTTTAGCTTCATTAAATTTCATTTCGAAAATAAGCCAATAAAGCTATATAATAAAATTCAAAATCTCATTTTTATAAAACTTTCAGCAATATTAGAAAACCAAGTGTTTTGAAAACAGAAAAATTGTACCTAACGTTATGACAGCGTATATCACGTGAACTGACAACCTACGATTTAAATCATTTAGCACATAAGGTTAGCTATAATGTATGATACTGAATTAGTTTTCTTGGTTTAGTAAACTATATCATGTTCAACAAAACTAACACAGAGTTTATCTTATTTATGATGCAATTTGGTCTCATAATTAATCAAAATAATATTCTAATTGATTATATCACCATAAAATCATATTTGAATGAAATGCTTTAAAAATAACTGTTTGTATGAAAATTTATTGTCTTTAAAAAAACGATACAAAATATATAAAAAAAGGTAGTCAATAAATAGTCCACAAAACAGCAGGACAACAATTTCAGCAAGATTACAAAATGTGCGACTTTTGGCTAATTATAAAGCAAAATAAAAAGTAACAAAAGTATAATTCAAAACATCATTCTGATAGCTGTAAGCGTTAAAGAAATTCAGTTTATTTATCAAAGAAAAGTTTACTAAACTTTATGTGAAATGTTGGTATTTAGATGTTTAATACTTTCTACGCAAACTGCTTCGCATAAATAGAAAGAATAATTGTCAGCATATATAAAACATTTGAAATTAAAAACTGAATAATTCAGTTGGGTCATTTGAAGATACAATAACAAACTATACTAAGTTCTATAAAACAAGTTTGTTGTTTAAAAGCAAAGAAGAAAAAGTTAAATAGAAATTTTTCATTTGCTTATTTTTGTAAGTTTAACATTTGTACAATTAGGGTTAGATGTTAGATTGCTGTTACTAAAAAAGCTTGAATTAGATCATTGGTAGATTATTGTTGATCATATGTGCTTTGCAGTCATGGTGGCAATGACAACTCCGTATTATCAGCATACTTTTTTCGATCACTTTGTTAGCGTGACAACGAAATCGAACTTTTGTTGTTCTACTTTTCTTTGGTGTGCAACATCTGAAAAATAAATATTGATTATAGTTTTTCAAAAACTATAATGTGTTTAGTAATTATAGCTAAAATATTGAAATTAATCATCATCTATCTTTCAATAAACAGTTTCATTCAGAAATTTAACTCTTGAATATAAAACTCATCGTGAAAAGGTTTAGAAAATATTTTGGTAATTAAACAGTTTCAATCGTCTTTGTTTGTTTACCTCACAGGTGAAGCAAGTATTTACAGCTGATAACAGAAACTAAGAGGTAGTTTACGAAAAGTCGTTCAAATAAAACAATTGTATTCAATTAGAGATTACATTCTTATATTATCATTACTGTTCAATTTTTTCTCTAGCTTTCTGATAACGTATTATATGATTGTGACAACCTGGTTCAAATATTGACGTGGTTTATGGCGCGTGCAACATTTTGCAGCAAGTTTTTGCCAAGGTAAGTAGCAAATTGCAATTAGTTTAATCTTACATACTCATAGTTTAAACTTTAGTCTTGTTTCATTGTTTATTCACCTGTTCATTTGCATTTCATCTTTTCATTTTTAATAATCTCTACTTGTTCATTAAAAGTTAGATGATTATACTTATTTAAAACAAACAAAAGTTATGTGGCTAAACAAAAGACTGTTTTTTGTTGTCAAATAGAGAACAGTATTAACCACGTTACCTAATTGAAATGTTTACGTTGAAAACGTAACAACCTACGTTAATTTAGGAGTGTTTACAAATAGTCTATTAGTCATCAATTTGAATACTAATTCTTAGAATACCGCATACTTAAATCTAGATTTTATGAAAGTTCCAAAATCAGTTTTCTACACAAAAATGATCAGATAACAAAAGTTATAACAAATTACTGGTCTAGAATTTCTTCTTTTTCTATTTTGATTTAAACTTCGTCGAATTCAATATAGCATAAAAGATTGCAGAAAAAAACTTATAAAGTTTAAAATGCAGCAAGGACTAGCTACAAAGTAAGTTGTATTCTTTGTAAACCCGTTTTTTATTCAAATATATACAATTTAAATGTTTACACGAAAAGTTTAAAGCTTTTTATGCATTGGATCTATGACATTTAAAGCAGACAAGCTTAATTTTATCAATGCTTAGGAATGTCGAATCTGAAACTTTTCTATGTAACACCTGAGAATTTCAAATTGACAAGAACATATATTCGAATGTAGTTGAAGGGCGTCAGATATATCTAATACGTTTGATAAAAGAATGTTTAATTTTTGACGAAATAATTACTTAAGGTCGAGTTAACATTGTTTTTTATTGTGTTACAAAAGCGCCTGAAATAAGTTTAAGAAGTTTATAAAGAAAAAATCACGTACGAATTATTTACTAATACTTAGTTTTGACGTTTGAACTTACTGACCTCAACTTGTACTTAAAGTCGCGTTCGAAATTTCGAGAAAGCGATTTTATATTAGATTTCGTTTCGATAATTTACTTAATGTGTACTACTAATAGGTACCATCAACTTTGATTTAACAGCTTTAGTAATTTGTTTTGTTGTGAGTAATGATAATTAATCAGCAATAGTCTTATTTAAACACTTCTTATTTTAAAACAACGTGGTTAAGAATTAACCGATTATAAAATAATTTTTTAAACTTTAGGTTATCCTAAAAGTACGGTTACAAAATTATTATAATAATATTTCTACTTCAATAGTAGCGGTAAAATCAAAGTTTTATAATGTTACAAAATATTCATAATGCTTATGTAGTAATCAGATATAATGCTCTATATTATTAGAGCTATTTACAAAAGGTTTACAAAAGTAAATTTCATGGGTTAAAGTAAACGAAAAGCTAATAGATCTTCCACTAGCCTTTATATACTATTATACAAGATGATGGAATATTCGAAGGAATTTGTAGACGATGATATAAAGATTGGCTTCATTTACATGGTTTTAACATAAAAACCATGTTGAGTGAAGGCTGTAGGCTCACAATTTCGAATTTTACTACCAAACTCAACGTCATTTTACAACCATCATTGCATTAACAGAATTACTTGTCAGAAATTAGCTACAATTTTAACTTTTTCATTCAATTTTTGTCTACCGTTTAACAACCTTTACATTTTTGGAAAAAAATTTTCTAGTGTTACTCTTAATCTGTCACAACAGATTATCTACTTCACAATTCAAATATTTGCAAATCCAAAAGAAAATTGAGTCTTGCAACGGCACTAGCTACAAGTATTTGGTTACAATTTCAAATCTACAACTTTCTCAATATTAAAAAGTGTACTTACATATACAAATTGTTTATACAAATAACAATCTATTTAACTTACCGATTACTACTTTCACAAAGTCCACAAAATCGAAATCTCATTGATCGAGTACTTCTACACCCTGCATAAGTGATGTGTTCTCTTCTGGCACCTTTCTTTTGACGGGCACACTTTCTTCCACGCTACAAAATTAATTATCGAATTTAGAACTTATTTCTTAATTATTACAATTCAAAGTTTTAATATACAATTAAAACTAATAACATAATTAATTAATAACATAGTTAATAACATAACGTAAAATTAATTACATAATACTTACGTTTGGTTGATAACGAGTGCTACCCTGGCATGGACGAATATAACACAATCGCATCTCTCTATGAAGCTTACAACTTGAATCTTCTGTATTAGAAACGCGCGTTGAGACCCCTATTCCACAGGACTTTGAGCAAGGAGTCCAGGTTGAAGAAAGAGGACGACATAGAGATTGTGACATTTGAATACTACCATCAGAATGGTTCACTGCAAGGCAAGGCGGATTCAGTTGAGTGAAAATTGCCACCAGAAGAAGACAGATTCGCTTTAAAGAGTCACAAAGCGAAAATAACTGGTTGAGGTTGAGTTTTAGTGACATGGCAGTTGAGTTTGGCATGTAGGACACGATTGAAAGAGCAGCACATGCGACAAACCGCCAGCTTATATATAGCTTTGGTGATTACGTTTCTTGCGGCTCTGTCGATAAAACTTCTCTCAAAACTTCTCTCGCCTTTCTGCTTCTCTCTCTTTTCCTATAGCACCGATAAAAACTCAGCAAAGCCGTTATCTTACTATCAAAAGTATAAATTTTACACAAAATAACAAATAAGGATCATGCGAGGCCAAACAGGTGATTCATTTCCTTATATAGGTCGAAGATTAGATAAAGCTTCAAGTTCATTTAGATGTTTCAAATCTGAATACAATCGTCTTTATTGGTGACAAAGAGCTCTTATTTTAGACAAGCTTTGTTTACTTGTCGCAATTACCCAGCCACTGATAGTATAGCAGCTACCGCACCAACCATTATTTCTGCTTTTATTTACCACAATTAGCTGAATAAAGTCGCGAATTTTGCGTCTGAATCGGGTCAACTACTTTATTAGTCGTTGAGTTATCAATTAATTGATCGATATTGAGTGATGATGGTTAACATAAGAACATACAAGGAGCGATTGATGAACGGATTGGATTTGCAGATGGTTGAAAATCTCGCTGCAAACTTTCCAGACGTTGTTGTCTCATCACTTTAATCAGTTCCTTTATTTTTCGACAAATATCGATTTAAGAGTTTTCACAAGCTGAGGTTCTTAATGAAGGTGACGTTCTGTGAATTTTTCCTTTTTTGGAGTTGCTCAGTACAAATAATGATGTCTGAATTCAAGCGTCGTTCATTCGATTACTTCCGTTGCTATGTGGGGAAAAATTATATCAATTTCAGAGTCACTAGCAACTGACGAAGCCATGTAAGTAACGAGAGGCTGTCAATACTCAGTTTGTCGACAAGTTTTAAGGTCTTAAGCTTATGATATGAAACCATTTCAATTTAAAATAACAAAAAGATGACATCGAAAACAAATTCTCTTCATAATAAATTCAATTTAAAAGAGAGAAAAGCATCTCTGAATCGAAATCTGCAAATATCCTTTGATTCAAAACCAACATTTTTCTCAGACTGATGATTTCAAGAAGAAAATTCTGTTTGTATCGTCAATATAGCACCTCTAAGGGGTGGGGGGAGGGGCACGAAATATGTGAGTGTTGCTATGTCAACAACCAAGCAAATTATGACGTCACTTTGCTGAAGCGAGTTATTCTTATCAAAATAGCGATCCAGTAATGAGTCATCAAATCTCTTTTGTTATTGTTGTTATCGAGAGGATGCTCGAAAAGTGTTCATCAGAATTCTGTGGAGGTCTTCTCGCACAATTGAAGAGGACACAAGCACTGGACCTCAGTCACATGTTTCTGATCAAACAACAACAAAAACAAATGCACTAAAAATAGCATCGCCGTTGCCATGACGACAGCTAGAAAGTGTATATGACGTCAGCTTTACAGTGAAAAGCGACGATCGAGACACATTCCGTTCCACTTGAGCGATCATGGCTAGCGCAAGAAGAGTGCGGATCAGAGGAATGATCGGAATGTCTCACTCGGATTCCAACGCGATTCTGAGCCTCGCGCGTCCTTCTAATTGTGTCCGATAATGCAGTGACAAGAGTACTAAATCGTAGATCAGTATCGAGACCATTTAGTCCCAGTTAAGAAACTCCTTGGGTCATTAAACAGCCGAGGGTCTGGTATTTGCATTTCTGACTAATACACCGAGGCCCTTTCAGCGATTTTGTACCGCGCGACGAAGCGGCGTTTCTATGGCGACGTATGTAAAAGGTCTTGTTACATCTTACTGAGTAGAGGCAGAAATATGCAAGGAACGAAGCTCGGTGCTTATTGAAGCGGAACACGTGAAAGAATCAAAGATAAAAATAAGTTTTAATTTGTCGTGGCTGATTCTAGAGATCTGGTCCAATCATTGGGCTTAGTAGTAGGACTCAAGATTGTACGCTTGGTTGGTGACAACAGTGGAATAAGAACGTGAGTTAAAGTACGCAGCTAAGTTTAGATGCGGTATAAGTGATTGATTTTATCGTTGTGAAGCTTTTTACTATTGCTTGTCAATTTCTATTTTTATTTGGACGTTTTTATTCCTTATTTGGCAAGACTTTGGCGATAATAGTTCATTGAAAGTATTAATCGAAATTATAAGATGCTTGATAGATATTTCAATGTTTACTATCATATATATCTGTAAATTTCAATTACTACATACATTTGATCAAATTTATACTATTTATTGATTACTAATATATTAAACTTTGTTGCTCAATATAAAATCTAGCTTGAATCTTTTAAAGAGTTTTCAAGGAGTTACAAGTCAGACAATCCTGAATACAATACACAAACACATTTAAAGGTTTGAAATTTTTTAGTGAGAATATGAAAATAGGAGACAACTTAACTCAATGTCAAGATTACTATAAAATATTTAGACGACAAAAATCGCATTAACATTTTTACATAAAATCTTCACAGCCTGCAAACCTCTTATAACAATTGTTTCATAAAACAACATCCAATTTTCATGTAAAGGGTTTCTACTTAAGATTTTTGACACTTGTGACAGGCAGTTAGATGTTTGTAGTATAATCATTTAAAGTGTATATAGCATACAGAAAGAAATTTTTTAATTTACTTTTAAAATTTTGATACTAAGTACGAATTTGAGGTACAAACAATACTTACATTAAGCCTCAATAAATGTTTAACTTAAATCTTTAAATTTAGTAATTTTGTAGCAAATGTTGTTAAAGTTTTGGATTAAGTGGGTTTGACAAGATTGATTTGATTTCAATTAAAAGTAAAGAGCTTACATACTAGTAAGCATCGTAGAGTAGAACAAGACAAACCACAGAAGGCAGATTACTTCTGATCATTTGTAATTTTTCAAAATTATCTACTCAACACTAATCTATTTGATGATATTACCACGTTTTTCAAGATTTTATCTGGAAACGAGCCAATTATATCTGAGAGACAAATTTCAAGTCTATCTATATCTGACCTATTTTGTATTTTTTCACATCAATCTTGATTTTAAAATTATCTTCTCTGTCTCACAGATGAACTACATCAAAATGGGGTTTTATTTTGGGTCAGACATCACAAATATTTAATTCTCCTTACCTCTGTGATTAGGCTGAAGAACATCATTATCAATGAGTGTCTTTTTATGACTGTTGTGATAATCTACTAACTCATCTCCATCATCTCCACCGTCTCCTAAAACTCCAATTTCTAATTCATTAATGTCATTTTCAAAATTCAAACCACCATCTTTCCGGGATTCAAAAACTTTATTGAGCCATTCATCTTCACGCTCGCACGCCCACTGGCGGCAGCATTTTCCTTCGACATTAACCAAATGTGCTCCTGGACACACTAAGGCTTCTGGAGGTTGGTATTCAGTTTTGCATAGACTCATACAACCGATGTAACCGTCCAAGCACCAACATTTCTGATCACAGCTTGGTTGAAACACTTCACCTGAAGGTACACGCTGGCCGTCATTACGAACGCAATCACGTGACTTTCGATCTGTAAACAAGCCACAATTTCAGTTTTAAAATAACGAATTTGTTTTATCGATACTTAGCAAGATGTCACTGCAAATAGAGATTTAAAACAAAAGTTAATTTAACGTCATCCATTGTAATGTTGTTATTTGCTAACTGATAGTCTTATTTCGGTTTCAAAATTTTTATTTCCGAAACAAATTATAATTGGAGAAAGTGTAGACCAAAACTTGATTCTTTGTTTTCAAATTTATGAGATAAAAATTGAAGGTGTGAGATGTTAACAATCAATCAATTGTATTTGTATCAGACAAATTTTCACAACTTTTTGGATCGGATTTGATTACTGAGGTAGATTAACTTTTACTGAAAGATTAGAAAGATGCTTTTAAAATTAAATAACGTTTCCATTAAATATCTAAAAACCCTGCGAAGGTGCCTGTAAACGTGATTGATTTGAAGTTAATTGAGTTATAGTAAGAGTCATCATCTCTACAGCTGCTCAGAGCAAGCAGAAAAATTCGTGGAATTCCACCTTCGTTATTCACATCGTTTTTTCAATCATGACTTTACTTTATGATCCAAGAAAACAAACCTAAGCCATGTGACTTTAGAAACAGACCTCTCTTACAATTAGAAGTTATTTTAAAAAGTTTATCGTTTCTTCTACAGTTTTTCTGCAGCACAACGCTTATTATTGATTAGATAATAAAATTTCACACAGTATACAAGCTTTGAATGTAATTAATCTGCTAGATGGTTGCTTATGTGAAAACTTTATATTCATAATGATAGCACAAGCAGTGATAACAAAGTGCATACCAAAGTTATTTCAAAAGATAAAGATACTGATTAAACAGAAGACACTTTTTATATGATAAACTTTCGTATTCTTTAATTGTAGATGTTGTTTGAAAAGCTGCACAAATTATTTGGAAGTATCTAGTACATCAAATAAGAAAAAATCCTAGTTTTAAAATTGAGTGAGCAACTTTCTTCACTTAGTATGATAATTGGCTAATCTTATAAGAATCTTTTAAAATAAGTGAAAAACTTGTCACAGTAGAATGAGCAGTAAAAATGTACTCTGCTATCGCCAGTGCATGTTAACTAATCTTCTAGTTTTTCCTAACAACAGGGATATGGGCCTAAATCACTGAAAACTCGTTTACTCATTAACTAGTTACTTATAAAATTAAATGATAAGGTAGAGGCCACTTGTAGAGGTTAACTCAGTTTACAAACACTTCATTTAAGTCTTAAACATTATCAAGTAAGTCATATGTGAAAATATGTAAATTTGGCATCTTTCAATGACGTCATGTAATTGACGTAGATACCGTAACATGCTGTTTGATTCAGGGTAGAATCGTTGTATATTCACAGGTGATTTTTAGTTAGTTTTTTGCAAGATTTTTGTTGTCATTTCTACAGAAATACTTTCATGCTTGGTTTACATATCCCTTTTAGTAGTTTAATTACATGGAATATTTATGAAAATAACCGGCAACCAACGCATTGAATGCTAATAGAGATAAGAATCAAGTCTTTGTTGAGTTTAAAAAGGAGTTATTACTCTGATACAGTGACTAAAATGTAAATTGTAAATAAAAAATTTTTAGATTTATTATGATTTTATAAAAATTGTTTTCAGATAAAAATATATAAAATAAATACTTATTTCCGAATTCAGATTAGCTTGCAATTTTTTATAATTTTGTAAATAAAACAAAATTATCGAACGTTTCAAACTAATTTTTAGCAAAATAATTTTCAAATTAACTTTTAGAATCATAAAGAGAGTTGGATTTGGTTTGTGGCAGGGCAACAATGTATATGAGAGATCGAATTTTATCATTTTTCGCATAACTTTAAGTAAACTTGATAAAAATTTGAAGTATTATTACAACTTTCAATGCTAGAAATGTTAATTCAGTTTATTTCTACTTTTACGGCTATTTATAAGTTTAACAAAATTAATTTATTTTAGTAATTTTTTCTTCATTGAAAATAAATTGTTAGAATTAAATAGTTGAAATTTCAAATTAATTTGACAAGAAGATTTTTCACGTAAAATTTGTTTAAGAAAATTTAATAATTTGATAGAAGACATGAAATTATCTTTCTGTGGTTCAAGCTATATTGTCTCTAATTTGATACATTTTTAAACAATTGCTTTTAAATAGAAATAAGTTAAGCTTAATTTAGAAACAACTACTATTAAATAAAGTTATCATAAGTAATTGTTTTCTAGGAATAAATACACTTTCTTTTTCAACTAAAATTTCTATTTTGAAAGATCACAATCTATAATTTCGAAAAATATCTTTTTATAGCTATAAAGTAAATACTTTTATGATTTATAGTGAATTATGTTTATATGATTTTACTCTTTGCCACTAACAACTCTACAAGTTTAAAATCTGGCTTAGCGATAAAGAACAAAATCTTACAAGAATCTTAATAACATTTTCTAAATACAGAAATTTGAAATTCACGAAAGTTTTGAAATATTTCTTTTTCTATGCAGAATTGTGTTTATCTAAAAACTTTACTAAGTCAGTTACCAGCTAGTTATCAGCAATTTAATCTTAGAGCCTTTGGCTAAAAGTTGGTGCCACGGTTGTTACTAATTTGATTACTATTTCTACAAAGTATAACTAATTAGGATAAGCAGATTAAAAGAATTGACTTACTTGAGCAAACACCTGTGTTAAAAGTTGAGACTCTACTAAAGTCACAATAAAGATTATCAGCACAGACCCTCATTTCATCATCACATTGATCATTTAATTCACGGGGGCATACTAGGCAGCAGTCACACCCATCTCTTACTAAGTTTTGACTTCCAGGACACTTTGAAGTAACTTCTGGACAATCGCATGTTAAAGGGCAATCACTAAACACCTACAAACAAGTCGTAAAAGTCAACCAAAAACTGTCGGTTTAAAAACCTTATTAGCAGACTTCAATTTAATCGAGCTTCAATTAATATATGATTTAATTTATTCTTTTCAATAATGTTTCAACAAGAACTATGTATTTAAATAGCTAACTCAAATATTACTGATCAAAGAAACCTTGGTTGTAAAAAAAGTTTTTACAACAAATTTTTCTATATAATTCTTAAAAAAGTCCAATTAAATTGAAGAGCTAATAATTCATTTTATAAAAAACTTTTACAAAAGGTAGAAATACCAATGTTCTAATTACAGAACGAATGTTTTATTTATAAAGTGATTAAGAAAAGGTTAACCTTGAATTTCTACTGAATGATAAATGAGTTGTTACCTTAAGTCTGAATTATATAATTTGAAGTTTTAACCTTATGTCAATCAATTTTGAACGTTATTGAAACAAGCCATAAATTAGACTTAACCACTAAATAAGCACTGTGTACAAAGTTAGCTATATAAACATACCGAAGTTATGGAGCAGAAAAAAAGTAATAGTAAAACTTTCATCATATCTTCAGCCTACAATATTTCTGAGTATTTCAATGATACGTTGACGTACTCTATGTCTAAAATATTTACGTTCCCTTGTTTTGCTACAAATAAGTAAATACCGTTAGTTAAAACGTAAACTTACAAATAATTACATTATAAGTTATTTGTTTATAAATCTAAAGTCGTGATGCTATTCATTAGAAGCGTAGAACTTTAAGTAAATTTTAATGTGAGTTTTTGTTGACAACAAAAAAGTCAAATAGATTTGATGAATTATATTAGACAGTATCATTTAATTCATCGATATAATTCAATCATTAATTGATTTCAAAACATCTTGCTTTGTAACAAAGTAAAAATCTCACTTACCTTTCAAAAATTAACTTTAGTCGACTCTTTGAGCATCCAAGCAAATTTAGAACAGACTGAAGTTCTTTCTACCTGTTCCGTTCGCTTCTAAATATTTCCGGTGTATAGTGATAGCTTTTATCGAATTTATAACTCCGTAACGAGACCAAAAAAAGGAAGTTAAGTTTGATGGTGCGTGAACTACGCTAGATGTGTTTTACCAAGAGGACCAAATACTTATTTGTAATGTATTATTTTGGCATGACGTCACCATTACATTTGTGTCAAGCAAAAAACCGCTGCTCATTTAAATAAAGTGAGTATCATATCCATTTAAGTTTAGGATTAAAAAAAACTTATTCGAGTGCTAAAAATAGTTCCAATTTATTTTGGTAGAGATTGAACTGTAAATTTAAAGAATAGGAAGTTACAAATAGCAATTAATCATTTTCTGAATGGCTATGAGTAATGCTAAAATATTTTTATTTTACTTTGCGAGCCACTAGAAATCCCATTAAGTGATATAACCTAATTTAGTGATAATAGCATTTACTTAATACTCTCTATGCAGTTCATAGGATTTCATTTCAAAAAACTGCTGCTAACCATTATTAGATTTTTCTTTAAATATTCTATATACAGCTGGAACGTTTTTATAGACTTTCATATTAGTGACAAATCTAAATCGAAGAATATTTCAATAAGCATTTCTAAAAACAAGTGAAAGTTATTTTATATTTCTATTATTGCTTAAATATTAACTTCAAATTCTTTGAAATTATCGGTCATCTATTGAAGTTGCCTATAAGACGGAATATTCTTAACAGATCAAAAAGAATAAAAATATAAGCCCTTCATATGTAAGCAGTGAAATGTAATATCTCAATTTTCATTTGACGATATTCTCTTACGTCATACCTTAAAGTAATAGCTGAGAATTTGATGTGAAAAGATAAATTTTGACCTAATCACAATCTTTTTAATGCAACAGACATATAATCAAATTATTTAACTCAAATTCAGCAACAAAGTCTCTTTTATTTCTTCATGACACCTTATAATCTTAGATATACGTCATAGGTTTTTAAAACAGTTGCTCATTTGTTAGTTGTAAATAGTCAAACAGTAAATTGACACTTTCAGGATCAGGTAATAAATTCTTTTTACAAAGTGATCACGATAATCACTAAAATTGAATCTTACATTTTTGGCTGGATTAGACATTATTTCGAGTCTAATCCTAATAAATTGAATTGTTCAACAAGATAAAAGTAGATTAAATACTGTAAATTGGTACTATATCTTCTATTAAGTTTGTTGCTGAAACCAAAATGACAAAAGAAAGCATTAAGCAGAAATAAAATGGTTTTCAGGCCACAAAAATTAAATCTTCATTGCTTGTATCAAACAACGAAGGATATGAGCTCATATATTCGATACCTTTTCAAACTACACGAAGTTCTTACTGAACAAATGTACTGTTTGGCATGTTTATAAAGATATCAAAAATATCATTAGCTTTCTGAGAAGAACAAACGTAAATACCCTGGTACGTCGCTTTATAATTGATTGATGATTGGAATAAAATTCGTTTTCTTCGAACAAAAAATTGACAACTGCTTGTAACCAAGAGCAGTATTAAAGGCTTTAAGTATGACGAAAACCTAATCCAGTGCTGACGTTAAAGAGACAAAAAAATTTGAATTCTACCACAGATAAAAAAAAACTTTGTTTCTAGAAACTTAGTTTAGGATCTTTCCAGCCAATGTATTATAAAACCTCAGTTATAGTTATCTTTTAATAAAGCTTAAGATTAAGCCTCACAAATTGCTATGTACATTCTTTAGATTTTACAACTGTTAGATCTCATAATACAAACATATCTAACGATCAATTGAACTTTAGATCAGACAAATTAAAGATTGATTTTATTATTTCTTGAAAATGCATGCAGTATTTGATAAATCTTTTATTAAAAAATCTAAAAGTAATGATAATAATTTATAATTAACGCCAAAGTTAGCTTTCAAGTAGAAAACATGAAAAACTTCATTAAGGGAAAAGGAGTAACAATGAAACTTTTAAGAGAGAGTAATAAAGATGATGAATCAAGCCATACAAGATATTCATCTTTTAAAGCTCTGATTTTAAACATGAATATAGCGCTACATGTATGTTTTATCTAAACTATTTTTCGTGGTCGTTATTTATTTGTTGAATTACTTTGAGGGTTCAATTTTTCAGTGAGTAACTTGATATTTTTATACTTCTTTTTATAGAAATGATGGATTGAGTAATACAGTCACTAAACCAAAAAAAAACATCACGAATAATTGAAAGAATGTTGAGTTAAATTTACATAATACATAAAATCTTGAGAGTTATTGAAGCAGAACTAAGAGTATGTCTTCAAGATGGATGGTCAGAAACATGAAAGCAGACTTACCGATCAAATAAAGAACATAAAAAGGAAAAAACAGAAGAATTTCGATTGCTACAAACTCTCAACACTTTCTTGTATTTCAACTAGACAACAATTAATTAAACTACTTCAACATCCAAATAATTTATTGTTGGTAATTGGCTTTTTATGATTTCATTTCTCTAAGCTTACGTAATGATAGTAAAACTTCAATTAGAAAATTTTTTTATACCACAAAATCAAATAAACTGTTGAATGGGCCCATAGAAGAGTTTACAATTGGAATTATTAAAAAGATTTTGAAGCATTAAAATATTTATTTATGTCGACCACAACTCAAGTTCGCTTTGATATTTAATTTTTTCAGGAAATAACATTTAAAAGAACAAAGAAGTTTGTAGAATTATACAAAGAACAAATATATAATTAAATTACTTTTAACTCATTAGGTAATTTAGTTTTCTTTGATTTTTTTCTTTATTGGTGAGAAATTAGATTGATAAATGTTGTTGAGGAGAACTTCAAACGAGCAGTTTAAGATATAAAGAAATTTGGATAGAAAGCAAGCAATTGTTGAACAAAATTAGCGGTTTAGTAATTCATCTAAATTGACCAAATTTAGCACTAAAATTTTATAGAATACGGTCATAGTATATAAGTTATGAGATTACGTATTTAAAAGTATTTTTTATTAAGTATAAAGTAAAATTACATTGAAATTAACAAATAAATTTGAGTAAAAACTTGCTGTTGGTAATACTTACAGCCACTAACCAAATTGCATTTACCGTGTCCATCAATCTAAGTTTTTAATTTTTTTTTTAAATAACTTGATTAGATTAAAAAATTCTCTTAAATCAATTTCGTAATTTAAAATTGTTTTCTGAATCAATAAAAGACAATTTAATTTAACAATTTGACGTTTTAGTTATTGATAAAGTTTTCATTTATTTTTGTAATTTTATAATTATTTTTCGAACTGAAATTCCTTTCATAATTAAAAGTTTAAAAGTTACCGTTTTTTACTTTGTATTAAATTTGCCGAAATTTAAAGTATAAAAGTAACATTTGACAGTTTGTAATTACTTAAGGTTATAATATTCGTAATATGAGTCAAATAGTTGATTTTGTCTGTGGTGTAAACAAACAACTGATAAAAAGCTTGTTCAGCCAATATTTATTATAAATGAGAATTCTTCAGTGTAGACTACAAAATTAAAAAAATATTTTTTAGTTTTTTATAAAAATAGAAAATGTTTCGATTTTTGGTATAGAGTTATTTTAATTATCAATAATTAAAATAAACTTATAATCGTTTATTTTCACAACAAATATAGTTAACGCTGAAAGATTTCTCTCAAAATTGTTTAAATTGCAATTTATATGAAGATTTTCTGAGGCAACAAAATATCAAATGGTATGATTGGTATTTCTAACACGTTCACTGATACTTACTAAATCATTAGAAGAAAAGGATAGATAGTAAACAAATATTAAAACTGTGAGCTTAATTATACTTTACAGTGATTGGTTAAAATTAATAGGCATGTTATCAATTTGACAGGTGTTCCACTTTGTTTATTAGTGTAAAATGCTGCAGATATTTTATACATGACTCATTAGTCTGTTGACTGACTGTGCAAACGAATGTAACTAAGGGTAGGTACTCTGTTATCACTTGGTAGCCTCTATCTTTATTTTCTACTTTACTATCAATTCTATTTGTAATGGCTTTGTTTGATATTAGCACCTTGAAAGGTTAAATGTGATGACAGCTATTTAACTAGTGTTTGATAGTGTTAACGATAAGCATTAAGATGTTTAATTGTAGTAATAAGCTTGTAATTACTATAATTTGTGTCTTGGTATTTTTACGTAGTTTATTTAGTTGTCAAAAAGTTATGGTATATAGAATTCACAAAATTATTAGATAAGCAAAATTTAAATGAATGAGTTGCTATAGTTTGATTTTGAACTAAAAAAGTCACAGGTAGAAAATCGTTTTTGTAATCTTTGTTGTGATATGAAAATTAGTTTAAAGATATCAATTATGCTTGAATACTTAATCATCTCATTTATCCAATGTAAATTAAAGAAATAGTTACCACTATCATTCAGCAATTAGTTTAGTTAGACAAATTATTAGCTCATTGCTGTTTAATTAAACAATTAATTTGCACTAAGGAGCAAATCTGTTGAGTAATAGTTTTTGTACTTTGATAGGCAGCAAACAGGCGTCTTTCCTAAACATCGTTGATAGTAATCGTAAAACGCAGTGCTGCCAACTAGAGTTTTGGCTTACAGCAACAATAATACTTAGACAGAAATGAGCTTGTAAACAAGTAAACAAGTTTTAAATCTATAAAACTACTTTTATAAAATAGTTAAAAAATCTACTTTTATGCATTAGATGAACTTTATTAGGTTGCTATGTTAACCAAGTTTTCAAAAATATGATATATAGTACTATGGCTTCAAGTAAAAGTCATTAAATGTCTTAAGATGTTTCTTCCGGTTAATAAGGAGTAGCTGGAGAGCTTCCACTCCACATATTCCATCTGTTTGTCACTGAAATAAGATTTTGATGGTCAGGTACAAATTTTAAGTGCAAGTTTTTATCTTTATAAAATTTTAAAAAAGTTTTTATTTTTCAACTTTATCAGAATTTGAATTACCCCATTCTTTTCCAGCAGTTGGTGGACGGTCCTCATATAAAGGACCTGACATAACCTCATAGTACTGACGTGGCAAAGTTGGGTCCCAATACTGCGTTTTAGGCTTTCTACAGATTTAATCAAAGATTTTAGATGTTAATTGTTAAAGAAGATTTTTCCAAAAAAATGATCTTTTCAGGAATGATTGCTATTATTTCAAGCTTTTATCTTCACTTAAAATTTGCTTCGCGCTTAAATTGTTTGACTTACTTGTTTTCTTCAGTATTTTCTTCATACATTGACAGGGGATGTTTGTATTCTCGTTGTAAAAGTCCAAGAGGTTTATTTACATCAAGAACTGGATTTGCAACCGGCATAGATTGAACACTAACCTCATCAATAACCTCTTTTTGAACTGTTATATTAATGAATATTAGATATGAACAGCGATATTAAACTATTCTTAACAGAAAGCCAAAATAGTCCATAAAAACATGATTTGTTTTGTCAGCTGGAAGATGATTTACTGATTTAAACTCTTAATACTACTTAAATTTAAGCAAATTTAAGGAAGTCTAATTTAAGATTTATTAAGTTATTGAATAAATATTGAAACTACCGGGTTTTTGCTGAATATTTGAAATTCCATTATCAAATGTAATTGAACTTTCACGGTTAATGCTATTTTGATGAGCTTGTCTTGTCACTACTTGACCAGGCTGGCAAGTCATATCTGTCATAAATGTTCGATTCTAGAAAAAATATGCGTCAAAGTAAATATTAAATCATAAAAACGATTTCTGTAACGACCAAACTTTTAAGACACCAAAGAAAAACGAACAACTTACAATATTTGGGAAGTAAACGTTTGGTCGTTGGCAGTTATGGTCACATGTTACAACTCTTGGAGTGGTTTGCCCTCTTCTGTTCGCAATCAATAACATTTCGTTTCAAGAAAAATGTTTTAAAGTGATTTTATGTGTAGAGTACTCAAAGATTTCAAAAATATGATTTGATCATATGTACTATTATACACAATATCGCTTTGTTCTTTTTTTATGAATTACATTAGAAATATTTTTCGATCTTATTTTCGGCCTTGTTTGTATTTTTCAATATTTTGTAAGAATATTGATGCAATACAGAAACACGATTTTGGTAAAATTGTACCAAAAAATTTTATTGAATTATAGGTAGAAAAATATTCAGGGTCAAATTGAGTTACATTAACCTCATAGCTTCATAGAGAAACAAACTTTGTTTCATTTATTCTCATATAAAAGTGAAGACTTACCCTTACATTCACCTTTTACATTGTTCAGTTTTCACTTATAGGTTTTTGTAATAACTACACCTTTATTTGAAGTTATGATAATAGTATTCAATTATTTTTTGACCTTTTTACAGTTAGTCAAATGTTGTAATACTTATTTGAAGACATTTGTTCAGTTAAGTGAAATTATTACAAACAAACTAAAAATAGAAGCTCACTTTTGTCTCTGTATTGTTTCCATATCAATTCTTTTCAAAGCAACTAAATCAGACAAAGAATTCATTTTTAATTTTAACAGCAATCACAACAATATCTTAAATTGAACTTCTAAATTGAGAATAACATTTATGTAGTAAGATTTGAATAGTTTTGAAATAAACAAATATTCACTAAAATTAGTATTAAACTTCATAAGTCATTCATTATGTTTAAGAAGTTATATAAGCACACGTAATCAAACTACATAAGTAGAAAGTCATTTAATTTTATAGAAACTGATAATATTTATAAAAATTAATCTAAGATTTGATATTATTAGAATGTGTGTTAGCGAGAGGTGCTCTCTCCAGGAACCCCCTTCGCATTTATTATAATAAATAAGTAAATTATGGTTCTACAAAAGAAAATGTATAAATAAAACAAAACTTCATTCCAACATTATCTATATCGCTTTTTTTATAATACTAACCATAAAATTTAACTGAAATATTTTAACTGACTGCGTAAAATAAATGGATCAATTATTGAAGCCTATTTTTTTTTGAGGATCATTTCATCAATCAAACAAACTGCTAACAATTGTTGATTAGTGAAAATAAACTTGTTTACTTTGTTTGTAAATATGTAATCGGTAATGAGATGATATGATAAATTTTTATTGGCTTTCATAAAATTAAACTCGTAAAAATACAAAAAAATATTTAGCTTGTTATTTGCACCAAAAATAAACTTGAAATAATCATGGTACTTCCACTAAACTCTTTCAATTAAAACCCTTTTCGTAAACAACCTTCACATTCAACTAGAATGATTAACATAAGCATTTAAACTGTTTTAAAAATAATCGTTACAAGCTTATCAAATACAAAATTGTCTTAACCATGTAAACTTGCATTACCATGACAACCAAATCTGGCCTCTTAACATCGATTAAAGTTCCTGTAGCAGAGTGATTTTGTTGTCACCTTTAGTTTACTTGTCACGTGACTTTTTATTTGTTCTTGTCTGGCAATTATAATAAAAGATGAAAATACAAGTTCAAACTAGCTCTACATCTCATTATTTTACCTTCTTCATTTCAATCATAAAGTTGTATTGATAGTGAAAGTTTTTTTAAGCGGTTCTAAAGATTTTTACAACGAACAAAAGCATTTGATTTGAAGGAGGCCAAGAAATGCTCCTTGTTAAAACTTACTTAAACAGAAGTTAAAGGATTTAGTTTAGCAAGTTGTAAAGTAGAAAAGCTTATTCATATACTTCTCGACGAAGGTTTCAATGTCAACAAGTTCTTAGACTTCATTTGATTTTAGCTTTTTAAAAATTTGTTGGATTAGAATTTTTGATATGATTATTTTCAAAATAAATTTATAACTAAATTCAAATTCATTTTTTTATAAGAATGTGTATAAAAACTTTATTTTAGGTTTAATAAAATTTTTGTGTAAGTTTTAATACATAAGGTATGATGACTTCAGAAAAATAATATTTTTTATTTTCTAGAAGCTTGTAATAATTATTTGAATATTAGTTGTTATAAGATAAAAATATTGTTTATTTAGATAAAGTAAAAAATCATTTTCTTTAATTCTAAGAAATAAGTTTATGTTATTTACCAAAGTAGCATTGTCAAATACCTATCTTTGTGTCAATATTTAACTTAAGCTTAAAGTTTTTACGAGTATACCTCTTAAATTATTATGATTTTAAATAAATATTTTACAAAGTCCATTAAAAAGCTGAATTATATAAAAACGTTCACATATCTGGAACAAATTTTATAAAATATCATCTATAGCATTTATTAATGGTAAGTTTTAGTTTAACTTATTTGTTGTTTACAGTACTATTAAGTAAATATTTCTCCACTTATTTGATTGGTGATAATTGACAAGTTGAAACTAAAATTGTATCAAAAATAAAATACTTTTGTTAAGATGTCGACATCAGAAAATAAAAACGCCAAATTTGGGTAAGAACTTTCTAAATGAATAAACCTTTTGTTTTAATGCTAAAAGATATCGAAAATATAAATTAAGCAACTCTATTGATTGTTCATATCTCTAGTTCTTTCAGGTCAAAATCCGAATGTCCTAAATTTTCTGGTCTTCATCCAATGATTCCATCTAGATATGTGATGGAATGGAAAACTGATATGAAAAACAGAAAACAAATTCTCAAAGTAATTCAAATTTGAATTTAATAGAGATAGTTTAAAATGAAATTATTAACAGTTCTTCTTGTAATAAGAATTTATCTGTCTTAATATATCCTTGTAAATAAACTGCTACAACCATCTAAGAACTGAAGTGAGCTTTTATTCGTATAAATCTCTTCTCAAGTAGCTTCGACTAACAAGACTTTATTGAACTCTAAGAGCTTTTGAAAAAAAATAAAACTTGAATCACTACAAAAGATGTTATCATCACAGAACGCTGAAGCAGCAGGGATCTATACAGCTCCGCACCAAGAAAGCTTGTTTCTAGAAAAGCGGGAGCGTTTGACTCTCATGGAGCCAGCATCAAGGGTGGATGCTAAGTATCAACTTCCTCCAAGATTTCAAAGACTTTCTCCTCCTAACACTTCACATCTTTCAACTTACAAAAGTGAACTTTTGTATCGAACTTTTCTGCAATGATCAAATTTTCACTTTTAAGATTAATAGAAGCAACTTTTTGCTTCTTTTAAATCTTTTTATTCTCACTGCTCTTTCAAAGAAACAAAATTACTCAAAACAAAAATTAAACTTAATAAAAGAACTGTCCCACCGTAAGAATGATGTTTTAAACATCATATATTCTTAAGTTTAGATTTTCGCTTAGTTTATGCTTCAAATATTCGTTAGAATATTTGCACAGGCCTTTTTTTGAAGTTTACTTAAGCTACAACTACTTAATTTAATTTAGATAAAAGAAAATGAACTTTCAAAGAATTTTTAGACAAAAATCTTTTAAGTTTGCTCTTTTATTGTGTTCTCTTATTAAAAAAGTTTTGTCTCTTATAATATGAGTATTTTTGTTTATTCAGTGTTAAATTACACTAATTAATCAAAGCGTACAAATGAGAGTCGAATGATTAAGACTTAAAGTTAAATCACTAAAAGTCTTTTAATTAAGAAAAATTAAAACAATATTGAAAGACTTTTTTAATTTATTTGAAAAACATTTGAACTTGCAAAACTTTAGAAGCTAAAAGTATACTTTTATTATGATTTAATGTCTCATATAGTCTGATTATTTAGTTTAAAATAAAATTTAAATTTTGAATAAGATTACATTCTTACTAAAAGATATTTGTTAATCAAAAGTTGAACTGTCAAAACTGTCGAATTGATTATTAATTTAAAATATTTCTATGATATAGACATATGTTTAAACCTTTGCATAAATATATTACAGATAAATTTTTTGCAAATGACTTTTAGCCTGTTTTATTTTTATAATCAAGTTTTCATTTTAAAAGACAATGTTATAAAATTTAGAACAAATAAATATAACTCAAAATTTACAAAAAAAAATTATCTAAAATTATAAAATTACAGTTTTAGTTTTTATTAAAATAAGCTTAAAAAAAGTTCACATGTGTTAAGATTACATCTGTAATATACAAAAATAAATTACTAAAGTTATTAGTACTGTGATTCAGATTAAAACTTCAATCAGAACAAAGCTTCAGAATTTCTATTGATTAAATGATATCTTAAAATATACATTTGATCCTATTCATAAAAGATATGATAAACTTAACTTTATTCATCTTTTTAGAAAAAAGGTTTATGGATAAATGACTAATTATAACATTTGTTAATGTGTATGATTTATTCTTACAAATTTGAGAAAAATTCTATTATTGACAGAGAGTTGACAGTTCTACTATCACTAACTTTTAAAGACGACAAACTAGTAATTTTTGTATATAACAATTTGAAGGTCTTTAATATTTTCATTTTATTACAATTGTTCATAAATTAATAAATAATTATAAAATATATATGTTTAAATAGTATAATTATTCACGAAAATATTTACTGATATCAATTAATCACTTAAAAAATATAAAATTATAAACTAAATATTTATGGAAAATGTCTTAAGCTCATATATTTAGTGTTTAACTGAATGAACTGAAAAATAATTACTTTGCCACACAATTATATGAGCTTAATACTTTAAATGCCAAGTTGTTAATATTTACTTTTACGTAATAAGATTATTTACTGCAACAATACAATTAAATGCAACAATACCATGATTTACTGCTTAATCTTGAAAATAGCATCATGTAAGTTATATGCTAAGTTGAAAGTTCTGAGATTAGTAGAATCAATCAAACTTTTTTCTCAACTATTTTTAACTAAATATCATAATAAAATAAATAAATAATATTAAAAACAATTTAAATGCGATAACTTCTTATATGACCGTTTATATATGTTTAAAAAAAACAATTTTATGAAAGATCAAAATATATTTTTAAAAAATTGAACATGTACTAAAATCTGCAAAATCAGCAAAATTTAAATAAATTTAGAATAATAACGAGACATGAAACGAATATTCAAAAAGCTTTCTATTTGACAACAAAAGTCAGCAGATTTTTTTCAAAACGTTATTGAAACTATTAACCTGTATGCGATGAAAAAAACATCAAATAAAGAATTTGTTGCGTTTTCAGTTTGAAGAGATTTATAACAAATCAATGTTAAATCAGAAACAAAACAGGAATAAGCTCTCTGATTTTGGATAAGGCAAAGATTCCTCTAGCTTATAAGAAAGTAGGTATTTGGTAGAAGTTAACTAGATGAATTCTATAAGTAGAAAAATGTTACACATAAAATGAAAAAAAATCTCTAAATTACTAAATTTAAGAATTTAATCTTAAAAATTAGCATCAAAAAAGAAGGTTTTACAAAGAAAGAGTTGAGAAAAAGTTTCAGTAGAAGATTAGAAAACTGGAAAATCTATTATTTTTCAGTTTCTTTTAATGCCAACAAAATCAGTTGTTAAAATCGCTTAGTTATCTATTCTACTTTCTTGTGTTCAACACAATTGCCAAAGATTTGAAAAGGATTTTAACTTGTTGAAAAAAAGTAGCTAATTAGATGATTATAATTAAAACGCCGAAAACTAGATTCTATTCAAGAATGTCTTGTAGAAATCATCAAATAAACTGCATCTAGTAATTGAATAAATTAAAGACCTTGTTGAAACCCAGTGACAGACACATAAGTAGCGAGATGGTGGAGCACTATCCAGCAAAGGATTTATCTGAACAAAAAGAATAAAATATTGAGAATCAAAGAAAATGTCAAGTCTCTTTCAAAGTTTATCCAATTATATCTTCTATAAAGTAACTTGTATAATGTGTTTCATAACTGAATACCGTAAAGTTATTTAATGCTTTTAGAATATTTGATACAATAATCTTCGCTAATGTCTACAGCGGATATTCAAAATAGTTTGTCTAGCAAAATACGACAAGTGACAATTAAAAATATTAAACTTTAAAAAAAGTCTTGTACTAAACAGGATGAAATTAAAAAAGTTTTTTTTGTGCTTTTAGGTAAACAAATTATTCACTGATTTTAAAAAATCATTTTAAAAACGTGATTAAACTTTATTAAATTTTTATTAATTAGAATGGAAAAGTTTACGCTGAAAACACAACTTTTCAATTTAATGCATTTTCTCATTCAAAACTTTTAATGAATATTTCAAAGGAACAACTTTTATATCAACAAATTTTAAATTTAAGTTCTGCTAAAAATTAAAATTTGATGAAACAGATTGCTTTCTATAAAACATAAAACATGTTAGATAAAAACTAAAAAACAGTTTGAAACTTTTTGAAAACTTACTTCAACAAAAATCACATGTCTGCAAGTTCAGCTAATTCACTTTTTAAAACCCACTGAATAATTGATAACACAAGAAAATAAAGTTAGTTTATAAAGGGGTTGACATTTATAATCAAAATAAGAATTTAAACATCTTCTATTATTACAATGGAAGAAAGGTATTAGAAACTCACAGCTAACTGTTGATGTGTTTAAAAATGTGTAATACTATCACATTAATTTTTAAACTTAATTTAACTCGAAATACATTTTGTTTTGTTTAAAAGCAAATATTATGAAGCAATTGAAAATTGAAACATTAAATTTATTCAAAATTGTTTAATCTATTCAAATACTAACTTTTTCTCCTTTTTTTGTTTCCCTCAATTCGTCAGCTTGATTATTTAGTCACTATATCATAAAATATTCGACTATTTATCCAAACATACAATTTACAAAAACGAAGCAAAAAATAAAAACAAAAAGAAGATTGCATGATATCTGATTTTTATTCATTGAGACCTTTATATACTTAATTAAATATATCTTGTACAAACACCTACAAGAAACAATTTTATACACGATAATTTGTTAACTAACAATGATTAGTTAAGTTTATATATTCAGTAGAATATGTTGACTTGACTGAAAATATCTAAACTGTAACCAACTGGTTGCAATGTGATACAAACAATAAAAACGTAACTTACTCATACTTATATAAAAACACACAATTGTTTTTTTAAGGAATTAATTGTATTAAGGCGAGCATATCAAGATTAACCATATGAGAAATACAAAAACAACAAATAATACTCTGTGATAATATATGAATCAAAGCACGACATTAACACTAATTAATGAAAAGTCTAGCGAAGTTGTTACAAATAAGATTGAAAGCTTGATTACAACCATAAATACCACAAAATATTTGTTCTTATTTGCTGTTCAAATGTACAATAGAATATGAACTACAATACTGTACACTAAATTAATATTTAAAATTAAAAAAGCATTTCTTGAATTATGAGAAAAATAAAACAAATGATAAGAAAAATATGAGATAAAAAAGTTATCAGCTTCAATTATTAGTTTAATAATTGATTTCTCTTAATCTATCAAAATTGGTTTATATTTTCATTGGATGAAATAGTTGTTTCAAGGTTAGAAAAGCTTACAACAAAAATTGTGGCTTATTTGTGTGAAAGAATTTAAGTTAGTCTTTAAAATAAAAGTTCTTGAAACTATTTAGTGAGTTTTTAAACATATTATCAATACAGCAAACTCTTACATTTCAATTATAGAAAGAATAAAAAAGAGAATAGAACATAAAAATACAAAGGAAGCAATCACAAAATCAAAAAATGTAAAAAGATAAAAAAAACTTCTTGAACAATAAAACTATTGCTTTTGACCTTAAAATGTCAAAGCCAAACATATTTGAGAAATGTTTAATTAACTTTTTAAGAAATGATTTGTATTTTTAATACTTTTTACATATTTAAAAACATACAGACTTCTATAAGGTATGTGCTTTTACTGCACCCTATTAACAAACACGCAAAAAGAGAAAAACAACTTTTACATGAAGCTTAGCACCAACTATAAGTAAATAATGTAACCTTGTTAAATAAACATAAACAAAAATGGTTGAAAGTAAAAAAAAAATTATCATCCCAGAGAAAGAAGGTCTGATATTTACATATTTAAAAAAGAATTCAAGTTGATCATCATTTAAGAACAGAAGTTTCAAAGATCAAAAAATGAAAAACATTGTAGCTATATATTAAAGAAAAAGAATAAAAAGTCATGAGACTCCATAAGATACAAAAATATTTTTAAATGTTAATTACTTGGATATTTTACATTCATTATGTTGATTGCTTGTACTACAACAAAACTTTGTAAATATTTCAGAAGGCAACATAAAATCTCACAAAAATAATACATATAACACTTTATTAAAGTCATAAGAACATTTTATTGATGACAAACAGTGAACTACATATATAGAGGCATAGAAATTAGAAAAAAAACTTACAAGCTGCGATACTGTGCATTTTTACTAATAATAGGTTTAGAATAGTTTAAGCCAAGAGCATGCATACAAAAACATCCAATTTTGCACACAATTAATTTAGAAACTTTACAAAGAGGTTTAATTCCACAAAGCGCATTGCCAAAATATTGTAACCAAGTTAAAGGTGGTCTACCATCATTTATATAAAGAATATAAGAAAAACCATGGCTTCGATTTTGGTTTATAACATAGTAATAACGTAGGAAGTGTAACATTTTGAAGCCATGTTTCTCATAAAACTTGATTGCACTTTTGTTACTACTAAGCACATGTAAGTATATTGCTTTAGCAGTATCATTATCATTCTGATTTGCCATTACATTGTTTTTTATAAGTGTTTTTATCATGAATGAAGCAATTCCTTTTCTTCTAAACTTTTCATCAACCCCAAGACTTAGTATATAAACAACTTTAGCTTCTGAACTAAATTCAGGTGACAACATATCAGCATCTTCTTTATTGACATGACTTTGTGACTTAGTTTCCGATACAATAATAGCAACTATTTCATCATTAAAAGTAGCTGCTAGTGTATCAAATTTACAATTTGTTGTAATTGATTGATACCAACTGTCAGGGTAATCAATTGGAAACCATTCACTACATAAGCTTTTTAGTTTTTCGATATCATCATTTGTCAATCTTCTCAGCTTCAATTCATTCAAAAAACTTTCAGTATTGTAACCAGCTTTTAGCCCCAAGATATTATTTTTACAATATAAACAGCTTGCTTGAGGTTTACTTGACTTATCATTATAACAATATAAACATTGAGAGTGGTTGTAACGATCTACAATAGCAGCAACTCCTGTATCTACATTTCTAACAATAACATTTTCTATCGCAACAGCACAAGTCATATTCAATTACTGACAATTCATGTAAAAAAAGCTAAAAAGAATTATTGTTAAACTTTTATTATCAAAAAATCTTTTTTTATACACAAATGTAGATAAAATATTTTCTATATTACTTATTAATCATTTATACAAGATATATTATGAAAATAGTAATCAAAATAAAAAATAATAATATTCAAATTAACTTTTAAAAAGACTCAAACACATTGTATGAATTTATCAATCAAAATCTTTAAAATCATAGCTAATTAAATGTTAAACTAAGAAAAAAAAATACAAAGATAGTTTCAGATTTGTTTCATTAAATGGTAAACTTATAAAAAAATCTTAAATAAAAGTTAACAAAATTTATAATGTAAATAAATATTAGATTAAAAGCTTATAGGCAACGATATATCTCATATTTTTAACTTTTTTTTTTAATATATTTCTCTTTTTTTGTTGATATATCTAAATAATAAAAATACACATTGGTGAAATCTTTGTTTTAATAAAACAAGTTAAAACAATTAACAGCATTAAAAACAATTAAAAATAACTCATTATATTAACATAAATATAAAAAATTTTACTATAAACAAACTTGTCTAAAACAAAACATTCTTTTTTCGATATGGTTCAGATGAATGTACTAAAATGGAAAAAAACATTTAATTTAAACTTTCCTTGACTTTGCCTTTCAAAAAGTCAATAAAAATAAATATTGCAAATGACTACATTTTACAAACATGTATTTCTTAAGACTTTAATAATAATTTCTAGTGTTTGGTACATTAAAAGGATTGACACCATATCTAATGAGCTTAAAACTATTTTTAATCATTTGACAATAAGTATTTAGTACTTTGATTTCTAAGCCTTATATAGATAAATTCAAGTGTGAGATATTTGAAATGGTTATTACGATTTGTTTAAAAGGGCTATTTTAAAGGTACTCAAAAATGTAAATTTTATAAAAACAACAAATAAGAAAATTGATTCGAGGACCAGTAATACCACTTTGAACAAAGTAACAAACAAATTTATTAAAAACTTAACTGTAATAATCTTAAGTTATGACTTTAGCAGCTTGGCCAAAAAATTTAGTCAATAATGAAACTAGCCCTTCACTTTTTAAAACGTTGATTAATAGAAATCATTAGTGATCAAAGGTTATATCTCCTTTAAACACTTGGTTTATTAAAGTAATTTGAAAATATTTAAACATAATGTTTGTAGAGCAAAGTTTTTTGCTTTCTATTCATAGAATGTAGTAATGTTTTAATTTTATATGGCGGAATACAACTTCAATTGCTCAAACCTTTGAATCTTATTGGTTTATAATTTTAATTGCTGTATGTTACCTTTTGTAACTAGATAAGTCAATAAAAATGAAACTAGAATAGAATGGTAGTGGTTAAATTTATTTAATCTTTTTTCTTGTTTACTTATCTTAAACTAACATATTTAGGCAATGACTTTTTATGACGTATTTTTGTTTGAAAATCTTTAAAAAATAAATTAAAAATTATTCATTTGAAAATATTTAAGGACTTATAGTTTTTATTAACTTGCATGATAGTAACAACTATAAAGATAAGTATTGCAATACTTGCCCATAAATATATATTAATATTTATCTGCATAAAATGCAAGCGAAAAGATTCTAAAAGTTTCAAAAACGTTGAATCATTTGTACCTGAAAATAAAGCTTTTAAAATAAATAGTATAAAAAACTAATTACGCATTTAGAAATTAAAATACTAGATAGTAACCCGCTTAAGGTACAGGACTAAGCTTACTTTTTGTAGATGATTGTTTTGTTGTACATAGTTTCTAAATCAAGTGCTGACAAGTTTAATTTTGTATGGCCAACCATGGTGGGCCAATATACAGCCTTGGACTACCATATTATTGGGTTAAGATAGTTAGAACTATTGTATAATTACGAAGTTTTCTAAGTCGGAGTTATGAAATCAATAATAAAAATTTCTCAAACGGAATACACCAATCATTTAGGAGATAATTTATATATTTATTGCTTTAGTAAAAAATATTTACAATGATTAAGATTTCCTGAGATGTATATTCTCGGGGATTTTAATTTTAGTAGAATTGATTGGAATAACCCAAATTTAGCATTCAATGGAAAAATGTTTAATTTGAATGGAGACAAAACTAATTTAGCCAATCTGAGTCATGTCTTTGTAAACTTCCTTGATGCCAATAATCTATCTCAGATGGTTACTTTTCCAACCCAAGTTAGTGGTAATACTTTGGATCTTCTCATCACATCAAAACCTGATAACGTTATCTACGTTGATCAAAATGAACCTTTTGCTCTGACATGCGATCACAACATGATTGAATTCAAGCTCCAACAAACTTTTTCTACGAACGTTAAAACTCCAAGCATACGGAACTTTTATCGTGGAAATTATAACAGTATAAACAAGTTTTTATCAAGTGTTGACTGGATTTCTGTTTTCAACTCTACCGAAGACATCAATGATATCTACTCAAGGTTTACTAACATTGTTAATGAGTCAATTAAAAAGTTCATACCTTTATATAGAGTCAACAAAAAACCACACTTGCCAAGATATTTAAGGAATTTACAGCATTTGAAAAACCTCTTATACAAACAAACTAAAGCAGATCCTTCCATCAAACCTCTATACAAAGATCTTTGTCTAGTCTACAAGAAATCAGTTTATAGCCTCTATTTAGGAAAAGAAAGTGCAATCTTATCTTCACCTAGCAAGAAAACGTTTTTTGGCTTCATTAATCACAAGCTTAAGGCGAGATCTCATCTACCTCCCTTGCTTGATAACGCCAATCAGCTGGTGATGGAACCAAAGAATAAAGCTGAATTGCTAAACAAACAATTTGAAAAGGTTTTTATAACCGATGATGGCAATACTCCTACTATTTCCTACTCCAATATCCTTTCAAATATCTCTGAGATGGTAGATCTAGACATAACAGTTGATATAGTATCTAAGGCTATTTCTTCTCTAAAATCAACAGTTTCCAACACCCCAGATCAAATCCCAGCTTTGTTTTTAAGAAAAAGTACTTCTTCTTTAGCGCTACCCTTATCGCTACTCTTTAACATGACTCTTAAGCGGGGAAGACTTCCACAAATTTGGAAGAATGCTATTATTACTCCAATTTATAAGAAGGGTCCTAGAAACACTGCACTTAACTACAGACCAGTTTCGCTGACTTCGGTTATCTGCAGAACTCAAGAACACATCATTCACAACCATATAACTAGCCATTTGACGGAGCATCATCTAATATCTGATGCCCAGCATGGCTTTGTTAAGCAAAGATCTTCATTGACTCAACATCTCACTTTTTTCAATGAGCTTACAGCTCATTACGAAAGTAATACTCCATGTGACATCATATACCTTGATTTTGCTAAAGCGTTTGATTCTGTTCCACACAACAAGCTCATTACTGTATTGAAAAACATAAAAATCAGCAACTCTATCTTAAAATGGATTGAAGATTTCTTATCAGGTAGAACCCAACGAACCCGTGTAGAAAGATCTTTATCTACTCCTAGTAAAGTCACCAGCGGCGTTCCTCAGGGTTCCGTTCTGGGTCCACTTCTCTTTTTGATTTTCATTGAAGACCTCATCAGAAGACTAATAACAGTAGACAATGTCAGTGTGTTTGTGTATGCAGATGACATCAAGCTATTATCTGGTTCTCACTCAAAACTCCAAACTGCACTAAACATTGTAGAAAACTGGTCTGCGAATTGGCAACTTAAAATCCAGCCAACAAAGTCTGAAGTTATAACATTCTCCCGTAAGCCAGCGGCCAACTTCAGCAACCAATACTACATCAATGGATCCATTCTTGAACGAGTATCCTCAGTCATAGACCTCGGCATTACTCTGACATCTGACTTCAAATGGCACAGTTATGTTTCCAGAATCTTTGGAAAATCTATCAAGCTTGTCCACCTCATCATAAAGACTTTTAATTCTAAAGATCCATGGTTTTTCGTCAACCTTTTCAAACTGTACATACGCCCTATTCTTGAATACAATATCAGTGCATGGATGCCATATCAAGTTGGTGATATCAGAAAAATCGAATCTGTTCAGGCAACATTTACGAGATTGGTTTGCAGGAAACTTAATATCAAATACGAGAGTTATAACCATCGTCTCAGCTTCTTCAATCTAGATACTTTGGAAATCCGAAGAATCAAATACGACCTTATTCTGATTTTTAAAATTATTCACAACCTAATTGATCTTCAGTTTGATGACTTTTTCTCCATTAGTCCCTCCCTCAAGTTATATCAACTTAGAAGACATAAATTACATCTTAATAAGCCCACTCCACCAGCTACGTTAACCAGATTAAGTTTTTTCTCATACCGCACAATCAGTACATGGAACAATCTGCCATCAGAGATTGTCATGTCAAAATCACTTATGCTGTTCAAGAAAAAGCTGAATTGTTATAATATCGCCAACATTGCCATTTCTAAACTGTGAATTTTTCTCTTTTACAATACTATGATTCTGTGCAATTCTTCATTGTCATATGCTTTTTCGTTTACACGTCAAATAGATCTAATTTGTGAGAATGTGTGTTAGCGAGAGGTGCTCTCTTTAAGCACCCTCCTTCACATTTATTGTAATAAATAAATAAATAAATTAATAATTAAAAAAAATAGTTTAAAATTAAGTATTCTTATATTTTATACTAAATTTGTATTTGTTTAGTAAAAATGGTTTAAAAAATTGTCGGTTCTTGTTTGCCATAAACTTCAATTTGAATTTATTTTAGACTTAAAAAATTGGCTTTATGTAACATACAAAAGACAGTTCAATCAAGTAGCCATAAATAAACCTGAAATTTTATTGCACACATTTCTATCCATACAGAAAAGTGAAACAATTATTTAAAATGCAAAACAAAGTAATGCTACCTTAAAAAAAGAATTGCTACGTCTCAGTGATTGACTACTGATCATCTGTGTTCATAGTTGTCAATGTTTTACTCAATTCATTCATTTTATCTACTAATAAATTTCTCTGCTTATTTTGCTGTTCTTCTAATTCATCCAAATTGATATCATCAATGACATCACGGTTACTATGACGATGTGAAGCAGAATCACTTGTGTGTGCGCAACGAGCAATATCATATTGAAGATGGCACACATGTAAAAGCTGGTTGAATTCCTTACTTTCACCAAAAGAATCGAATTGATTGGATCGAAAAGAAGTCAATAACCCTAACAAGTGATTTTTCATTTCTTTGATACTTCTTCCACGGTTAACAGATGATGACGCGCAAGAGATGCCATCTATAGTCTCTTCTGGTTTACGAGTAACTCCAGAAGAGCCAGATGTATAACTGTTTGCTTTAGTATCTTGAAGTCCTCCCGAATTTATCATTTTTTAAAGTAGATAGCTTTAGCTACAAAAAGTTATCAAAAATTAATAAATGCAATGAAAAGTTCTCACTGCTAAGATGTCTTGGTAATGAAAGACAAGGTAGGTGGTAATGCCTTTTGATTATGTAACCAAATTCATACTTTTATGGTGCATGAAAAAAACACCAAAATCACACTGCAAAAAACGACTTGTTCGAATAATTTATCATTTAAAGTAAAAAATATAATAAAAAGAAAGTTGGCAGGCTTCAGGAGAATAAAACTTAGTAGTTATCATTTTATCTGAGAACTACAAAATATAAATGATACAATGAAAATGAACCAGGTTTTTTTCAACATCAAAATAATCACTTCATAATAAATTATTTTTATGAAAGATGAAAAATAGAATTTTCTTTGAACTTAGAAGCTAGGACATCAACAGTTTGGTTACATCATTCCACCTAAGAGCAATGTTCCCTTGAAACCAGCTTCTACATCTTCTACTTGTTTCTCTAGCTCAGAACTATCAAAACTCTCATCCGGTTTATCTTCAGTTACATGAAGAACTGAATATTTTGAAATACAAAGACTTTCTAGTGTCATTGTATCATCATCTACATGATATACGCCATCCACAAAAATGTTCTGATCAAATGGAGCGATCTGTAAGACACCCATAATCGCAATCTTCAACTCTTTCAGTGTAAATGTAGAAGATATACCAGGGACATACTTTTCACCACGGGCTAAACGCTTTGGTCTACAATTGTTGAGAGGTTTCAGTGGAATATCGATATTTTCTAAACTTTTCTTCATTTCCAAAAATGTCAGATCGGAAAGTTTAACAATCATCTTTACATCCTCATACACAAAATCTCTCTTACTCTGAGCATCTATCATTTCTGCAGTGCACTGTTGGCAACATGAAGGACTGCAGATGTATTTAATCTTCTCTCCATCTTCTTGAACATTAAAAAGCTCCTCCTCATCACTAGTTTTCCTATTATCAGTCGTATAAGGCGAAGGATCAGTAGCAGTTGAGTCTGCTTCTTGATCTAATTTTGTCAACACAACTTTACAGTTGTTAATAACAGGTATCCGGATGTAGAGTTCATGATCATATGAGTAAATCTCTTTGAGAGTTGCCCATTCATTTGCCCACAAAAGTACGCTCTTTGGGATATCGATTTCGAGTTCTTCATCAAGAGCAATAGCTACTGGATCATATACAAAACGGCCATGAGCGCAAAGAAATTCAGAGTTTTTGATTTGTAGTTCAGTTTCTTGGTCAACATTAGATTCTTTTTTAGACTTGCTGACATCTTTTAACGATGATTGAATAAAACGACGCCATGCAGCGAGAAACTCTTTTGGAATGATGAAGAATTTATCTTCACACAAACGAGAACTTTGACGTTTAAAAACAAATTTCTTTGGTCTTCCTCTACCAAAGTACAAATCTTTAAGTAGCTGTTTCTCTTTATTAGCTCTCATTTTCAGATCACAATCCAAACTATCTTTCACTCCCTGAAGATCAACACAAATTTGACAAGGCTCATACTCATCAAATTTACGTTCTTGATACTTTTTGAAATATCTTCTAATGATTACCCAAGCACTTTTTGGTATGATTGCATAGGAACGTTCATCATGAGTAATACACTTGTGTTCACATAACAGATCTTCATTTAACACGTAACTCACTTCTGTATTTAAATTACTCTCCATATTCTTAAGAATAATTTGCTTCCATTTTTTTAGAGATGTGGTTCCTATGTAGTATAAATTCGACGAGTGGTATTGTATCTCACCTTTTGTGTGTTGTTTAATGATTTCTTCAGCCGTTTTATGTTCAGATTGTAATTTATTTTTACTTTCAAGCATACAGTAATAATGTTTAGTACACTTACTACAAATCGCCCCATAGCCTTGAAAATTCAACTTTTTAACATTATTTTCATACAAAATATTTGCTGCTTTCTTGGAAACTAATTTATATGAAGATATGATGTTAGGAGAAAGTTTATCGTGCAAACAAAGCTTATATTCTTTCAACACTTCTACAGTTGAAGTCTTTGCATTAAAGAAACTCCGAATTTGATCAATAGAAACCCAGTGGTTAGCATCCGCAGTATTTGCCAGTTCCTCTATGAATGATAGCCGATCGAGCTTACGGTTGTACTGGACTTTTGCATCTTGGTGACGTTTCGAGTAAAAGTCAGCTTTGTCACTTAATAAACTGTCATTTTCTTTTTCAATTATACCTGCTAGATGTGATGGTACACATGGTTTGACATCGATGTTGTTATTTACACGAGTGTAGACTAACATATAAGCATCTTTTGAACTATTTTCATTGCTAGTAGTTTGAACTTTTCGACGTTTGTTAGGAGCTGATTTTATCTCATCAGTAGTTTCTTTGTCACTGTTCAAATTACATCCACCTCTGCGTGGAAGCTTAACTACCTCTTCGTCGTTGAACATATACCAGTTGTTGTCTTGTTGATTCATGATGTGAGTGAGGAAATGACCAGAAGATGCAAACTGGCCTCGATGAAGCAGAACAGCTGTTAACTTGTATTCAATCGGTGTGGATGTATCACTCATGAATTGAGACATGTCGATTTTGTTAGGAAAGCTAACTGCGTTATGGATTTTGGTTCTTGCACTTAACTGGATGTTGTAAACAAATCGTAGTAGATGAAACGTGAGACTATTTGGCAAGCTTTTTAATTCTATATGACGTACAGCATCACGATGCTTCTTACACTTGCTACAGTTGTACTGATTTTCACCAATTAAACGTTCTTCTTTAAGGTAGTTACCAATCAAACCTTGTAAAGAAGTTATTCCTTCACACATTTGCAAATCAAGCTCATAAAATGTTGTTTCTCGTTCAGTGACGCGAGAACAATACAAGCATTTTTGGGAATAAGCATAGCTCCCTCGAAATTCCTTGTTAAGAGCTAAATTCAGCTCTGGATGTCCTTCCATCAAAGTGATCATCAATTTACTGAATTCAGACGCGTCTTGTTGTGAATTATGTTTCAATCGTAATGCATCAATAAGACTTGAAGGATTAACTACCAAAGAATGACTTTTTTCAAGTTCAGCAAATATATACTTTAAACTAGAAATGAAAGGATAAAAAGCTTCACTAGAACTGCCTTCTTCTAACCTTGCAGCATAAACAGCGCTACGAAAAGACAAATTATGAAACCAAAGTTGCAGATATATGTTAACATAACAGGTTGCTCCGAGGTTTCGTAAACCCAATGGTATCGTCTTTGCCTTGTTGAATTTACTTTGCTCATGTTCAATCTTATATAATTTATTATTATAAGTTTTGGTCAGCTTTTCTTTAGTTATTACCCATTTTGATTGACCTAAACAACTATAACAAAGTAAATTAGAAGAGCAGTTCTTTTTACATCCATGACATGGCTCCATTTTTACTCCAATAGAATTTAAGAAGCTTTTTAAATTTTTACTTTGAGCTAACAACAAATCTTTATTCTTGTTTTCTTGGCATTTAGAGGAATTCAGTGAAGTTGCTTGATGAAGTTTGCCATTTGATAGTAATTTTGAAGTATCTTGAGTTGATAGCAAATTACTTGAAGAAGCTTCATCTTTTGTAGTAGTAGATTGTTCTTTCATAATCTCATCAATACTCAATATAACTTTGACATCTTCATTTAAAACTGTTTTTTCATAGTCATCTTGAAAATCTGAATTTTCACATTCAGCTTTAGGTACCAATAAACCATTACTAACTGGTTCACTGCATTTTGATTCCATTATATATTAACGTAAGTAAAAAAAAATTAAATCATAAGTCTCCAATCTAAGAAAGACGAATTCCAGTGATGTGATATTAGGATCTCAGACACCAACAATTTATAAATTAGAATTGGCTCTTTAGATAAAACAATAGTTAAAAACACAATTTTAACTTATTTAGAGGTAATAAACAAATCCTAAACTAAAATATTTAGACTTACAAAATTATGAACTGGGAAACAATACAAACATCCTAATACTTTATTCTTAAGAATAGTTATACTATAATTAAATTAAGCATACAGCTAAAAAATTATAACTATAAATAAATAGAAGCTTGGCTATAGTTAAAAAATATAAAAAAGTTAAACAAGTAACATTATAAAAAGAAAATATTATAATCAAAAAAGTATTACCAAATTTATTGTTTTGTTTCAAAATATTTAGGTAAAATAACTGCATCAAATTTTAATGATAAAAAGGCTTTGTCATTAAAGAAACAAAATGAAAACATTAAAAAAAATATTAAGATTACAATTCAAGAAACAAAATTGGACCAATAATAAAGATTATCATACTCAATTATAACAATTTAAAATGAATATACAATTTTCAGGCAAATAAAAGAAATTTAACAATAGGCAACTATTTCATACAAATTTGACTTGAAGATAGTTTTATAACTACACTATCCTTACATAAATAGTTGATATAATTTCCTTGTTATTTAACTTTTTATAAATGCAATATAACATTTGTTATATAAGTTAGAACAAAATTTGTATGACACAAAAACATTTCAACTAATTATTAGACAAATGCTAAACATTCATTAATAAAAAGATTATAACTTTTAAGAAACAAAAATATAATCATAATCAGGATGTAAGATCTTATTTGAATCAATATAAAATAGATGTATTAAAAAGAAGAACTCAAAAGCAAAATAAATGTCTTACACTAATTAATTCTCACTATAATAAAAAAAATAATTGGTGAACAAACTTTTACAATGTACAGATTACAAACCCAAAAGTTACTGTAATATGAAAATTACAAACCACCAAGTATTAATGAGCATCAAAAGTATTACATATTACTATCAAAAAATTAAAAGCAGTCAATTATTCTATTGATCAGTATTTTTATGTTATTACTATACTTGGATATTTTGACAAAAATAACTAAAAAATATTAAGTATCAATGAAATTATATGACTAAATAGTATACAAAGTAGAAAAATACTTGTATTATCAACAATACAAAATATTTTTTTTAAATCCTATAAAAAGTTCTCAAGATAAGTAAAAAACATACACACAAAATTATCAATACGAGTTTACATATATTTTATTCAGAAGAAATAAAAAAGGATGAACTGAAAATTAAAACTATTTCTTAATTGAACTATTAAAGCATAAGTATAGGTAAAAGTAAAACTAAAATATTTAATTTAAATGAAGCAGGATTAATTCTATGTCATAAAAATATCAAATTATTGTAACTATGCATAATACACTTTTAAAATAATAATGTATAAAACATTAAAAGTTATCCTAATTTTTTAAGGAGTAAACCAAAACTAATATTCAAAACAAGCGTCTGCTAATACAATATTACCGAATTAAGTTTAGGGTTTTAATAAGTTTCAGTTAAAATTAGAAAATAAAATGAGTTTAACACTGTTAAAGTTACTTTAGTATCGTTTTGTAATACGGCATAGATTAAAAAGACAGCAAGCACAGCCTAAATTTTTTTGGAACTTATAGAGAGTTTGATTACCATTGAAAAGTTTGACAAAAATTAACGCAAATTCAAAACTGCTTCAAGTACTCTTGTTTTCTAAAATTGCAGAAACTCAAACAGTATAAGCTTTAATGAACTAAAAGAGATTATTGATTACAGAGAATAGGCAAAAATAGAATTAAGCGATAGTTAGATTGTTGTTCAAAGTAATGTTCAAAAATTGCAATCATGTAAGGAGGTCCAACGTAGTTCTCTACTCTTTACTATAGGTCATTAGAAAAGTTTTCGTATAAAATTGTGGGCTAAAAATGAAAGAAAGTTGGACCATTTCATGATTTTCTTTCATCATATATATAGATGAGAAGAATTTTTATGTGTTGCTTTGCTTCCAAAAATGAAACTAAACGAAGATTTAATTTTCTCTTATTTTTTTATATTGATAATGACAAAAAATAACTAGTTTTGGGCTAATATAGACAACCTTTTATGTCTCCCTTCATTCGTTTCTATCTTCGTAAATAATACAACATTAGTATTACTTAATTTAAGTTGAAATAAATATTTATGCTGTATAAGTTTAGGAAACTAGTTTAGTATTAAGCAAATGTCTAATTTTTGTTTTTTGGACTTCATACATATTTTTTAAGATCAAAATGTTCTACGATGAATATAACTTTTTCTGTGCGTCAATTCCAGGTAAAATGCAAAAAACAAGACAAGCCTTTGTACATTTCTTTCATCGACTTCACTGTAGTATGTTTGAATTGACTAGCAGTAGAATATTTTGTCGCTTGCTTAAACGTACCGTACCTTCCTACTTTATATACCTAGTTCATTTTGTAACAGATTTGATGTTGTTTACAGCGCGTATCGTTGCTGGTAGTTGCTTTTGCAATTGAATAAAGCTCTTTTAAAGAGTTATTATCATAACACTTATCAAAGTTTTTGACCCCGTCAGTATCGAAGGTCTGTTCTCGATATTATTTAAGATTAGCAGCCTCTTTAATATGGTGAAATCATTTCACACGAACACTAAGGCAACAAGTACAAGACAATCCAGTATGATGAAAGCTTTTCTGAATCACTTGTCATCAAAAATGGAGTAAAACAAGGATGTACCTTTGCCCCAACGCTTTGTGGGATTTCCTTTATAATGTTACTCAAACAAGCGTTTCATGCGTCTTCCTAAGAAATTAACCTTCATTAAATGTCTGATCAAAGTCTTTTCAATACATCGAGTCTGAAGGCGAAGAGCTATGTCCGTGACCTACTGATGACGCAGTAATTATTGCACATTCAGTAATAGACCTACAGATGCTGATAAACCGATTTTCATCAGCCTGTACAGAATGAATATCAATCTAAAAAAGGTATAAACTCTCAGACAAGGTGTTATCGTTCCACAGTCAATCATTTCATTACTGCGCCGTAAGACTATAACTAATTGTGTCTATATCAGCTCAAAAATAACATCAGCATCAATCGTATCCGAGATCAACAGTTACATTTGTATAGCATCTGGCTCGTTTAACACGGTTCACATCCAGGGTCTGGGATAATCCAAACCTATCTATAAAAACCAACGCTGTCATCTAAAGAGCTTTTGTCTGCAGTACGTTGTTGCACGTCGACAAAACTTGGACTTTGTCGAAGGCTAACGAAAATAAACTTAACATCTTTAATTTTTTTTGTCTTGGTCGCATATTGCGCTCAACGTGGTAGCAAGAGATCTCGAACAATGAAGTCTTAAGGTGCATCGGTCTAACAACAATGTACAGCTGGCTAAGCAAGCAAAGGTTTCGCTTGCTCAGACACGTCCATCGGATGGACGATGGATGGATTTCAAAGGATTTGCTGTATGGAGAGCTACTAAACGGTAAATGCAATATCAGTCTTCCCTGTCTTCTCTGTAAAGATACCTGCAAGCGCGATACGCAATCGTTTAACATCAATACTAGCAATAGGAAAGATATCGCAACGGGATCGCTTCGAATGGCGCTATCTACTCCGCAAACGAATAATGGATACAATAGAGAAACTAGTCTAAAAAAAAGAAAGAACCCTTAAAGGCTTTTTCTTTTGCATTTCACTTTGTCTTGTTTTATTAGCTCCTTTACATCCCATCTTACCAGTCTTACCTTGTTTTTAACATCATCATTTAGAGCACATCTAGTATTACCGTTCTCGGCCGAAGCAGGTCTAGAAGCTAGCCCCTATATATTTTTTAATATTTTAAAGAATTTAAAGAATTTGATAAACAACTGTTAAATTAACATTGTGATTATATTTAGATTTAGTTTTATATGTGCTTCAATGAAATGTATCACTTTTGGTGTGAAACTATTTCCAGAAAATCAACCAATCAAAATTTGTAAAGTCAAAAAAAAGAATCATCTTGAAATTAAATACTCAAAAGCATTACAATCTTAAAACGAAATTTAACTTTTTTTAAGCTGTTAGGATAAGGAAAATTTTTTTAATACAAAGAATGTATTACCTGTTTTAGCTTCTTAGATTTGAATTCATATAAAATAAAACTTTCTTTAAAAAACGTTGTTATATTTTTACTAGCTTTTTTCAGTTTTATTTGAATTTTTTTTATGAATGCAAGTGTAATATAAGTAAAAAAAATTTAGGGCACTTCTAAAATAACTAGTTTGTTAGGAGCTTTTCCCTAAAAAATCATTTTAGCTAGAGGTCTCATAATATTTTTAAGGAGAAACTTTAAAACGTCAACTTTAAAAAGAACAAACATATAAAATGCAGTTTACAAAAATTGCCAAGATGTTCATGAATTAATTTGGTTAATATTGACTTCTTATTTTCATCATTTTACTAAAAGATTGTCGCACACACACATCAAACAAATGCAGTAGAAAATGTTTAAGCAACCTTATCAAACTTCGACTGATCTTCACTTTTAAACTTTTTTTAATTGAATAATATTGAAGCTACTTCTATTAAATCAACAACGAATTTTTAATCACAAAAACATCCCATCATTTTATTATACTTTTCTACTTAAATTTAAAAATCTCTCTAATCTTCCTAATCATTTTTAATGTCAATTTTTAGTGATGAAGATAATAATCTTTTAAGGTTTTTTTGACATCCTAGGAACAGTTTAAACTTATTTAACTAAAATTGTCTCTCACTCATGCCTTGTATTATGCTGTAAAACAAGAAATACGTTTAATGTTAGTAAAGGTTTTATCAACTTAGACTCAAAATAAGCATTCTTCTGTCACCACTGTTTAATTCTTTTATTGACAATAAAAATTTCATATATATTATATTTATTGGTAAGAAGTTTGATTAAAAATTAGAATATCAATTGGCTAACAACATATCTATACATGTTTTTATCATAGATTAGAATCTTTTAAAAACCATAATAACAACTTTATTTGTTTTTCTTCAAATTGCCTATTTTTAAAATTTTTAGAAGTGAGAGCAAAATGGTAAGCGCGTATATCAGGTTTAGGTATTCTTTATATGAACAAACCTATCTATGGTCCTTGCTTACAAGAAATGTATATATTTCATAACTACTAACTGAAATCTAAGAACTTTTAACAACTGTACCAGATACCACCTTAGCTGTATAGTCAGGTTGCAAAACACTATTATTATAGAAAACTGTAATGCGAAAACATTGTTCGATTTTTTCTTTGGCGAAAATTGAAGGGTAGTTAAGAACCCTACGATAGTATGTAACTTATAAGATGCCTTTTGAAGGAAGAAATGATAAAAGTGCTGGCAATGTAAAGGAAGTAACAAATTAAAAAGGCTTTGATTAAAAATAAATTTATTAAACTTAGATTAATAGGCACTCTTTTTATATGTATGAACAAATTCTAATAAGCATTAAATAAAGTTTGTTAGAAATTAAGAAATTTTTAATTATAATTATAGAAGAAAAGTTTCAAATAATGCCTATGAATGTCTTAACGACAGGAATTATCACTAAGACATTTTTGTGAATCAAAAAGATTGTTGTTTCAATACTTCTTGTTGTATTCCTTTGCTAGATGCTTAATAGGGTTTTACTTTAAAAAATATAATATTTGAAGATTAATACATACATTTTTAATGATGTAAAAAAACCTAGAAAAACACTTTAGAGGTTAACAAATTTTTAGAGGTAACAAATAAATTTCGAACTTTTTTATTTGCATAAAAAATGAGATAAAATCGTTTTATAAAAGGCGGCCAATTCAATTTAAGTCCTTTTGAATAATAACTTTCAAGGTTTAGTTGATTCTAAAGCTAACAAAGATGATCAAATTGTATCCTGTACAGAAATTGAACAACAGTTGCAACTTGTAGCAGCAGAAAATGTATTATAAAGTAGGTTACAGCAGTCACATTATGAGAAAGCCTAGTAACTTCAAACACAGCTGAAAAATTTGGTTGAAAATTTTATAGAGCTCTATGCGTCGACAACAAGACAAAAAAGTTCTTAACGATAATATAAGTTGAAAAAATTAAAGAAATAATTACTACAAAGGCAAATAAATCTCATTTTTCTAGTGAGAAATATATATTTTTCTTTTTGTAAACACAAATCAAACTGAAAATTCAAAATAAGGCATTAACTTCTTGAAAATATTTTCATTTCATTTAAAAAATTCAGTAAACAAACAAAACATAAGCATTCAAAAACGATTGTTCTATTTAAGAAGTTTAGTTAAAAATTTGATAAAACGTTTAGTATTTCAAAACTTATAAGCACAAAACAACTTGGCGGTTTTTAAGAGATAGTCGCTGATTCATTTCCAAGAGATGGAATTTTACGCTAATGTGATAGGCATGTTGCGGTTCAAGTAAGTGTATTTGAAAAAATTCTAAAATTGGTCAGTTTCATTTTGAAAAGTTGGCCAGAAACAAAATTTCATTAAGAACTATTATAAAAACTGAAGTAGAGGTTTCAGAGATAGTATAAGCGATTATTTAATCTTGTGCAAGTTTAGAAGGCAGAATGCGGTAATGTATCATAAGAAAAACGTGAAAATATAATTTTGAACATAATTTTGCACCTGCTTTAGACACAGCAGAAAATATTAGATATTGGTATAAAGATGATATAACCTAAAAAAGATTGATAATGTTTTTACCGAGTCAGTTGTTTGATATGAATCCAAATAAAACCTTATGAGATATATTACAGTAAGTAATTTGGTTAAATTGAATTCAAATGAGTTAATTGAAATCATTTCTGTTATATCTGTATACTTTGAAAATAACTTATAGACTTTACAAATGTAAGTTTTAAACTGCAAGAAAACAATAGTTGTCTTTTTAAAATAAAAATGAAAACGTTTTATACCCTTAATCAGCAAATGACAAAAACTCTACAAGTTAACCTTGTTTAGGCATTTATAAATTTATATTGTTACAAAACTGAATGCAAAAATTTCATAAACGTTTAAACACCGTCATACAAATATTATAACAAAAGGCAAACTTTAAAAATATTCACTTTGGCTCGCATAAAATACTTTGTTTAAACTTTAACACATTGTAGATCTAAAAATGATTAAATATTCAGATTAATCATACTTAGACAAGCTCAATGTAGAAAAAATGTGGTAGAAGCTTTTTATGGAATTGCATGAACGATATCTTTGGCTGGTAGAATGCTGACAAAATAGATGAACAAGATTTTTAGCAAAATTACGATTATCTAAAAATTCTTGAGTAAATTTTTGATTTACACATTTTAAAGCTTCTTTGTAGCAGTTTCACTTTTTACTTTCCAAAGTTAACCCGTCGTTTTGCGTAGACTGATTTTGCTGGTGGGAAGCAGGTCCAATGACCTGAGTAGGCAATTGACTATGATGCATACTCATTCGTAGAACATCTTGATGAGGATCAATGTTACTGACTCCTGCAGCAGTACTACTACTACTTGTATTTTGTGAAGCAGCATTTGTTAGAGCTGCAGCAGTGACAACGTTGCCGAGATAGGGCTTTTTTTCTTGGTACCTTAGCATCTCCGTCAAATAGTGCTACAAAATTACAGTTTATTATTGACTTGACTTATATATTTCAATTAGAATATTATCATTACAAAATCGTTAAATTTATTCGAGATAAAGAGACAAAGTACTAATTGTTACCTGTAAGGCTGTGAGAGCTGCACAAATTGCAGGAGTACCAAACCCATGAGTAGTAGAACTGAAATGAGTTAGAGGTCTCTGAACTAAGCTATCCAGTATAGGATTGGGATGAGTATTTCCTATAGGAGATCGATCTTGTGCTAGTAAGTCTTGAACTTCTTTAACTATTTGCCTGTAGAGAAAAGTAGTAAAGTTTTTATGATCAATTAAATTATTTTTTTTTTCATTTTAAGAAAAAATATATGCTGCCATAAGTAAAAGTACTAATACAATTGCAACATTTTAAAGATTCATTGACTACAAACAAACACAGTAGGGTATATTGAACTTAAAAACAAAGACTAAACGATTTGCTATGTATGCTTGAGGCACTCCTTATAAATACCCAGTGCAAAATTTATCTGTAAAAAAAGTTTTCCAAGAGGCTCTTATCCTAAAATCCAAGAGACTAAATTAGCTTATCAGTTTTTTATTAAGTGTTTAAACCCTATGTGAGATTCAAAACAGGTTTGTTGGTTTACAAATCAAAACTTATATTATGCTTTTAGATAACGGTTATTCATTCAGGGAAATCGAATTACTGATTCAGTGAAAGGCTGTTTCCGGCGTGATATATGCATATAAACACTATACGGATTATTTACAGTGTTATCGAGTCAACTTACTTTGTTGCTAGAATCATATTTTTTCTTGTATGCAAAATATCAGGATCCGAATGCTGTTTGCAAACAAACTCAGCAAGAGGTTTTGCTGGAAATTCAGTCTCACAAACATATCCAAAATCTCGAGCTAAATGAACAGCTTCACCTGATGAGAAAACCAGTTTACATTCAATGAAACTCAAAACCTTGCAACTAATTGCCTTCGACAAGGGAAGTCAAAAGGGTGACGTTCGCAGCCTTTCTTCGACCAGCAGGCAGATTCAATCCTATTTTGTCTAATTTATCTCGTAACCTTTTGCCGCCATCTTTTGATTTAGCTCTGTTTAAAATGAAAATATTAAAAATGAAAAATCCATTTAGTAAATTACTTCCCACCTGCGAAGAACTCCTCCGAGTAATGAAGCGTTTAGACACTCAGGGTTGGCAAGGCGACGTTGGATTTCAGCAATTGTCACTTTGTACTTTGATGTTGAGCTGAGTAAGCTAAGTCGACCAGGCACAGAACAAAATACTTCACTTGGGCTGACTGCCGCGGTTACTTAAATGCAAATTATTTTTTTAAGTTGTTTACTTTGTAAGGTTTTATGGTTACTGAAATATTTCAGCAAAACCATTTTTAATAGTAACTGATTTTTATATTGTCTAAATTTTAGTTTCTAAGGAAATTTTTGTTAACAAGGAAAATACGATGTATTTAAATAATTACTGCTCGAAATCAGATATTGTTAAAAAATTATTCACATTTGTAAGATCTTACATATTTATCAACAACTCTTTCTCAGAAATGGTGAAAAGATAATTTGTCCGATAAGACTAACTATAACTATTCTGTTAACACATAAGTAGGTTTGACTAGGTAAGGTTAGGACTATATTGAGCAGGCGAGTTCTTAAGATAAAAAGTACACTATTGGTTTCTGTTGATTAACAAGTGAGTCTGCTAGGTTGACTTAATTGTCGTTTTTTGAGATCATGAATATTGATGAGCTACATAAAGAGAATCAAGAAAGCTATGAAAATGAAAATAAACTAAAAACTGACTTTACATTAAATGTTTATTATTATAAAAGCTAGTAAATGTTTTCTCACCTGGTATCAAATTGCTTGTGCGGTGAGTTATAAAAGTTGAATGTTTTGGTAACGATTTAGAGATACTGATCTGGGCAGGTATTTGCGCTTGATCTAACGAAAACACAAGGCTGCATTGAGCTCTAAATGATAAAATATATAATCACAAGACATACAAGGGTAAGGAGAATGTGCTCGCAATTCTGATTTAATATTCTTCCATCCGGTTCTATCAGAATCTTGCTCTAGACAACTAGCACCTGTAGATAGACAAAGCGTGAATAATTCAACTGTCATTAAGAAAAAAAAAACTTAATACTCGAACAGAACAGTTAGATTCAAGTTAGATAATTGAGCGAATCAATGTAGTGAAACAAGTCTTGCCGATATTAAAAAATAAATTAATTCAATAAATATTATGTTATTTACTCAACAAGCTTGGAACAAATTGCAAAAAATTTGACTATCTTAGGCTAAAGTTTTTTTCTTAAAATTGCAAATACTTTTAAAGATAACAACAAAAATTTTAACTTTAAAGTTTTATCAGGTGTAAGTTTAAAAAATAACTTTTGTTGAAAATTGATTTTTGGTTTTTATAAAGTTAACTGCCGTCATTTCAACAACCCTAATAATAATAATCATTAATGATCAATTCAAAATTTAAAAATTTTTGTCTCTGCTAATACATCCTGCAATGTTCTGCTACAAATTGTATGTATTTAAATTTGATGTAAAACGTGCACAATTTCAACATTTATTCAAAAAACTAAATTGAACTGTTGTAAAAAGTATATCCAGCCAATAAATAATATACTATTTTTTATTGTGTAAATTAAAAAAAAACTGAAAAGTCTTATAGAACTAGTTACGTTGAGGTAGATTATCATATGAGGCAATGATAAAATGCCACAAGACGCTTTTTATACGCTTCATAATCACTTTTTACGCTGCATTTCGAATTACATTGAAAGTTTTAGCATCATGATTAAATTTACTTCATTGTTAAATATCGAAAATTGTTCAAATTTCAGTTGTTCTATAATTCTAATTAGTCTAAATCTTATGCTTTTAACTAACAACAGATTGTTCGTTTTAAGCAATTTACAATGCAGTGCAACTACAGTACGAATACTTACAACCAAATATGTTTTCTCTACTCTGATTTTAAAAATATTTTATGAAACGTGTAATAATGCATTTTAGTATGTTCAAAATGATTTTTCAAAATTAGCTATCGTTAGTTTGTTTTCAAGCATTGGGAGATGTCTACGTAGCTTTCATTAAGCTTTATCGATCAAATGAAAACAATTTATATGTGATAAGACTCTTTGAACCCAAATGAACGTCTTTATCAACTTTTATCAGATTAATAATGAGAAAAAGTACTTCTAAGTATCCAAAGGTTATTTCAGAAAAGCAACCAGGAAAATTTATGACAATTTTTTCAAAGCTCCCAGACTAGTTTTTAATCTTGAAAGGAATTTAAGAATTTTACTGACTTGTGTAGACAAAGTATATACTACAATATGGTATCTTATTTCCTAAAAAACAACTAACGAGAGAAACAGTCCAGCAACATTATAAGAGGTTCGCTTTGAAATTCTAATAAAGTAAAAATCAAGTGAAACAGGAATATTTAAACATAAGCTTGTTGGCGGTTGGTAGTTGTTATCTTTGTTAAACCGCAAATTCAATGAAGATAAGTCCTGATTCATAAAATCCAATTTTGATGAGTTGGTTCATGAAGGAACTTAGGACAGCAAGCAGCAAAACAGGCTGCCAAGAAATATTAAAAATTCTTAGAACAGTGGCAGGCATGAAAAAAGTTATTATTATTCAATTGTCAAAAACATACTTCCTTTCTAGAATTATGTTATAAAATACAGTATAAGCTGAAGTGGTTTGAAATAAACCATTCACAAACTTTAAATACCTATTTTTAAAATGTTATCATGTGATCTAAATACTTTTATAAAGGATTTCCTAAAATTTAGTGTGTCGAGCTTTTTTATCAACTTTATCAAATAGAGAAAGATGAAAAGATGAAGAACGATATGATTACAAGCGATAAATATGTTTCGAACAATTCTATTCTTGTAGTAAAACCTTTTTTTGATAATTTTCTTAACTGAATTTTATTGAGTCTTAGAAGTCTTATAAGTAAAAAATTGGTTTTTCGCAAATTGATAATATATGCATATCTGATTTTTAATAATAATCCAACCAAAACTTAAAGTATAAAATTGAAGTATTTAAGTATTTAAGAGAAGTAAAATAACTTTGTCAACTTAAAATATTTATACCCATCAAAGTTTTATTACAAAACTAAAAATTAAAAAAGCTAAGAAATGACTTGATAAAATAAATATGATTCTCTAAAAAAATCTCATTTAACTACACAAGTGTTAATTTTCAATCTTAGTTTAAATCTTTAAGCTTACCCTTTTTGATTGCACTAACATCAGTAGTACTCAGAAAATCAGCATTTTGAACCTGCAGGTTTTGTGGCTTTAAAACAAATTTTTTTGAAGCAAGTTAGTTTTTATATCTAACAATTATTCATCGACAGTTTTTATAAACTTGTATTAGTGGAAATTAAAAATGGCTTTTAATCTATAATCATTTTAAAAAGTGAATTCTAGTTTTGATAGTTTATTATATTCTCAAAGTTTTAAACAAACTTGGTTTTCATCAACAGCAATTTCTCCAGAATGCATCAAGTGTAAAGATGTTCCCAGCATATCAACCTGATCTTGTTGATGACTGTTTTGAAGAAGGTCTTCTTGCTGCCTTACAAACTCTAAATCTTCACCATTTCTACATCAAAAACACTCTTACTTTATGTTTAAGTTGTATAAAACGAAAATAAACCTTCCTGCTTGTTGTAACACCTGATGAGATATTCCAGTATGCAAAGAAGGCATCAGCTGTTGACTTCCATAAGTATATGAGGACTATAAAATAAATAGAACATTTAGTAGTGGTTTAAACAAACTAAACATTCGGATTATATTCTATTAATTAGTTTGAAAGAAATAAAAACTGAAAAAAATATTGAAGCTTATAAAATAATTACAACATCTTAAAAATATATTTTTGCACGATTTCACTTCATCAAAATAGGTTTCATATAAACCGATTCTTTTTTTACCTGAAGATATGGATCACCTTGCTGTGAATGATTACTAAATTCTATATGCGAAGGTTGATTGTATTGAGCCATAGGAATAAACTGCTGTTGAGACATTTCAAAACCATTACTTACACTGAACCTGCAAATATATTCATCAATCATTTGACATTCTAAAAAATCATCATCTTCTGAGCCATTACTACTTTTTATCTGAATTATTTTTTATAATAAAGTGATACAAGTAGATTTTCTTAATAAGAGCCAAAGCAGAGTTTTTTGCGTGTTGTGTGTATTTAAATGGGTCATGTTAACAAGATTAGTAGAATTTTCTTGTCTATTTTAAGTTTTAAAACAACCTAAGTTGTATCATTATAAAGTTTTTCTTTTAGATTGTTCAACAAATTTAGCGAAAATACAAAAACGTTAACTGTAGCGATAAGCTACTTACTATTAAAACAGAAATACAGAAATAAAATGATAAGGTTCAGCTTAGTGTATCAAAAAGATGTAGAAAAAGTAAGATCACCTTGTAGTGGGAGTTGGGCTGTAAGGCTGAAAGGTATCTGAAGATACAGTGTCCAATTGAGTCAGTCTTCCTTGCTGTTCATGGGTCGCTGAGTCTGGTCGAGCCTGTACAAATAAGTTATGTATCAAATAGAGTCATGCGTCTTATAATAAAGAAAATAATATCATCCTTGCGCTTGATTTAAATTATAGTTTATTGAGACTCTTCTTTCTTTATAGCTAAATTTGTAGATTCTTAAACAACTGTCCGTATTACTTAGCTGTTAAATATTACTGTTATAAAAGATTACGTAATAAGTGACCACGGCTCGGTAATTATGATTTTATAAATCTGCATAAAATTTTTGCAAAGTAATAAAGTCAAGATTAATAATGGTGGAAATTATTTTCGTCTAGTAATCGAAAAAAATATAAAAAAATTATTCTAAATACCTCAACTTGAGAAATAAAGTTGTTGCTATATGATGATGATAACATCACATTATTTGAAGAGATGCTGATATTATCTATTCCACGTTGTATTTTCGGGGGTGGCGATCCTAACCGCGAATCAGAAGTTGTTGGAGTGACGTCACCATTATTACTGCTTCCACTACTGTGATTTATTTGACCTCCTCGTTGAGATATGGACTGGTTATTTGGTGCTCTTGATAGTCCTAGTGGCGATGTCTCACCACCACATCTTAGAGACGAATTATCCAATGAAAGGTTCATAGTTTGTTATTTCTGAATAGATTTGTTCAAAATTTGATTTGTGAGATTTTCTAAATAAGTGAAAATATAACAAACCGTTTTAGTTGTGTTTTCAAGTGATGGTTTGGTTCGACTGAACTACAATCATAAACTGTATTACATTCGAAAAGTAGATTATTGTAAATACGATAGAGATTGTTCAGCAGAATATTACAGTCGGTTTAGGCGTTAAAAATTGTTAAAAAATCCCAAAAATTAAAATAATCGTATCTAGATTTCTAAACAAAATCAAGCTTCAGAGTAATGTCAATAGTTAAATACAATAATCAGCAAACATTTTCAGTCGTTTGTAATTAAAATAAACTGAAGTAGTTTATAATTGTAAACTTTATTGCGTGTCTTATGAATGTCTAAATGATAAAAGCTTATTACCAAAGCAGCCTAGTATAATTGTGACAGTATAAGACACGAACTAAAAATTATTTTGTAGGTAAATATGTAGAAATGAAATGATTGCAAAATATTTATTATCAAATAGCAGTTTTCTGATTATTTCTCTTTATCATTATTAGATTTGTCGACAAATAAGTCAATCAAGCATAATTAAACTATTTATCGGTAAAAATGTAAAATAAATCGTTTGATTAATTGTTTAAAAAAAAGTCACATTGTTTTCTTTTATTTTCAAAAATCTACTGCGATTATTTTGTTTATTTTGATAGTCTTGGCATATTCCTTAATTGCAAAACTGCTTTTTTGGTAAAGCCTACAATTTATCATAAGTTTTGCCAATAAACATAAATAACACACCTCCAATAACAACACAATCATCAATTACACATTCCTTAACGAAAACCGTTTTGAAATCTGTAGACTTTAAAAATAAAATCATATCTATATATCAATACAAATCATAAAACCTGTACACGTTCAGTGACTATAAACGATGAACAATTTTTGCATATAATAAACTAAAACTAAATTTCAGGCTTACCTGACTTATCAAGTAATTTGGCCAAGTAAATAAAGATATAATTTCATTAACTACAGTCGAATTTAGAATACAACCACACAATAACTGCCTAGTTAAAACAACCGAAAACCATTTAATCTAGAGTTATAAGAATGAAAAAAATCTTGATTATTACAGGGATCTTTTGCAAGAGCTCTAAGATTGATATTTTTTAAGTCTTTGATTTGTATGTGTTGCTAATTTGGACATAGTACATTACTAATTTTTAAAATAATCAAGTTGGGTATTCATCATTCACAATAAGGTAAACGGTATTTTTGATTTAGCGAAAAAAAGACGAAATATTTATTTAAATTGTGCTTAACCAATTTAACAATTTTGGTTTAGAAATATAGGTAGGAAGAAGGGCAGTAAAACCACTATAAGTCTTTACAAAGAGAAAGAATGAGATAGAAAAGATAAAAAGCTCATTCGTGAAATCTTTCCTTATCATTACATCTTAAATTTTTCTCTTGTATCTTTTTTTATAGTGAGTCTCCCTAGTTAACAAAATTTCTATTCTAGAAGGAATGTAATAGATAAATGTCTATGATATTATAAAGAAAAAATTTAAGGAGAATTAAAGTAAGCGCTAGTTACATCTTTAGTTTTACATTTTTTCGATTTAAGAATTTTCAGGTAGGGTTCGACATTTGCTTTTATCATTTAATCATTTAATGAAAATGTTAAAAAATGTATGACCAGAATTAGTATGTAGCCAAAATGGCTTGGTACTATGTGAGTAATGATCTGATTAACTTTTGGTAAAACTTTTTTAAAACAATTTTCATTTCATTTATTTTAAGCTAAAGGAAAATTAGAATTAATAAGTTGACTTAATGTTACTTCAAAACAAACATGTGATGAAAATTGTTATCCTCACACGCAAAGAATTTATTTTTATATAGTAAGAGCACTACTTCTGAAATAAAAAAATGGGCTAAAGAATGGAAAAGACATGAAGAAAAACAAAAGTTTGAGTGACTTCTTAGAAATAAAAACGCTTCAAAATGTTTACATCTTACATGTTTTGGAAAGATCAACTATATTGACAATGTGGTTGATTGAAAAACTGATGCTTGCCAACTATTGTAGAGCATAAAAGTAACAAACTAAAAAAAAAACTCTCTTTGACTACCTCTTAGCTTGCCTCTAATAGCTTGCTGCCAACGGCACTGCCTCTGGCTTATAACTGTATCCTAAGGCTGAAACTCATAAACTATAAGGTTTGTTTCTGCGCACAGTTCGACATGTCAGTCTAGAACTTCAGTTGAGCTTCTTCTTCTTGAGTTGTAGTTAAATTGCCTGGAGGCAAAATTATCTTTTCTTTCTTTTATGACGCAAATAAAATCAAAGTAAGTATCTGAGAGGATTTTGGTTTTTTGGCGCGTACAAGCAAGCGTTTTTATTGGTGATCTTTTTTTAGCGTTGATATCAGTTATTTTTGGATGATAAAAATCAAATCATAAGTAAATGATATGAGAGTGCTGACAGCTACCTTTAAACACACCTTTTAGTTACAAAAATCATTTTTGTCTATTGTTTTTGATTTCTAAAATGTCACAAAAGTTATTATAATCTTCAAGTGACTTTAAACTTTCATCGACAAACACATAACCTCGCAAACTCGCCTTGGGCATTTAAACTGTCATTTTGAGAGCAAACAAGACTAAAAACTTATATAAACGTTTTCAAACTGTTGTTGCAAATTCGTGTAAGGTAGTTACTAATTTTGATTCTCATTTAATCCACTCAGTAGAGAGCTGATAAATTCTTCTAGCTAAAAGTCTTCACCAATAGTAATAACTTACAGCAGGTTAGATGCTCTTGATAGCTTTTTTGTTTTTCTTTTTAGTTTTTCAAGTAAATTTCATATAAAATTGGCTTGCTGTTAAAAGAATTTATTCTACACACTATGAAAATCAAGATTTCGAGTAATTTCTACCCTAATTTGAGATTTTAACTTTATTTTTTAGGTTTTTTATTGAAAATAGAATATAAAAGCTGAAATTCCAGTACGGGTTATCGTTTCATGAAATTTTTTCAAGCTATTTATAACTCTATTTATATTTAGTATTGATTTTTATTTTTGAATATTTTATCTTATTTGTTTCAAAACTTTTAACAAAATCTATATTTATAATTTGCAAGATTAATTCTGCGGCAAATCAATTTTATTTTTTACAAATTTCATGTAAAAAAATTAATAAATCTCAATCAAAATAGTTTTCTTACTCTTCAGCAACTATGTATTTTATCTTCTGGAAAATCATAAAAATAACTTTGGTACAAAACTATTATGAAATATGCCAGCAATTCTATAAAATATAAAAACAATTTCTTATTCAATAAGTCAAAATGTAAAATACTTATACCAGTTAATTCCAAGTTCAAAATTTCTATCAAATAAAATAACTTCTTCACTGAATCTTTTTTAAAGCAAAGATTTTGCAACAACATAATCAAAAAACTAATCTTAGTTTAATAAGAATTTTTTGCAAAGGCAGTAAATTTTTTTTTTGTAATTACACTGTAAAGCTAAAAACTTTTTTCAGTATTAAATTTTTTTATGAATGACACATTTACCAAAACCTGAAAAGTTCTAATATTTATCTATATTTAGTTTTTTTCTCATTTATGTTCTCACATAGTCATGAATTAAATTTCATGCTAGTAGTTCCTTCTTTTCCCCTCTATAAATAATATTTACGTTTATTGTCAACTTTTTAATGTTTACTCTCGACGCAAAATACGATAACATATCTTTTAAGCTAATAAATTTAAAACAAACAAAGAGTAAACAAAAATTATGTCTTCTTAAAATATTTTGTATAAATATCAAAAAAATATTATTTCGAGTTTTTACTAAATTTAATTGATTCTTTAAAAGCAGATAAACCAATTCCATTAAATTGATTGTAGCTGATAAATCTGCTGAGCATCTGAAGACTTCGAATTAGAGAGAATTTTGAAAATGTTCAATAATATCAAGGTGAAATATTTCAATCATTATTCTTTTTACACATCTCATTCTTTTGTAGCATCGACTAAACAACAATTCCGTTGTGATATGGCTTCAAAAAGACTTTCTAAACATCAAACTTTAAGACCGTAGATCACAGTTGTCAGTGATGATGAGTTAGAAAGTGAAGTCTTTGATGTCTAGCTTAGGTTTGCTATCTTATTTCTTAGATATATTTAAAAATTAAAAAGTAATTATTCTTTTTACAACACTTTGACAGAGGATTTCATGAATAACCCTTGTTACCAATAACTTCTTTAAATTTAAAATCAATTTTCGTAAAAAGTTGACTGACATAAAAGATTTGACATCCAACTGTATACAACTTTCTAAATTTAGATCAAACATATTTACTTTTAGTTGAAACAATTTAACCACACTAAATAATACTAGACTCTGTTTTTCTTTCCATGAATCCACAAGAAGCAATTTTTTCTTATAGTATAAAATAGGGTTCAACATCATTATAGCAAGCAATTTTGATATTAGATTTTAATATTTTGCTGTTTAACCGCAGCACTATTTTTTAGGTTTTAGTTAACTTCGCTGCGTAAGTGATTTTCAGTTTGCGGTTAGAGCTATCGAACATGTTCATTACTTTAGTGGTGGATGTGGGACATTTTAAGATCTTCGCCACGTTGTTGCATCTGAAGTTAGCAATTTTCTTCCTTTTCTTCAATATTTTAATGTATCTTCATGAATTCCTTTCAAAAAATTGAGACATTAAGTTCTGTTTAAATGAGAGCCACGTTATGACAAGTCAGTGTAAAATGCTAATATTATTTCATGAAGCAACAAAATAAACCTTTTTTAAAAGTATGCTGGCTTGAAGATAAATTATTTCATAAATTGTTTTTTCTTTGGATTTTATCAATTCAGCTGAATTAAAAATATTTAAGAAACAAAAACAATAATTTGTAATTTTATAATAAAATTTTCAAAAACTTCTGATGAAAATTGCAAATTACAACTTTAATCTAAATTTAAAAGAGTAAATAAAATCAAGCTCACCAAAAGTTTATCTTATAGACCAAAATGTATTTGAAATTTGTATAGCTTTTTAAAGCCTGTTGAAAACGTAATAAAATAATATTATCAGTCATTTAAAAAATAGATGAATATTTTCTTTATCAATCTAAGCTATATTAAAGCAATATCCTTTTTTTAATTCGAATTTTATACAAAATCTAATATACAGAGTTTCAAATTCTATCTCTGAAGTAGAATTCTATCAAAACTGATGTTAAATAGAATATGATTACCAGTTATCAGTCTCTTCTATTGGATAGTATATTTAAAAAAAAAAAACCTTTAAAGCTGGAATTAATTCAGCACCTAGTCGTAATGACTGGAAAACATTTTTTAAAATTAAATAGCAATTATAAATTAAATCTTTTAATAGTTGAGTCACTAACCTCAGGAAACTTCAATTTCAGCTTTCGTCAACAATTTCTGGAGACTTTTTCATTAGTAAAGTTTCTACTGATTAAAATCACTGGTAAAAAAGCTTTGAGATTGTTCATCGGCAGTAAGTACAGTTTTATTCTACATAAGGTGCGATAAATTGAAGCTATTCATTCTTGATAATTTTTCAACTTTTTATTCGAAGAAAGTTTGTCCTCTCAACAAAACGCTGCTTGAATCATAACTTGCACAATTTCCACCATGACTAAATTTAGATTAGGATCATAAACAGCAAATTGTAAATCAGATAAGATTGCAAAAAGTGATATAAGCAGAAAAGTGAAATAACTTCTGGCTTCTTATAAATATTTTTTTTAATATAAAACCTTTTGACTTGGATTGAGAGGTATTAAAAAGTGACTAGGTCTTACATTATAAGTTCACTGTTTATAAATATTGATTTACTAATTTTTATACAAAACTGACCAAAGAATAAATTTTCTTTTTTAATTGAAATATTTTGCTTAATTTTATCTTTAACTAAACTTGTAGTATTTTAGTTAGTGTTAAAGGACAAATAACTTTTCAAAAGAATTAATAAAGCTTAGAGTAAGAGAAAAACAGAAGCACTTCTACCCTAAATGAAGTTTGTTTTTAACGCGTAGAAAATAGTTGGCTGATAAAGCTTCACCATTTTTGTTTTCTTTAACCAAACTAGCAATTTCTTTTTATTACTTCCTTGCTACTTATACCAATCCAAAAGTTACTCGCAACAGCCTCAGGGTTTTTACGCTTCACTTATTTTTACTTTGACTATCTTTTCTTTACTTGATAAAATCCCTTAGCACAGTAAATTTTACTTAAATTCAAGTTCTTTTTCATAGGGTTTTATGAATGACACTTTTCTTAACTCTTTTACACAATTATATAAATTGCTAAGTCAGTCATTGAAATTGTCAGTATACTTAAAAAATTACCAATATGGCGCTTTACTTTTAAGCTCAGCTGATGTATTTCTTTGGTTGATTCTGTAGTTTGATTTAACAGCTTTTTGCTTTTTAAGTATTAACAAAATAAATGTTTAACACCAGTTTTAACTGAATAATTCTTTTCTTAATGGTTTAATTTATGGTAAGATTAATCTTGATTAAAAAAATTAGTTGTTTATAAGCTAAACATTCAAGATTGATTTAAGTAAATATTTTGTCATCTTGTTGGTTTTGTCATTATTCATAGTTTTCAAAATGCATAGTAAATAGTGAGAGAGCTTTAATTTTTTACTGGTGAATTTGCTGCTAAATTTCTTGTGAATGAGTAACTTTAAAAGTGAAAACTTACACAAAATTAACAAACTCAATTTTGTAACTTAAAAATATTTTATAGGAAATACACAATTTTTTTCTTCATTTTAATCTAAACTGATTAGTCTGTAATTTATCATCATAATCCGCAAATGTATCATTGATTAAATTCAATATCTTAAGTGTATTTTAATTAACAATTTGTATTCATTTATTAAAAGAGCATAAAATACTGTTTCGAATTATTTCAAAAGATATTAGACAATTTTCATAATTTAAAATCAATTTGTAAGTTTCTTACACTTTGTGGTCGAAGATGTTATTAATATGTATCTTTATGAAACAAAAGTAAAAAAATATAAAACTGAATACTAACTGAACCTCAAATTCACATATACTTTTTTTTATAATGTAAGGGTTTTTGAGAAAGAGACAAATAAAATGCACTCTTCTAATTCATTTCGATTGATTGAACTAAGTTTTTTTAAAAGCCTTGTGATTAACTCATAATAACAAACTAGATGGTATAAGCTAAACTTCACATCATTGAAAGTGATTAGGTAGATTTGTACATCTGATTTTAAATAATAATTAAAGTTAATATTTGTAAATAAGTAATTTTCATAACTATAAGTTTTTTAATCATTTAATGTATCCTTATGTATTTCAATGATTTAATTAATTGTTACTCAAACAGTTTTACTTTTTTTTCAAAAGATATCCTAAGAAGATGATATTCTGTGAATATTAGTCTGTAATCTTGAAACTTGATTAGCCACTGTTGTTTCTATGTTTGCCTTTTGTTCTTTCTGTTTAAAGTTTTTGGTCCAAAAGTTTTTTTATTTATTTTAAACTTTTTTTTATTAATTAAACTGCTATGGTATCAATTTGGAATTTTTATTATAACTGTTGATATATTATTTTTTATAAAATATATATTCCATACATTTTTAAAAAGTTGCCAATAAGTTCAATAAAATGGATTTCTACAAAATTTATATTGGATTAGACAAAATTACGAACCAGAACATCAGCTTTTTTTTGTTCCTTACATGAAAAAAATTCATTATTTTGAATGTCTTTATGTAAAGATTTATTTAGTAAACAAAATGAAATATTTCAACTAAATATTTATATAGTAGATTTGAAAAATTTATTTTTGTAACATGTAAGACAGGTTAAGCCACTCACCTTCAAACTAAAGTTTACAAATTATTTAGATTAAATATTTATAAGAAATAAAAATATGTTTCATTTAATAAAAGTTTATACTGATATTACAAATTTATCATTCTAAATTTAAAAGCTTATCTTATTATAGATAAACTTCTTAAAGTTACAATACCAAATTACAGAAATACATTTTAATTTATTTTTCACATTTCTCAATATGAGTTGTCAGTTATTACAATTTGTAGATTTTGTTGCATCAACAAAATTTATTTAATGAAACTATTTGCTGAAATATCTTTAAATTAATGATTTAATTTATTCTTGGTTTTTTATTGTTTCATAAACTAACTAGTTTTATTACTTTAAGTTAAAAGTAGTTCATTCATTTTATAGTTAGATTACACAGTTTTATAAGCTATAAAAGAAAACAAAAAAAGTTGAATAGATTTAAAAGTTGTGGATTACATCTTGCATTTGTTCAAATAAGAAAACATGTTAAGCTTTTGTCGTAAGCATTATACAACTAAATATAAAATCAAAATGCAATTAAGGAATCTGATGCAAGTTAATTATATAACTGAAACAGACTTCTTCAATTAATTTAGAATGTTTTACGGTTTGATTTTAATCATTTATAAGTCTATTATCATTAAGTGTATTTTTTTATAATAAATTCTAAAAGAGTCTACTTAGCCTTTTTTTCAAAAATCAACAATTTATTATAAAAGTTTTTGATTAAAGTAGAATCAGTCTAGACCAAGCATTTTAATTTCTTAAAAGTTTTTTTTTCAGCAAAAATTTAGAAAGTAAAACTATGAAAAATTTTAAACAAATTCTTTTAAGATTTCCAAGTATAAATTTTTCTAATAATAATTCAGTTGAACTTTAAACCACATTATATGTTTGAATTTAAATAATTTAGATCTGATATTATCTTATCTCTATTCTTTGATGAAAGCCTAAATGATATTTCACAATATTTTAAAGGTATATCAAATTGATCATACAAAAGAACTTTCTTTGTTTTTTAGTATTTTGCTTTTTAATTTATTTAGGTTTATAAAACGTAACAATTATTTAAGATTGGTCTTATTTTTATTTTTATAACTGTTGAAATTGAATTAGCTTTACAAATAAATATATTGTAATTGAAAGTAAATTAATCCAATATATATCAAATGTAAAATCTTGAAAAACAGAAATAAATAGAAACTTTTTGATTATTAACTACATTGAAAATTTCATAACTTTGGAATTACCTTTTCAAAACATCTTGCAAATTGTTTTGTAAATTAGAGAAAACATTAAAAGAAAAATGAATATTTCCAAGATAAAGAAAACGTTTAAGAAACAAACATTTTTATGAAATTACTTTCAAATGCCTTCTTATGTAAGGTTTCAGCGGTTTTTAGCTTTAAAATTATAGCATTCAGAAAAAAGCTGAGTAACTAATGTATCCAAGTTCTACTTCCCCGTTTTATCTCAAGTTTGCCAACAAATTAATCTGAATTAAAAAGTCTAATATTTTCTACAATAATCTTTTTCGAAGTATAATTCAAACACATCAATTTTCAGATATTTTTTCCAACTTACTTCAGTTTAAATGCAGAAAGTACAAAATTGTAATTGCCTAAAATCATTTAAGGTCACGTCCCGACCACGATAGCTTATATTAAAAAAGTTAATAACTTTCAATAAAGTAATCTTGTTGTAATCTGTTATATAAAATAACTTGACAATACTTGGCTTATTTCTTATAACTTTTTTCATTAACTTATGAACTTTTCAATTGTGTTTTATCTCAATAATCAATTATTATTAAAAAGTAAAATCTTTTATCAATTTATTTAAAATTTATTTAAGAATTTACATTTAAATGTAAAAAAATTGGTCTGTAAAGTATTTGTTTTCAAAATATTGTTTTATAAATATAAAAGTACTATTAGATATATGTTTTAGATTACATTTACAAATCAAAGCATACTTAATTAAATAAATTTGTCGGCCTTCAATGGCTGTCTACTTATAATCATATTTTATTAAAGTTTGTTTTGAAACAAATTAAAAGCGGAAAGTTAGAAATTAAAAAAAAGTTTGGTTTACATAACAACGATTTTTCACTTTTTACCATTTTTGTGTTACGTAGATATATCATAAGTTTTTTGATATCAGTAAATAATTTTTTTTAAATAATGTTTAATTAAAAGTTTCAGAGTTATTTTTTTCACATAAAGAATTTCTTTTATGTATGAAAATTTTGTTTGAAGAAATTGTCCTTACTATAAACCTATTCGTTATTTAACTCTGATTTTTTTAAAGTTAATACACAAAAAAAGTATAATTGAACCCTATCAAAAACTCATTGCACTATCGACTTTTTAATAATAATTCTGTGACTCAGAAATAAGAAATGTTTTTATGAAATTTTTCAAAAATTATGAAACATTTTAAGGAAAAAAGAATGGCCGAGGATACAGCAACAAAATAAAAATTTCATTTAAGTAAGATGTCTTTAAAAATCTCTTTAATACTAATGGGGATTCTTTAAAGTATTTAATATTCTTATTTTCATATTATATTGTTGAAAAATATTCATTTTCAATTCAAAGCTACTAATAGTTATATTATGTAATTAGTTTAATTCTGGAATAGAAAATGAAAGAAAGCTTTTCAGCTTTTGTATAATGTTGTATACTGAAACGTTTTCCATAGTTTATAAAAACATCAACGCTTAAATAAGATTTCATGGTTTTAGTATTCATGATAAAGCATCGAAATTGCTGCAAAACAACATTTTGAAGTCCTTTATCAAAAGCTTTAAACTTGACTTGATATTTGTAATTTGATTTTCAGATTTTTGATATCTTTACCGATACTTGAAAAATAAATTTTGTAAAATGATTCAGACTTTTTAGTAATTTGATTTTATCTAGTGTTTCAATGTTTCAGACCATAAGTTAATTTATCGACTACCTGTTGATTCAAACTTGCATCTAACTTTTTAACCAGCTGAATAGTTATGACTTCCAGCAATTACAATAAGTTGTAAACTTACTTTATGATAGTTTTCCACTAAAGTTTGATGCAGTTAAATTTGTTTTTCAAAGTGATTACTTTACTCTAATTTAATTAGAAACAAACCAATAGAGCTGATAAATTCATATACCAAAATTAATCGTGTTTACAATGGCTTTAGTGGTCAAGCTGCGATTCAAACAAAAGTGCTTTTTGTGTTTCACTGCATTTATGAATACTTCATCAAGATATTTAATTCAACAATCTAAATCCAATCATCCTATATATCCTATAATATATTTTGTAATCACTTTAAACATTAGAAATTCAAATTTTTGGTTTAGTTTATTTTATTTTATTTCTTTTTATTTTATTATATCTGCTATTACAAAACAAAAAACTATTTGGTTAATTAAATATAAATTAAGAAATGCTTGATCCCTTAAACATTTATTTAATTTTATTATTCTATAATTTTCAGAGGATTAAAACAAACTTCTAAATCAATTTTTTATACAAATTGTAAATACTCGTTGTAATTACTGTCTACATTAGAAGTAAACTACCTTAATAAAAATAGTTCAAATAAAAACGTTGTGATTGTAAAATACTTAACTAGCTACGATTAGTCCATCGGTTAAATTAAGAAATTGCACTATTAAATAAAGCTTACAATAATTAACAACATCATCGAATTTAAATATTTTATTTATTCAACTTTAATTACTTTTCTGAAGTGGTGGTCTTAATAAACGATTTGAATTATTTTTAAACTTTGTTTAAGTACCTTAAATAAGTAGATAATGAAGATATTTGCATCTTAAATTTTTCATTAATCGCTTTAACTACTGCACTGGCATACCGGAACTTTAAATGATAAACAAATTTTATGAAGAGATGTGTGATATTATATACACCTCCCTTAATTAATTGATGATTTTTAACTGAATAAGATATTTATTGTTTAACGTGTACAGAATGCTGTTTATATAAAAACTTATAACTGTTAAATCTTATTTCTAGTTTAGTTTGTTTAAAAATAATAGCACGACAAGTAAAATTATGTTATAGAAAAAGTTTTATGTATACGAAGCCCTTTCAAAATTTTGTATTCATTAATCAAACTTTTAAAAATATATTTTTTGTACAATGATTAATAATGTTTCATAACAATTAATTAATAAATCTCTAAAAACATTTTTAAAGGCTTTAAAAAATATTGAGGCTTTTCAAAATTTTAAACTATTTATAATAATTTGATTATTAAAAGTATGTCTTATAACTTTGTAACTGTCTATATTTTATGGCAAATTATTTTTTTGTGAAAGTATAAAACAAAATTCAAAAATATTTATTAAATTTTTGTGTTTTTGCAGTATAAAACACTTAACAAAGCTTAGAATTTTTTATTTACTTCTCTTTTTTTTCTTTTTGCAACGAGTATTTTTAAACAAATTTTAGATCTTACTTATAGAATAAAAATCTTTAACTATTTAGATTTTTTGATTAAATAAAAATGTCTAATATTTTGATAGAAATAATTTTGTACTTTCTAATAATATTCCCAACAAACGTAATTGAAAAAGCTTAAGACAATATCTCAAAGAAGAAAGGAAAGTAGTTTCAGCTTACTAAGCTTCATATTTCATGCTATACTTTTATCATTTAAACCACACCTGTAGATATCAACACTACCTAAAAGAACAAACTTTTTGTTAAAACTTGAAATAACCGTTTCAAAATTATATAAGTTTTTCATTCTTTTAACCTTTTGCATATTAATTTGAAATAAATTGTTCTACAGTTCAACCAACTTTTATGTGGTTTCTTTATTCGTTGTATCATTTTAATATAAATACTTTAAGAGTAAAACTTTTCAAAGACAGTAAATAAAAAACTCATAAATTTATTACATTTATAGATAAACGTTTCGGTGAAGCAAAAGTTGTTTTTCTATGAAAGTTAATAAGCTAGAAAATATTTAGTTTGGTTTTAGGAAGATTTTAAAACAGTTTTGTGCCTTAGATAATTTTACAAAATATTTTTTTATGGTCGATAGTCGATTTGGGTTAATTCTCAATTATAGACTTTTTTCAGCTTCTTTAAGCCAAAAAAGTTCTCATTTAGTAACTCATATGAAGAAGTAACTATTTAAAATTTGCATCTAAACTGAAAATTTCATTTTTTTTTTGGAACTAAAAAACATCAAAAACTCGTTTTGTTTGAAAAGTGTCAGCAAATAAAAGATCTAAATAAAAAAATCATTTTTCTTCAGTTTAATCTTATACAAGAAATCTAACGACGTCATAAGTACGCCACCCAAGAAGCTTTTAATGCTGAAGGAACCGCAATTCTAAATTCAAGTGACCTAACTAAGGATTGCTGAAAATGTCGATTTAAAAATTGGCTATCAAGTAAATGCGTGAACTTTGCTAAAATATTACTCTAAGATAACATCACCTTTAATTTATATTTTATTGACGATTTTTTATAGTTGTTTTCTGTTTTGAACTTTTATTTTTCATTCAAAAATGCTGTTAGTCAGATGGTTCCATAACTTTTTACTTAAGCAAACAGTTTCCATCTTATACTGCTTTGATTAGCTGATTTCTTCGACTTTTTTGAAGTTCATCAGCAAAAAAGGTCTAAAAAGGATGTAGAGTTGTACTAATGTATGACAGAAAGTTTATCCAATTATACTGAGGCGTGAACTTAATTTGCTTGATGTAAAACTAATGATTTTACAACCATTCATTTTGAAGAGTGTTTATATACAAGCTAAAACGTTTTTTATGACACATTTTTTTATCAAATTAAAAGTATACAAAAAAGTAAAACTTTCTTCAAAAGCTTCAAGTATTTTAAACTGGTTTCTAATCTCGACACTTTAATTTACATAAACGTAATTTGCCAAGGTCATAATTTAAGGTAATCTTCAATATGAATCTTTTAATGCTGATATCTACATTGCAGAGAACAAATTTCTTCTTAAGATTTTAGTTTGATTTAATAAAGCTTATTTTCTACGAGTAGACAGTTATAATCTGATAATCTATTTATAATCTACAAAATGTATAAACTGCTTGGCTACAAATAATCTTTTACTTTTTAAACTATCAAAAGATAATACTTCGATTTTATTAAGATTTTAATCCGTGAAATTCAAGCTTTACCTAAAAATTGAACTTTTAGTATTTTTTCAAAAGACTTTTACTTGTTGCACAGTTATTGAAACATAGTGAAAAATACTGTAACAGTTTAATAAACTCATTAATTAGTATTTTCATGAAATTAACTTTTAAACAAGATATAATATTAAATATTTCTCAGTTTTAATTGTTTTGTAGAAACCAGAATAGTAGCTTACAAACAATAAATTTTAGCTAAAGCAAAAAAGAAGTTTGTATAATTTAAGGTAATAAATTTTGCTAAAAATTTACAAAGGTATTTTACAATTACATCTTTTGAAGTTTATGAGAGCTGCATTAATAAACAAAGTGTTACTTTTGAACTTCTAAAAATACAGGAACTAGAACTAGAGCTTAAAACCAGTAATTTAATAATGTCTATTTGGGACATTTTTTGAAAAAATATAAGAACGGTTTTGAAAAAAAATATTATGCTACTAAAGTTTGTTAAGAACTTTTGTATTTTTGCAAGCTAAACTTCTTTTAAAATCAATTTAATATAATAATTGTTAAAAAATCTTATCTTAATCAGAGTATGTTTGTATATAAATCTTTCCTTCTAGTAAGGAAATTTAAGGGCATAATAAAGAATAATAACGTTTTTGTAAAATTTTTCACCTGCTAGAATATATTTTATTTCTTATGTGATTAAAATAACAGAGCTAATTAGAATTGTTGTGAATACAATCTTAAAGTTTAGTAAATTTTATAATTTGATTTTTTCTTGCCAGATCATATTGAATGAATTGCTTTAAAAGATACAATTACAATCTATTATTATTTCTACAAAAAGGTAACTATCACATTGAAATAGATAAATATCTTAGCTTATACTTAAAACTAATCAAAATTTTTGATTGAAAAACTCTTTCTTTAAAAATTAACATGAGATTTATTTACTAAATGCGATTTTTAACATCTTGACGTTTTTACAAAGATTTTGTCAGTTATTTGATACTAATTAGATATTTATATAAAATTAATGTTTTAAAATAAGTTAGAAAATAACTGTAAAATCATTCCTGAAATCTAAACTTATTTGTACTTTTTGAACAATAGATAGGTTCGTACAAAACATAAAAGTAAATAAAATGCTAGAATGAAGATATTGAAAAGTAGCTTAAGTAAATTACAACAAAAATTCGAAAAATATATAATTTAAAATTTTTAAGAAATAACAATATTAAAATTCATATCATATCGCAAAATCTTTGTAATAAGAATGTTTACTTCTAATCTTTAAGATGAACTCTACAGATTACCTTAAAATAATTTATCACTTATAGATTTTTTAAAGCTACTTTAGATACTATTTGATCAAAAGTTTTTGTACCAAATTGTTTTCTATTTTTTCATAATTTTTTGTTTTGATATTTTTTGAGTTTTTGAATGCAATTATTCTAAACTATGTAGCTACCTATGTAGTTGTTCAAATATTTTTTCCTATTTATTTATAAATATTTATATCACTTTTGATAAGAGCTTTAAAAATCTTAGGTATCTATTAATGAAAAAGGCATAATTCTTTTTATCAAAGTTACTTGAAGCTTTTCTAATAAAAAGCTTACAGTTTCAAAGGTGTAAATAAAAAAACAAGTAACAATAATTTGATGTATGTTGGAGTAATTGTAAAAGTCCCTTTTTTAAAACCGTGTTTACTGTTCAATAACAACAATTAACTTTTAGAGTTATTGAAAATAGATAAACAAGAATCTTATGTTCTGAATTTGAAGTACAAAGATTTGTCAGAAACTTATGTTAGTCATTATTTGGTTTATAATTCTTTGATTAGCCCATACTGTAGGTAAATAAGATAAAAGTTTCAGTGTTCAAGTCACTTTCTGCTTACTTGTAAAGTTGTATTATAAGAAAGGTCATGTGATTAGAATGAATCATCATGAAGTCTTTAATTTTGAACTGTGTTTTAAAATTTTGTAAATTTTTGTTCGAAAGAAAACTAGAATGTCTGAATATACAAAAAACCGATTAATTCATAATTCATAAATTTACAGTTCATTTTGTTTGCTTTTAATTCTAGGGTTGAAATTTCAATATTTCTGATGAAAATTTATATTGAACCACAATTAAAGTATTTATAATTCAGCAAAACTTTAAAGTTTACCTTTAGATGCAATTTATTAGAACAATCTGCACTACAGATTACCAGTTCAGTTCTAAGGTTTTGACAAATCTTATTTTGTTTCTTCTCACAAAGTGAATAACAACTTTTTCAAAGACCTCATCTTATCAAAATAAATCAAAAATCATCTGACTTATTTGACAGATTGATTTGTGTACTGAAACACAATAAAGCACTTTTTCTTTTCATGAGATAAATAGCCAAACGATTTGAAGTCTTGCATTTCTTTTTTTCTTTTATTATTAATAGGGTTTTTGTTCATGTTACATCGAAGAGTTTAAAATAATACCTTTAAGGTTGAACTTAAACAACTTCAGCGTATAAAATAGAAAACAAATCTTTAATATTCCTATATCATTTTGAGAAAAACTTATGTCCAATTTTAAAGAAAGCTGTCAAAAATCGACTGAAAGTTTTGATTGTTAGGTTCAAATATGCTAAAATTGTATCGAATATTTGAACTGTACACATGATTTTATCAGCTTTAAACCTTTGTGGTTTTCAAACTTTGGTACTGAATGAACATTGTTCAATGGATAGCCTACAAAATAACTTACTTAAGAAGATTTTTTATTTAAAATATTGTTTACAGTAAAGAAAACAAGAAAATATTTGCGCAAAAATAAATATTCAAGCTTTTATTTAAAAATAAGGAATTAAGACTATTAGATGTTTCTAGTACTAAATAAAGTTTTCAACTTCTCTGCTTTTGAAAATGAATTTGAAAATTATAATATAAACTCGCAAAAATTCAATTGAACAAATAATTTTTTTCAAATATCATGAAGCTTAACATCAAATGCAAAAAGTAAATTCAAGTTATCCAACAAACTTTAAACAAGTTAATAAATGCTACCCTAAACTACGTTTATCATATAATTTACTTATTCGCCAAAGCTTTACTTAATAACTTTGTTTTCTGCTACCTCACATAAATTGTTTAACGACTTCATACTCTTTAAATAAATTGCTGAATCGAACTTTTGATTGTAAGCCTAACCGTGTTCAATTACATTTCAGAGAACATAAAGTCGAAATAAATGGTCGTCTATATATGTATTGATCACTTAAAAAGAATTATTTTTTCAAGTAAACTTTTTTAAATTTAAAGACTACTGAGACAAGATCAAACTAGCAGCATACAAACAAATTTATTCTAGAAATTGGATAATTATGATGTCTTTTTAAAGTATCTACTTAATCAGGCTATTATTTTGTCGAGTCAAAAACTTCAATATACTCAATTGTTTAAAAATGGCTTAGACCATTGTGCAAATATTGTTTTACTAAACTTTATTTTAATAATTTTATTAATTTGTTTGTAAGTTAAGTCTTCAAGTAATTTATTAAAGAATTATGATAATCGTATTTATATCATATAGTTATAAAACGTCCATGAACTACTTTGGAAATTTAGATACATCACTTACGTTGTCTACTACAATTAAACAATGTATTGTTAAAAAACATACACAAGATTTGTATGGATTAAAAGTATTAAGTCTTGCTGCTGTTATTAAAATTAGATTTTATATTGAGCTTTTGAATACAATTAACAGCGAGGTGATAAACAAACCTTAGTTTGAAAAGTAGCAAAACTTCCAAAAGGTCTTATAAAATATCTGTAAGTGATTAAATTAAGCTAAAGTTTTGTTTTAAATGATCAGAGACATTTATTGTTGTTAGAAGTTATTTTTAATAACTTTATAAGTCAGTTATATAGATAAAAATAATCCATTTTGTTCGAAAATGTAGTTTTATCTTCTCAATATCAAAGTACAAATATACAACGCACTCAAACCAATTTTAAATAATTACACTTCAAACTAAGCTTTTGAAATGAAGATAATACAGTTTTATATCAAAGTTGAGAAATAGAAAAATAAATATTAAAGGATTAGGGTTCGAAAAAAATAAACACTTTAACAGTTTAAACTGACAACATTTTTTGAGATAGGAAAAGAAAAAAAAATAGTATTTTGATTTAGATGGCTCATAGAGATTGTAAAGTAAAAAAAGATTATGTCAGTTTGGTATAATCTTGCTCTAAATAAGCTTGTAAGTTGTATCTAATGGTGTATCTGATACTACAATTATGTTTATACCTTAGAAAATTGACGAAAATATGAATAAATTATTTTAATGATTATAAAAATAAATCCAAAATTAGATTTCCTAGTTTTCAATTTTTGATTTTTTAAAACTATTTTCACGATTTTTTATAAGTTTCAAGTTTTTTTAGCTTTAAGATTAATAAATAAATGAATAACAGTTAAAGCATGGTGGGTAGTTTTCCTCATTACTAAAAAAAGTTTTTAACAAACTCAACGAAATTTATTGACTTAAAACATTGATTTAGGAAATATTTCTGAAAATGTCTTTGTTTATGTTAGTAAGATCACCCGCTAGAAACTCAGTAATACTTATCAAAAATAGTTTCTAAAACTCAATTTGAAAAAGCTATTCAACTCATAACATTATTATTCATTTACAGATTGTTAAAGTAATTAAAAAATTGATAGATTAAAAAGCTTTTAAAAACAGTTCCTTCAAAAAACATTACTGATAAATTCTTCTAAATTAAGATTTGAAACCAACACTGCAAATATTGCAGACATAAAAGCTAGTTTTGATCGAGTTAAGGCTAACTCACAAATGTATTTTACATATTTGTTTCTTCTTCAACTCTTGGTATTTTGATATAAACAAAATCCGTTAGTGTTTTGATTCCATGCGAAAAATAACTGTTTAATTTGTAAACAATTTTCAATCAGTCAATTCTGTACAGGTACTATAAATTACTTTTTTTAAATAATGAAACTTAGCTTCATTAATTTATGAAAGAATGTCGTAACTTGTCTAGTTAATATTATTCAAGTAGTGTTTTTACTTTTTTGTTGTTTGCTACGTTCACCTATTTTGACGTAAATATGATTTATATTTTTGAAAACTAAAATCTTTAAAACTCTATCGAGCTGGGTGCGAGAGAGATTAATTATTAACTTCAAATAAATAATTGAAAATTACATTCTGTTACAAGCAGACTAAGTAGTTGAAACTAAAGCAGGTTTTGAGTTAAGAATTAGCTTTGAGAAGACAGAATTTTCTAAAATTTATATCAACTTGCATAAAGGTCTTATCAGTAGATAAGATGAAGTATTTTGTTATTGTTTGTCGGTAACAAGCTTTGATTGTTATTGTTCTTCGAAGTAATCAATCAAAGTATGAAGTATCAAAAGAAAGCTTAATAAAAAACGTAATTTTTATTTATTAAAAACCGTAATCATGATTACTAGCTACAAATGTATGTCAAAAAAAGTGTTAATTTATTTAGTTGATTAATCTGAAAATCGCAACTAACTAAGAAACAAAAATATAAATAAGTTTTAAAGACTGTTTTTTAATAGTAAGAATAACAAGTCTATTTAACCATCTATCAACTTGTTTATCCAGTTCAGGTGTTTTTAATTTTACTTTTCGTGATGCTTCGTTTGCGCAAATCTTTAAATAACACCAAAAATAATGAAAGTTTGAAACTAGAAAGTAAATATCCCGGATGTACGCTGTTTGTAGACCCAAGAGGTCCACCAAACAGAATTGCTATTTCTGTATGTGAAGAAATTCGTGATCTGAATCCAAATAAGTTCTCTTACACTTGTATGCTGATTGATTTGACTAAAATGGAACATAAAAGTGAAGATATTATGCAGCTTAACCCACGGGGAAAAGTTCCAACTTTAATTGATGATGGAGAATATGGTGGGTCTGAAAGGTAACCAAATATTATAAGCTTAAAAATGAAATTAAAATAATTGAGGATTAATAGTTTCAATCATGGTAGGTTGGTTTAAAATAATTATAAATACGACAAGTAAGTGATATTTTCAAAAACAAATGTTTTATAGTTGGGCAATTGCAAACTTCCTCTGTCAGAATTACGATGCAACCAACAAATTGTATCCAGTGAACTTGAAGCAAAGAGCTCGCTTAGATCAAATCAATTTTGTGTCTTACGAACTTATGCAAGTAGTGATCGGAAGTTATCCGGTAGTTAATTTAAACTTGTTTTGTAGTAATCTAAATTTGTTACTCCTTTAGAATCTTCCCGGAGTCCTCTTTTGGAATCAAAAACCTGATTATTCTAAACGTGAAGTCGTCATCAAATTTATTCAGTTCTATGATAGCCTGTTGAGCTCAAAACCAAATAATGATTCAGCTTATGGCGAAGAGTTTAATTATCTTGGGGTTAATTACTTCAATTGTGCAGGTGTTGAACTTAAACTGCTTTTTATTATAGAATTATTGACTCACCTGTGTTATGAATTTTAGATATCTTTGCTGCAGTCCCATTACAAGCTATTTGTACCACTCTTGAATCTGAAGAAGAACTGTTCAAAGATTATCCAAGAGTGTTGCAATGGTACAAACGGGTTCTAGAACGACCTTCATTTAAGCGAAGTGGTGAAGTTGGAGCTAAAGAGCTGGGTGAATCATACAAGAGAGCGCTTGCCGGGACTGGATCTAGTCTAGATGAATTAAATATGAATAAATATACTTCACTCAGTCAAAATGTCGAGCGCTATTGATTTATCTAAATATGCTTGTTATATCTTAATTTAATAATTTTTTCAAATAATGATACGTTTAGTTTATGTTCAGCTCGTGCATTTTCATGTTGACCATTTAGTATATAGTTTCAGTTTGATTATCTTTTACCTAACCTTTTAATATGTTACTCTATCAAAATTTTATTCTAATTTTTCAACATTATCTCTATAAAAAATATATACCAATGTCTAAATAAAGCTGTTTATGAATTTTAAAATAAAATTGAGACATAGATTTATACTCTATAGTAAACTTTTTCAGTTAACGTAAAGTCTTCTAACAGTAAATATACAGTGTAACATAAGCTTACTTAATTGTTTAAAAGTTTTTACATTCAATTTTCCACTTAAAACAATCTTAGTTAGTGTGACAAAATATCTAAATTCCATTTTAGAAGAATCTTCAGAAGAAATAGCCTTTTTCCAAATAAATTCTGAGAACTTACTTGACATAAAAGCAAGGCCCGAAAAAAAGCCTTTATTAACAGTTTAAGACGTTTAAAGTTTTAACATCGTATATTACTTAGTCATAAAATGTTCTACTCTTGTCTGATACCTCCCCATAACATTATTTGGTTTATTCACTAGGGTTAAAAAGTGAGACTTATTATATCTATTATAATATAATGGGTTATATACTTAAACGAATTGTTGGAAAAATTTAACTGCACAAAAAGTATACAAACTGAAGTTAACTTTCTTTAGAAAACTTATTTAGTGAAGTAGAAACTTTTTTTTTTATATTAAAAGCTATCTTTTTCATTTTATTTCATATCATAAGAAACATACTTTGTTGTAAAAATTATATTTAAGTTATTTAGTAGCTGTGATAATAACAAAATGATTAAAATATGTCGATTTATATGTGATGTTTTACTATAGTTTAAATGATAACTTGATGGACCTAATTTTTCTATCCTACATTTGAGGACATAGTTCAAAAATTATTTGTCAACTTACAACCAAAAAGTTTCGTGACCACTACTATAATACATTTTATTATTAGATTTTGGTGTTCTAGAAAGTCTGTTTTGGAAAATGTCACATAACCATAGCTTTTGAATATTTAATTTTATTTCATTTATAGTAAAGTCTACAGCTGTAGATAAACTTTTTATAGAAGCTTATGCTGACCCAGTTTATAGATTCAAAGGTTTTGTTTAGATTTTAACTCAGAAAAAGTATTAATATTTTACTTTACGTTAAGTTAAATTAAGTTATCATTAAGCCATAAAAGGCAAGTAATAGTCGACTATTATCTAAGTATTCAGATAGTAACAGGAAATCATTCATTCTGGCTAAAAACTGTCTTGTTGAAAACAAAAATTGTTTGATGATTGATAAAGTAATTGTATATTTAATTTGGAAGGAATTTCAAAGAGGGGCTTAAGTAACATCTATTAAACTAAATTTTTCATATTATCTAAAGCTTTTTTTTATTAAAAATGAATGATTTAAACTATTACTTGTTGTGAATTCCTTTTTTTATTGTTACCGATAATAACAAAGAATATCCGACCTTTAGTTTATAGTTTTCGCTAAAGTAAACAGGCCTTCAAATCTATAGTGTCTATGGCAACTGTGGCATACATCTTATTTGCCAATTTGTTTTGATACTGCTCATATTTTTATAAACTATAAACATATTGTGTTTATTTTAAACTTAACTTTTGTTCCTGTACTGACGCTAACATTGTTTTTTACTCAGTTTTTACTTTGAGAAAGTATAAATTCTATGTATTTCAAAATTTGTCTTTTGTTTATTTATTTAAAACTTAGTTTTTAGTTAGGGAATTTTATAGTGTCATCTCATTAACAGCCTAGACTGCATGATATTACTAGATACGCCACCAGGATCTTTGATTTTATAATCTGGTTGTTTTTCTTTATATCTAAATTTGTCAACTTTAGGTGAGTGTTTTGATTTTTTATTGTATTGTTTCCTTTTGCTTACTTGCTTTTAGCAATTTCTATTAACTTTCAACTTCTTATGATCTAAATTTGAAAGTTTTGTGGTACTTAGTCATAAAATTTTACAAAGTATAATTTATTAAAAATTAATTATTAAATTAAGTTTATTAAAAATAGTTTTATAATATTATTTTAATAAAAGAATATCTACATCCTTTGCTATAAATATATAGCATAATTGTCACATCTGCACCCTATCTCATTTTAATTTTCAAGCTTATATCTTTTATCTAAAACTTATAGATTATTTTTAAATCTTGTTTGTTGTTAATTTATTGTTTAATTTTTATTTAATAAATTAGTTAGTTATTTTAATTTGATGGAATAGTTAACTAATTAATTAACTATTACATTTTAATAAAATTAAAGTTACTAAAACTAGATTTTGTCTAAAAAATGTATTCATTTTTCCTATTTTATCTGTAAACATAATATGTTAAAGTCATAAAAATTAGTTTAATTATTTTAAAATAAAACTTTTACCAACTTTCTTCTTTTTTTAAATTAATTATTAATGGTTTAAAAAACCTTAAAACTGTAATTATAATATTTATTCCTATAAATGTTATTTTCATATTTTTAATTTTTGTTTATTATGGTCAGCTAATTTTTTTCTCAGAAATAATAAATTTTTAATTCTTTGATAATTATTTTGCAATATTAAATCAATTATAAATTTTCTACTGATACTTAGGCTATTTATTTATTACAATATACTTTGTTTCTAAACTTGTTCAGGTGTTTTGTGGTGTAATATAATGTTACTAGCTAGCACTAAGTCTAGCTTAGGCTACAAAACCTTGATTGTCTTTTTATAGTAGTTGGTATTGAGACTAATTATTTTCTTAAATTAAGTTTTAGCAATTTATTTACAAAAAGATCATAATAATTTTGTAATAATGTTTAATTGTTTTATTATATTAATTTTATGTCTATATTACTTTATCTTATTATTCATTGATTTTGTTATTATATAAAAATATATAAAATATTTGCTGCTTTTTAGTTATAATCAAAATATTGATCCAAGTTAAATCAAATAAAAGATTTCTTTTTCAAGTTGTTATATTATTTCAATCAAATATTTTTGTAATCATTTAAACGTGCCATCATTTATTACATCAACATTTTTGCAGGTCACAATGGATACCACCAATCAAATTGAACATAAAATTCGGATGTATGTTCATCAAAAGCGGATCCGAATGAAAGATTTCTTCATTGATTTTGATAGATTAAGATCAGGGTATGTTTCGAAGAGCCAATTCCAACGCTGCATTGATAAATCACTACAAGGAATTAGTGGATTGATACTAACTCCTTTACAATGTCAACAATTGGTTTCCAAGTACAGTTCAGCAAATACTGATAAAGTTTGTTATCGTGATTTTGTGAAAGTTCTTGATCAAGATTTTCAACCTGATGTACTAGAAAGATCTCCCGAAGTGCAAAAGAAGAACTCAACTGAGTATCTTGGCACTGAAAGATCATGTGTTGATGCTGGTGCTGATGCAAAGAATAAAGTCTTTGAGATACTTGCAAAAATCGCCAAATATTATCAATACAGAAGCCTTAATATTCGTACAGCTTACCAAGATTTTGATCATCCTAATAATGGTCTGGTTACTACCTCACAGTTTGCTAGGAACTTTCCAGGACCTACAGAAGTGCCTTATGAGGATATTATGATGCTAGCAAGCTTTTATCAAGACCCTGTACGTCAAAATTTGAGTAATTATCTCAATTTTCGCAATGATCTAATCAAGGTTATGGATGAGATGTATCCTTGTAGAAATACTGAGCAAAAAAACAAACAAATTATACAGTTAGCTGGTTCAGATGAAATTGTAAATGAGGCTTTTGAACCAGAGTTGTCAAAAGTATTTGAAAAAGTTCGAATCTCTGTTCATAACAATGGAATCCGTACTAATGAGTTCTTTAAAGATCACGACAAACTCCGAAGCGGTCTGATAACTAGACGTCAATTTCTATCTGGTTTGAATTTGTGTCTTGCTAATCAGGCACATCTAAATATGTCCGACATCAACAAGATTGCTGATCACTATTCTACATCCAGTGGGCACATCAACTACAAATCTTTCTGTGATCTCATGGAACACGCTTACAACGTCCCTGCGTTGGATAAAAATCCAACAATACATCCTATGTATCCTCCACTAGGATCTTTATCGCGTCCTCTCGGTAGTCTATCAGATCAAGAAGAGCAAGATCTCACGAAAACTCTCTTCTCTATCGGCCAAAAAGTCCGCAGAAGACAACTCGCTCTACATCCCTACTTCAAAGACTTTGATCGAAGCCGAGGATACACTCGTATCGTCACTAAGTCACAATTCGCGCGGACTCTTTCTGTCTTCAACCTCTTACCTGATCAGCATCTCTTCGAATTGATTTGCAGGAAGTTTATGGAACCGATCAGCGGTGACGTCAGTTATCCCGCGTTCTGTCAAGCTATCGACGAACAGTTTGTTCATTATAAAATCGACAAACCAACACCGCCACCTATCGTCGATTATGTGCCTCCACCTCTTCCAATTCCTGTCGACACGTCTGGTGTTGATCTTTGCAAGATTCTCGCTCGTATACGTCATCACGTCACGCTTCAACAAATCCGTATCAGCGAGTACTTTTGCGATTTCGACCAGCTTCGAAGTGGTTTGGTGACGAAAGCAGTGTTCCAACGCTGCCTAGACCTCATCGGGATCAACTGGTTGAATTTTGCCGAACTTTATGCGTTGAAACGCCGCTACGAGTCGGCGCAAAAGCCCGATCTCTGCTCATGGTTTGCGTTCAAGCGCGAAATCGAAGGCAAAGTGGAACCAACCGACTTGGAGAAGTTTCCAATGAAGAAGGTGGAGCCAGCAGCTACTCATATTCTACCGAAAGTTGGAGCTGTGACAAGCGAGATGATGCACGAAACATCGCGACAAGCTCTTCACAGGACAATCCTTCGGATGCGAGAACGCGCTGTGAATCGATCCATCGATCTCAAACCGCTCTTTCAAGACTTCGATCGTCATAACAACGGTCATGTGACCAGATCTCAGTGGAGACAAGTCCTGGCTACGATGGACTTCAACGCAGATGATGAAGAGTTTGCCGCTCTTTCGGATCGCTTCTGTGACGTCATCGGATTTAACTACACCGACTTTCTCGCTTCTCTCGTCCCCACTGCCGCCTCCAAACTTTGCTTCCATGATCTTCTGGAACATCGGATCACGCTGAGACATTCAAAGAAGCCGGATGAGCTAAATCCGCTCGTTGCTGTTGAAGATGTCTTGAAGAAGATCAAGATCTCGGTGGCCAATCAGCGTCAAAGACCTTCTGAGTTCTTTAAAGATTACGACAAGCTTCGATGCGGACGTGTCTCAAAGAGCAACTTCCAAAGATCAATCGATCTCTTTAATGTAGGTCTCAAAGAATCCGAGATGTTTCTTCTGATGGAGGCGTTTGAGTCCCCGCGTCATCCCGAATTCGTGGATTACATCGCGTTTTGTGACGAAATTGAATCGATCTTCACTGTGAAGCATCTTGAGAAGATGCCACTGGTCACTCCGAACCCTTTTCAGCCCCCTGTTAAGTGGCATGCCAACCATGTGGGTGACCACGAGAAACAACTACAAGATGTAATGGTCCGTTTAGCTAGGCATGTGTCCAGGGTCCGACCTCAACTCTTCCCCCTGTTCGAAGACTTTGATGTGACCCACAATGGTCACGTGTCCACTTCTCAGTTCTACCGAGTCCTCACTGGGCTGCATATGAACAACTTGCTAAACTCATTTGAGTGCCAACTGATCTGTGAACGTTTCAAAGTGCTCCTTGGTGAGAGATTGGATGTTGATTACGTCGCTTTTTGTGACAGCATCTACGCTATCGCTGGATTTGAACCCAACAAACCTTAATCTGATTTGTAGAAGCTGTTTTGTGTTGGTAGAAAAATCTTGTGCAGACCCCATCGTGTCTTACTTGAACTCTTGTAGCCACCACTGCTTTGTCACGTGACCAATTTAAGTCGATTTTAATTCGTAGTTTTTTTGATAAAAATTTTATATAAGTAAAAGTCTTAGAGTTTTCATATTCGCAAAATTAGTTTCATTTCTTTGAAATAATTCTATCACTGTATCTTGTGCTTGCTGCCCTTACTCCTAACTGTGTTTTAGTCACTGTGTTTGTTTAACCCGCCAAAATAATCAGCTAACTTTTGCACTACGTTTTTAGCTTGTTAAAATCCAAATATTCTGTGTTTACTTTATATTTGTCACTTACCTTTCTATGATTTCAGCTTGTATTTACTACTGTACCGCCAAAATTAAAGCTTATTACAAAACTGACAATATTTGCGTTTTTGCTAGAACTTTTTCGACCAAGTAAAAAGCTATAATTGTAAAAACTGATGTGAAATTTGTATTAAGTGATTGAGTTTAATTTCGAAGTCAGTCTTGCTAACACTTTAATTCACTAACGCCAAAATCAAACGATATTTTGCTGTAGCACCTACCAACATGTTAAGAAATTTATTTTCTAATCAAATTTTGCAATATGGAAGAAATGTGGTGAGATGTGCCAGCCAACAAAGTGTTTCTATACTCGATGACATCGAGCAAAGAAGATCTTCTGCTAAACTAGGAGGAGGACAAAAACGAATTGAGGCGCAACATAAAAAAGTAATTGTTGATTTCTATTTATTTGTAATTTGTTAAGAAGTTTGTTTTCAGGGTAAACTAACTGCACGTGAAAGAATAGATGTGTTGTTAGATGATGATTCATTTGTTGAATATGACATGTTTGTTGAGCAAAGATGTACTGACTTTGGAATGGATGATGAAAAAAATAAAGTAAGTTGTTGAAAAGAGAATTGTTTTCAATTGATTGTCTGATGTTTGTAGTTTCCTGGAGACAGTGTGGTTACTGGTCGAGGTATGATTAATGGGAGGCCTACTTTTGTGTTTTCTCAAGATTTCACAGTTTTTGGAGGATCACTTTCTAGTGCTCATGCACAAAAGATTTGTAAGGTATTTCAACTGATCGTTGTTGTCATCTACAACTTGCTCATCTTTTGTGTAAACCTTTTCACAAGCTCAAATAACAACAACTTTTCTAAAATTGTCGGATGAAGTGACTTTAAAGACCTTCTTTGATGTCTTGAAACAACTTTTTCAACGATCTTTGTCAATAATTTGTCGATAAAATCACATTTATATAAAAGATTTTAAGTTTCTCGACTTCAGATAATGGATCAAGCGATGCTAGTGGGAGCTCCCGTCATAGGATTGAATGACTCCGGCGGAGCAAGGATTCAAGAAGGAGTTGAATCTCTTGCAGGATATGCTGATATCTTTCAGGTTAGATTTCAGCCAATCACGAGCTTCGAAATGTGATTTGTTCGAATGATAAAATCAACAGAGAAATGTCCTCGCTTCCGGAGTTGTTCCTCAGATATCTTTGATCATGGGACCTTGTGCTGGAGGAGCTGTCTACTCCCCTGCCCTCACTGATTTCACTTTTATGGTCAAAGACACATCCTATCTTTTCATCACTGGTCCTGATGTCGTCAAGGTATACAAATTCGGTTGCCATGGCAACCGTCGATTTAAACTTTACTTCAAACAGTCGGTAACAAACGAAGATGTTACTGCTGAAGAACTGGGAGGAGCTAAAACTCATACAACTGTATCTGGTGTGTCTCATGGAGCTTTTGAAAATGATGTAGATGCTCTTTTACAGCTCAGACACTTCTACAACTTCCTTCCTCTCAGCAACCAGCAGTCCTCTCCTATTATGACGTCACATGATCCCAGGTTTGATCGTGATCATTTGCTTCGTCTTCTAATGATCTTCTCTTAGTGATCGGTTGTGTCCTAATCTGGAAGGGATTGTTCCTTTGGATAGCAAGATTGCTTATGATATGATTCAAGTCATTCATTCGGTATTTGAAACAATTCAATTTGAATCAATATTTTTGTTACTTTTATAAAATCTTAAAATCGACTTTTTTTAATTATAAGTTCCAAATTTAAACTTACTTTGAAAATGTTGCTTTCAAATATTAATTTTTTTGATTGGAAACCCTTTTTATCAGTTGCGCAAACTTTAAATAAAATTGAACTTTTCAGTTGGTAGATGATGGTGAGTTTTGGGAAATTCAACCAGATTATGCTAAAAATATAGTAGTTGGTTTTGCTCGAATGGCTGGTAAAACTGTTGGCTTCGTTGGTAACCAGCCCAAGGTTGCATCAGGTCATTTCTAGTTTACAAATCTTTTTATGTTTACCAACAAGTTTTTTTTTAATTTAAACTATTTATTTAAGTTTCAAAGAGTTTTGCAAAAAATACGAATAAATGAATAAAAACAGGTTTAAAAAGTTTTTAGGCCAAATAATTCCAACTTAAACAATTAAGATCCATATTCTGCTGACTTGTTTCTGTAATATTTTTCGTGTTCAAAGAATTTCAAAGAAGTTTTGTCACGTGACTAAAATAGCTTGTTAATATTTTCATCGAAGTTTTTTTCAAGCATCTAATAATAAGCAAAAAGAAAACTAAAATTTCTTTTCAAACTTTTTAATGAAGCTCTTTATGAAGATGGAAAACCTCTCTTATTTAAACTATTGGTGTTCATTTACCTAAATACTCATCACCATATTGATGATTTTGTTTAATCATTGACACGAATGTTTGTTTGTTAAATTTTTGATGATTTATATTTTAGGTGTTTTGGATATCAACGCATCAGTTAAAGCTGCGCGATTTGTTCGTTTTTGTGATTGTTTTAATATACCCATCATCACATTAGTGGATGTTCCTGGATTTCTACCTGGAGTTGGTCAGGAGCACGGGGGTATTATAAGGCATGGTGCTAAACTATTATATGCTTACGCTGAAGCTACAGTTCCAAAATTAACCATCATCACTAGAAAGGTATTTGAAACCAAAATTTCTAAATTTTTTATTCGATTTCATCAATATTCTAATTTGTTTGCTTGACAACAGGCTTATGGAGGTGCTTATGATGTAATGTCATCTAAACATCTTAGAGGTGATATCAATTATGCTTGGCCAACTGCTGAAGTAGCTGTAATGGGAGCTGCTGGTGCTGTTAAGATTATTTTCCGAGGATATTCTGCAGAAGAACAACAAATCCGTGAATCTGAATACATCTCCAAGTTTGCTAATCCTTATCCAGCAGCTACTAGAGGTTTGCAGTTATATGAAGTCACATATTTCTAACTTATTTCTCTGTTAGGTTATGTTGATGACATTATTGAACCTCGAACTACTAGAAAGAGGTTATGTGAAGATCTACAGTTACTCAGCAACAAAAAACAAGAAAATCCTTCGAAAAAACATGCAAACATACCATTGTAATAGATAATCATCTCAAAAAATCTTTTCTATTCTAACTGATTTTATCAAGAAGAAAATAGTTTTAGAAAATCGAGTAATGACATCAATTTGTAAAAATATTTTCAAACAAAGCCCTTAATGTTTGTAAAGCTGCTATCATATTTATCTGGTACAGTTAATATGTTATTTATTATGCTAACATCTTTTTATATACTTGTCTTTAATTGAAGTGTTTTATTTTGTGTTTGGTGAACTTTACAAGTACAACTTTCAACAATTAGTAAAATGATATTCGAATAAAGTTTAAGATTAAATCATCTGTTAGTTTGACCATGAATATCTCATCTAGTATTTTATTCATCATTTGCTGCAAATAATTTAGTAAAATGGAGTAGAAAAAGACTTGAAAAACATGAAATATTTTCAGGTGAAAATATAAAGTAAAAATTTGTTGAAATAACTCATAAAAAAAGTATTTGAATCCTTTATAATTTTAAGATTATTATTTGCTATTCATAATTCTTTAATAAATGAAATACTTTAGTTAAAAGAAAATTCAGAAACATTTATTTGAGCTTTATTTAAAATCAAGTTTTATGAAGATTTTTTGTAAAATTTTTAAAGTTTAGAAACTATTTTTCAATGAATTTGCAAGTCACCTATTTCATTAACTTCTGAAGGTTACATGTTCTAAAAGAAAGTTGTCTTCTTTCAATTCCATGAACATAAATATAAAATTATTTCCCATTGTTTCAAAAGTATCTGATCGTTAATAACTAAAAATTTTCAGATATCAAAGTTTCACTTTTATCCACAAAAAAAATCGATCATTATAGAGTTAGTCTTCAAAAAACAAGTTGATAAGGCTACATCAGCTGTAACATTTGCATATTTTGAAACATCACAAATTTTCGACCACCAAGCATTAAATTGATCGATAATCAACATATAAGTCACTAATAACTTCAAATATATTTTTTTGGAAAGGATTAATGAAAATGTCATTCAAAAAATAAAGCTAGTTACAAGCTTTTGTTGAAAGTTTTCAACTTACTAACGAGCAACTTTCAGTCAGTTTATCCAATTGTGTTGGGATTTACTAACAAAAAACTTGCAAATCCAAATATAACAAAATTAAGTAAATCTCTCTTTTACTCTTTTTTCTTCATTTTTGTTCCTCACCTTTTATCGTACCTTAATATGATAATACTAAATTCTTAACATTTTAAATAAAGTAACTTTGATTTTTTAAATTATCATTGATAGTACTTCAATTGTGCGGATATAGAAGTAAAAAATACTTTTCTGATAAATAGTTAATAATAGTAAATTAGCTTTAGGAATTTTTACTTTTCCTTAAAGCTGGTTTTTCTTTTCTCTCCTTCAGTTGATTGCAAAGTAGACAACGCCATTTGGAGCGACCGCTGTGATATCCTCCTTATTGCTGGTATTGATGTTAAGCGATTTCATATCGCGCTTGCAGGTATCTTTAAAAGGGAGGCAGGGACGGCCGATATTGCGTTTGCCATTAGATAGCTTCTAATGCAGCAAATCCTTTGAGGTCCGATTCAGCAAAACCTTTGTTTGCTTAGTATGCTGTATATATGGTTGTATATGGTTGTCAGACCAGTGCGCCTTTAGACTTCCTTCTTTCAGATCTTTTTCTATCATGTTAAACGTAATATTCAACGAGAACAACGAAAATAAAAGTTGTTGAGTTTGTTTTCGTTAGTCTTCGACATATTCCAAGTTTTGCTGACGTCTAGTTGCGTACTGCAGACAAACGCTCTGTAGATAACAGCGTCGGTTTTGATAGATAGCTTTTGACTATCCCATACCCTGGAGGTGAACCGTACAAATGAGCCAGATGCTTTACTCAACGGTTAATCTCGGCTACGATTGATGCTGATGTTATTTTTGAGCCGAGATTGACACAATTATTTGTAGCTTCAACAACGCAGTCATTGATAATGATTAACTGTGGAACGATAACATCTTAGCTGAGAACTTTTATGTTTTGTAGGCTAATTTTCATTCAAAAGTTGGTGCAAGCGGATGAAAGATGGTCTATTAGCACCTGTAGGTATTTTGCAGAATATGCTGCAATTACTGCGTCATCGACAAAAAGCAAGTTGCAGATGTAGATTTTTTTACCTTGCTGCCATTGAAAAGATTCAGTTTTCTGAAACTAGCGTTACAAATTAATAATTTGATTTAAAAGTTCTAAACCTTTTAGGATGTTTTTTAATGGCTTCTCATCATATACCTTGAAATGAATACAAGTTTGAATCGAATATAATATTCATTTCTTATAAAATTATTTATTTGTCATTGTAGCTTATAATGTTAGTCAAAATGATTAGCATATAGTCCAAAAAAGTTTATCGAAATGTGTAGTGAAGACAATGTGAATACGATTCAAAAACACATTATTATTACGTCATTATTTTCAAAATTAGTTTAAAGGCTTGGAACTCATTTTTATGTTATATTCAATCATATCAGAGACTTGTTTCAAAAGCATATAAATAATTTATTAAAGATTACTTTGTAAAAGTAAAACTTTTAAGATTAAAGCATTGATTCTTACAATTGAGTAACCGCGGTCTTTATTTAGACTGCAGACTAAGTGCGATTTCTTTGTGAGTTTTTTTTATCTTCATTAATTTTTAACTTCTTATAAGTTTATTGTGATATATGTTTAGTTAATTCAATTCAATATAGTATCAATTACTATTTTAAACATTGAAATGCTTTTCACTTTTTCTCTATGTAGTATTAATTCCAAATGCCATTTTTATGGACTACAATAAAGTATTTTAAGAATGTGCTTAAAATACTATATCTATAACGATTTGATACTTTTTACTATACAACAAATTATAATATTTTCCTTATTACAAAGATTAAGTTTTTAAAATGCCCATGATTTAACTTTTGCGGTCTTTCAATTAAAATCTTGTATGTATTTCTATCAACTTTATCGAGTTTTCAATGATATGTTTCTAAAACTATTGAAATAAGTAGCATAATGTGTATATGTAATAATTTGTCAAATTTCCTAAACAGAATATAATTTTTTTACAATTTTATATTTCTGTTTTATCAAACTTACATAATTAATCAAACTAAATCAAGTTAATTGTTTATGTTCACCTCTATATTTTTAAACATGACTAATTGTTGTCAAAATTAAAAGGCTAATAGCTCTGCTAGAACCATTTCAAGTCTGCGCTAGCAGTTATGTTGATATTAAAAACTAAATACAGACGTTTAACTTAAACAGTATTTTATATATGATTTTTTGTATTTCAGATTTGAAATATATTAGATTGCTAATTTATAGCTATTTATTTCATTTCTAATCGAAGCTAAAACTTTAAATTTAACTTTAAGTACTAAAAAATGCTCAACTTTTTATAGAACTCAAGTATACTAAGAGATGGATCCACAACAAAATGATGTTTCTAGTAAGTTTTAGTATAATAAATGTTTCTGATTATTATATAATGGTATAAAGGGTCAGAAGCAGAGAAAATATTTGATATTCTAAAAATTCTATTAATCAAATTTTAAAAATGTTTAATTTATTTTCTATAGATGATCCTGAATACTGTGAAGCTGGAGAAATTGAAAACAATGAAGGTAAATACTTCTTAATATTTAACTTCTTTTATTGAACAGTTATTAGTAAGATCAATATATCTCAAAATAATGTATTGCATAGTCAAGACTAAATGATAAAATCATTGAGTTTTACACTGACAAGTATAAATTATATTTGTAATAAGATTATTAAGACTTTAAAACACAGGCGATTATTAAAATAAGTACTCATGTAGTTAACTCTTATTGAATATATTTTCATGTTCTTCTAGATATGGTCATAGAGATAGTTAGTGATCAGCAGGAAGAAGCAAATACAGGTTTGCAAAATTGTTTATAAAACTTGTAATTATAAAACAATTAATCATGTCGACAGGCACAGTAATAATGTCAGTTTTACAAATTTTACTTCAAATACAGAACTAAACTTACAAGAGGCTGAAAATAAGGAGGAAGATGAAAATAACGAAGAAATTAAAATTGAAGGGGAAGATGAGAATAAAGAAGAAATTAAAATTGAGGGGGAGGATGAAAATAAAGAAGAAATTATAATTGAGGTGGAAGATGAAAATAAAGAAGAAGTTTCAACATTAGCTGAAAATGAAATCTTGGACGAAACTAAGAGCAAGGAAGAAGTTTTGAATGAGAGTGGGGTTAAATCAAACGATAATCTACTTAGTTTAAACGATTTTTCTCAAGATGCGCGTAAACTTTCCATAGGTTTGTTGTTAAAGTTTAAGTATTTGTAATAAAGAGGACTGAAAATTTAATATATCTTTAGAAACTATTGACCACGCTTTAAATGAACTTACTGAAGAGTTAGAAGTAGATGACTTTGAGCAGGTAGTGTACAATTGCTGGTGTATTTTTAAACTGAATGATTATTTAAGAAAATAGAACTTGACTTTAGATTTTTTCTTAGGAAGCTAACGACAGAGTAAAAGGGCGTTATTATTCAACTCCAAACCCAGATTGCCAAGATAAGGGTTTGTACATATAAATGCTGCTTACTTCATAATGATTTTAAACTTTTATATATTTTAATTTAGTAATTGTTGAACATCAAATAAAATCCGCACCTGGTAGCAATCGTAATAGCTTGGTGGATTCTAATAACGATGGAAAGGGGTTTGACTTTAATGGACTTTTATAAACAGCAGTTGCTTACTTTAGCTTGTGTATTTTTCAGTGCATTTGAAAAAGATGTATCTAACCTAATGGGAAAGCTAACGGACATTCGAGATAATATCAATGATGAATCCACACCAGAAGATTATTCAGAAGCGGAAAAAGCTCTTGCTGAAGCACGCGCAGCTGAAGATAAGGTATTAACATAAATCAATGTAAAAACTTTATGAGAAAAACATTGTATTTTTGCAGATCAAATCTGAACAACAGCATCAGAAAAAATCAAAAGTTAGTGTGTAATTCAACAGTATTTGCAATACTTAATTTCATTTATCATTTTGTGGCATATGGAACTTTGTTAATTGTTTATTAAACCAGGGACCTTCATTATCTCAAATGTCTTTGGACAGTCAACCCTATGGTATGGTACGGGATTTATCCCAAGAAACCATTGGGGTCGCCATGGTCCCCTCTGATGAGCTGGCTGAGTTTCCAGCTTATACTATTGATGAAATGCTTCAGTCTCGCTCCCGAGTATTTAGTGATGATGATATAGTTGATAGACCAGCGTTGGAGCTTGTGATGGGTAATCGGTTTTATCCCAATGGATATGTAAGTTTGTATATTGTTATTTTCACCTATAAAACTATTTTTGACTTTTTTTTCTTTTTCAGGATGCAGCACCTTCTGTAGCTTCATCTGTAACTGAATTCGGAGAGCTTTTTCCCGAACCAAAGGGTATCAATGAATTCAATTCTTGTAATTTTACATTTACTGATGAAGAAGATATAAGAGCTTTTGATGAAAAGACTATGGTAAAAATCACTTTTTTTTCTTGAATTTTATCAAATATAAGTAGTAATAGATAAAATTAATATTTAGAAAAACCAGCAGCACAATCGTAAAGAGTCCCTAAAAAATAAATTGCAAAGTGATAGTGTGAGCGAGGAATCGATCCCAACAAGTCAAGTGGTGATCAGACTTTTATTACTGATTTGATTAGCTTTTACTCGCTATAACATTTATAAGAAATTATAAGTAGCAACTTAGTTTTAACTTAGTTTTTGTTACGTAGTTACTTATATTTATTAGTAGTTGCATAGTGTTTACTTTTGTAATAACTTAGTAGTAATATAACTAAAACTATAACTAATTTACTTATATATTGAAAATTAAAATATTTAAAAAAAGGAGTATAAATTGATTTCATAATACATTTTAAAACGTCAATTAAGTTTGTATGCGATCGCCGATAACGTCTCTTATGCAACTTTTTACATTTTAGATTGAAGCTGAAGAAAATCGTAAACAGGTATATGTATTATTTGAAATGTCAATTCGATGAATCTTTTTTATTTTTCAAACAGTCAGTTTCATCAAGACGATCAAGTGCCAAGGTAAAATAGGGTTTATGTACTACTTCCTTCTCAAACTATATGTAAAGTACTTATAATCTGTGTAATATAAAGTTGATTATTTCAACATACTACTATTATCATATGCTTAAATGTGTATTTCAATAAACTCTATTTTATTGCTACGATTTCTTTTAGAGTGGTACTCACTATGAGTCGAGGAGAGAGGTAAATGATGATGTAGTTTTTCATACACCTTGAATGAAAATTCTTAAACTATTTTGTCTATTTACAGTCTAAGAGCTCTCGTCGTGGCAGCAATATGGTATTTATTTGTTAAAAATTTAAAAACAGCAATAACATTTCAACTCTACAATTTCTAAAGTTAAAATAAATAAACGCTTACAAAAATCTCCTAAAACATTATTTTAGTGAACCAACATAGTAATTTAAACCATTAATAAAAAAAATAAATTATTTGTAAGATAATGGCAACTTGCTCATACATTAATTAGCTTATAAGTATACGCCATCTGAGAAAGTTTACTAGTTTAATTAAATCCATCAATTTTTTACTATAAAGAATGAAGATTATAATGAAACAAGAAGAGAGGTAAGAAAACACCAAATGATTCTAAAATTATGTTTCATTTACAATTATTAATTTTTATTTACAGTCAAAAAGTTCTCGCCGTAGTAGTCACAAGGTAAAACGTTATTAAATGAAATTCATTATTTTTAGCTACTAAATATTTTACATATTAGTCTGAAGCTAGAAACTCAACAACCAAAGACTTTTCTGAAGAAGTATTAAAACATTTTTCATCATATAGCCATTATTTCTTTTAATTAAAATTAGCATAAAATGATATAGTAATAAAACTAACATTTTCATATAATACATAAAAATAAATTATTTCTTTAATTGCATCAAAATAAATATTACTTTATTCCAAAAATTGTTTTATAGAATGATGATCGTGATGAATCTAGAAGAGAGGTAATTGTATCACATAGATACTTATTATAAGATTCAAAAAAATTAAAATAATAATTAACCTGTTTACAGTCCAGAAATTCACGTCGTAGTAGCCACAAGGTAATCAGATCTTACAAAAAAATAATTAAGCTCATGAACTAATATGAAAAATAATTTTGATTTCAGTCTGAAGCTCGAAACTCAACTACTAAAGATTTTTCTGGAGAGGTATTAGAACATTTTTTAGAATCTTATTGCTATATATAAATCATTGCACTTGTTAAATGAAAAGTTACAAATAAAACCAATCATATTTCATGTTTTTTAATATTATAAATTATCATAAAATTGTTTCACAAATTCAATTTCTGATATCAGCTTATAATTCTGACTAGAGCTTAATAGAATCAATCTATTTTATAGAGTGATCATGAAGAACCAAGAAGAGAGGTAAATACGTTAAGCATAAAATGACTCTAAAAGTCAAGCAAGAATACTTAAAACTATTCACTTGTTTACAGTCTAGAAGTTCACGTCGTAGTAGCCACAAGGTAATCAGATCTTAGAAAAAACAAATTAAGTTTCTGAACTAATATGAAAAATAATTTTATTTCAGTCTGAAGCTCGAAACTCTACTACTAAAGATCATTCTGGAGAGGTACAAATACGTTTTAGAATTTTGATGTTTATGTACTACACATTTTTTTGTTAGATTTATGCAAACTTTTATAAAAATTAACCAAAATAAATTGATGATTATATGAATCGTACATAGAAATGTGTTTGTCTAGTAGCGTGACAGAAACTTTAATTTATAAGCATCTCATGATGATTAGAATCTTATGCCAAGACTAATTGTTTCATTGTAATAACAAAACTAAGCCACCTTGTCCTATTGACAAATATTTTGTTGGACGCCTGAGACTAATGACTTGCCTGTTTTCATAAGCACTAATCGAGAATCTGGCTAATAGTAGTATAGAGATGTAAATGAGCTTGCCAAACAAGAATTCTTTATAGTGAAACTTTGTTTACAATTCTTCTAATAGTTAACGCTATTTCAAAATGTATGTAAGCCCATTTAAATAATTGATGTTTTTTTTATAGAATGATGATTGTGATGAATCTAGAAGAGAGGTAATTGTATCACATAGATACTTATTATAAGATTCAAAAAAAGAAAAATAATAATTAACCTGTTTACAGTCCAGAAATTCACGTCGTAGTAGCCACAAGGTAATCAGATCTTACAAAAAAATAATTAAGCTCATGAACTAATATGAAAAATAATTTTGATTTCAGTCTGTAGCTCGAAACTCAACTACTAAAGATTTTTCTGGAGAGGTATTAGAACATTTTTTAGAATCTTATTGCTATATATAAATCATTGCACTTGTTAAATGAAAAGTTACAAATAAAACCAATCATATTTCATGTTTTTTAATATTATAAATTATCATAAAATTGTTTCACAAATTCAATTTCTGATATCAGCTTATAATTCTTACAAAAGTTTAATAGAATCAATCTTTTTTATAGAGTGATCATGAAGAACCAAGAAGAGAGGTAAATACGTTAAGCATAAAATGATTCTAAAAGTCAAGCAAGAATACTTAAAACTATTCACTTGTTTACAGTCTAGAAGTTCACGTCGTAGTAGCCACAAGGTAATCAGATCTTAGAAAAAAACAAATTAAGTGTCTGAACTAATATGAAAAATAATTTTATTTCAGTCTGAAGCTCGAAACTCAACTACTAAAGATCATTCTGGAGAGGTACAAATACGTTTTAGAATTTTGATGTTTATGTACTACACATTTTTTTGTTAGATTTATGCAAACTTTTATAAAAATTAACCAAAATAAATTGATGATTATATGAATCGTACATAGAAATGTGTTTGTCTAGTAGCGTGACAGAAACTTTAATTTATAAGCATCTCATGATGATTAGAATCTTATGCCAAGACTAATTGTTTTATTGTAATAACAAAACTAAGCCACCTTGTCCTATTGACAAATATTTTGTTGGACGCCTGAGACTAATGACTTGCCTGTTTTCATAAGCACTAATCGAGAACCTGGCTAATAGTAGTATAGAGATGTAAATGAGCTTGCCAAACAAGAATTCTTCATAGTGAAACTTTGTTTACAATTCTTCTAATAGTTAACGCTAATTCAAAATGTATGTAAGCCCATTTAAATAATTGATGTTTTTTTTATAGAATGATGATTGTGATGAATCTAGAAGAGAGGTAATTGTATCACATAGATACTTATTATAAGATTCAAAAAAACTAAAATAATAATTAACCTGTTTACAGTCCAGAAATTCACGTCGTAGTAGCCACAAGGTAATCAGATCTTAGAAAAAAATAATTAAGCTCATGAACTAATATGAAACATAATTTTGATTTCAGTCTGAAGCTCGAAACTCAACTACTAAAGATTTTTCTGGAGAGGTATTAGAACATTTTTTAGAATCTTATTGCTATATATAAATCATTGCACTTGTTAAATCAATAGTTACAAATAAAACCAATCATATTTCATATTTTTTAATATCATAAAACATCATAAAATTGTTTCACAAATTCAATTTCTGATATCAGCTTATAATTCTGACTAGAGCTTAATAGAATCAATCTATTTTATAGAGTGATCATGAAGAACCAAGAAGAGAGGTAAATACGTTAAGCATAAAATGATTCTAAAAGTCAAGCAAGAATACTTAAAACTATTCACTTGTTTACAGTCTAGAAGTTCACGTCGTAGTAGCCACAAGGTAATCAGATCTTAGAAAAAACTAATTAAGTTTTATGAAATAATATGAAAAATAATTTTATTTCAGTCTGAAGCTCGAAACTCTACTACTAAAGATCATTTTGAAGAGGTATAACTAGTTTAAATTGATTTTTATTCAATGAATTAGCTGGCAAATCTAAATTAAAACTTTCACTCCAAATTAATCTAATGTTTTACATCTAAGCCATATCATTTTATGTTTGACTAAATAAAGTTTTTGTACAAATTTGATTTGTAAAATTTAAAACTAAATTAAGAAAACTTTTTTATAGACCGATGAACGTGATGAACCAAAAAGAGATGTAAATATATTAGCAGATTTTGATTCTAGAACTTTAATGAAAAATATTTCAAACTATTTCCTTATTTACAGTCTAAGAGTTCTCGTCGAAGCAGTCATAAGGTAACCAGATTTTTTGGTAAAAAGATAATTTCCAGTTACTAACTAAAGCATTTCTTGTATCATAGTCTGAAGCTCGAAACTCAACTACTAAAGATTTTTCTGAAGAGGTACTTAAGTATTTTTTAACTTTCTAAGATTATTCTTTTGTCAGAAAAAATCTTTTTAATATATGATATAATATATTGTAAGATTGACTGATGGTTTAGTAATTGGTCATTATTTGATTAAATTAAAAAAACTTTTTAAAATTAATCTCAATCTGTAAATTCAAAAGCTTAAGATTTTTCTGAAGATTAAGCAATTTTAAACTCTTATTGAATATCACTAGGCTAACTTATTTTGTCCGAAGCTTTTTGTAAATTCATATAAGATTTATACAGAGAAGATTAAGTTCTTTTATGTTTGTACATGACAAGTAGTTCGTCCAGATAAACTATTTTTGAAAGTAGTTGAAATATTTATAAATCTCTTTTTCTTAATTGTTTTTTAAACAAAATGTTATGTTTTGTAGACTGATGGGGCCAAAAGAGAGGTAGTTTTGAAGACACGATAGTTTTTAAGTATATACTTTAAGAAAAAATCTTTCAAACTTCTTATTTATTTACAGTCGAAAAGTTCTCGCCGTGGCAGCCACAAGGTAAATTTGTTTTGTGATTTTATTTATTTTATTTATTTAAAAATATTGATTAAATTTACAATGTTCATTCTTTGTGTAATTTTTGTAAAGTTTTCTAAACGGTTCTTAGATATAGAAACTCCGATTTTGATGTATTTAAATATATTTGATTATCTTTGCAGACTGATGTAGAGCAGAAAGAGGTATTTATGGTCACACTGTTTAAATCTTAGATATAAAAATTGAATCTTTATACAGTCAAAGTCATCTCATCGCAGTAGCACCAAGGTACACGTTTATTTCAGCAGTTGATTTTTGTTATAGATATTTAATCACTTCAATTCTGATTCAAGCAAGATTTTACTATTGTATAAGTTAATATCAAACATTTTCATTTTATTTCCTTTTAAAATGAGTTGTAGCAGAGAATTTATTTTTTCGTTTATTTTCTACATATCTATTTTTAGGGCGAATCAGAAAATGTTACTGATAGAGAGGTATATAAAAAAAATTAATTTGCAATAATCAAACTATCCTAAATCTACTTAAGTGTTCGACTCACAGCAAAAAAAATTTCAAAGAGTCGATGATATAACAAAAATGTTATAGATTTACGTTATTTATGTAATTTATCTGCTAATAAGCATCAAAAACAAAGCAAAGTGCTCAAATGTATTGAGACATATTTATATTCCCAAAGTAGTTGTATGATGCGTTGACTTTAGAATGTCTTTTTTGACTTTTTAGTCACAAATTCTTCTGCAGAATCTGCTGAAGTCAGTTTTTTGAAGCTGTTTTAGTTTCATTTAAATTTTAAGACCAGTCTATAAAACTGGTTACAGCTTAGATAAGTTTGGTGAATTAGAAGATTATTTTACAGGATTACTATCCAGAAGACTGTAGAAAAGTCTGAATGTTAACATTTTATCAATTTTTTTACATTTAATTAAAATAATTTCTTTCAGTCTAACAGATCTCGTCGTAGTAGTAATAAGGTAAAATAGAAATTTAATTTTTCTGTTTTTTACCTCTGAATACTTAAATCTTTTTTAGTCTAGAAGAAAAGAATCTTATAGAGAAGAAAAACATCTGAAGGTGTTATAATGTGTTTTTTTTATTCTAAAATTTAAAGTTAGTGTGTATAGCTGAAATTAGAATATTATTTTTATTTATGTATGTCCCAATATTTTGTCTATAATTTAATTTTTTTCAATTTTTATTTAAGGATGAATCAGATGAAAGTCTTAGCGAAGTATATACGCGATATATCACGTGTTTTATTTTATTAATTGTTTTAAATGTTCACAGCAAAGAAGCACACGCCGTAGGAGTAGTCAGGTAAAAGCTTATATTTCATGCTTATACTATATTTTTTTTAATTTCTTTTTAATCATCATGTAAAGCAGTTGAACTTTATGTGTTATGATTTCAAACTTATTCATGGTGACATTGATAAGTCTATCAACGATAACAGCTATGAGAACGCTGACAAAAAGTTTAATCAACTGCTTAAATTTTATTAAACTTATCTCAGCTTCATAGCTGTGACAAACACTAACTTATATTGATAAATATCTTCATTAAAAATACTTGTATTGCGATCACATTAAAATTGTAGCTTTATGTCTTTAGATATGTAAGCTTTAGTAATTAGATACAATATACAATTTAAGTTGATGAGTAAATTTCGGTCTAATTTTTACAGAAAAGTCATCGTGATGAAAAGAAGAAATATGTAAGCTAGAAATGTTTTATTAAATTTCAAGAAAGAGTCGAAGATATAAACTTTTTTTTATTTCAACAGTCTACTAGCTCTCGTCAAAGTAGCAGAAAGGTAAAAAGCTTTTTTAAAAGTACTAACTTTTGAGTGTTAAATATTTACATTTTTCCTTTAGTCTGAATCAGCACATTCTAGAAGATCAAGAAGAACGCTTGATTCAGTAAGAGCTACTTATTAATCTTTAACTTAGTCGATTTTTTTCAATTAATAAATATTTAAGTGTTTGAATGACAACGGGTTACATATGTTTTATTCATAATTTTAGACTGAGTACGACACTGAAGTGAAAGCAGAGGTATATGTAGCATCAATCTCAAATTTCATTTCAATCTTTAATTCTTTCTTTTAAACAGTCAGTATCAACTCGTCGAAGCAGCAATAAGGTTAGCGCATAAGCTTTTATACAAACTACAACATTCAGTATTTAACTCTGGATGTTAACGTTTTTAGAGTAATTATGGAAGAGGAGAAAGTAGAAAAGTAATAGTTACTTTTTTTCAAGTCAACTAAATATACTTTCAATAAATATGTATTTTTCAACAGTCTCACAGCTCACGGCGAAGTAGCAACAAGGTAAATAGACCTATATATATATTATATATAAATTATTATAAGAATTCTATAAAAGTTATGGAATAACTGAATAGCTGATTAAGTCAATGATTTAACTTAACTCAAATGTTTACTTTTAGAGTGGCTATGAAGATCAACGACATAATGAGGTAGTAAACGAAAAAAATAAATGCTTGATGAAAAAGGTTAAATTGTTTTTATTTCTTGATTTAATTTTCTCTAAGAAGTTCCGATCATCTCGGCGTAGCAGCGCTAAAGTAAGAAATTTGTTATTTTTGTGCTAAAATAATAAAATAACTTGAAACAAATTGATTTGAAAACTTACTTCTTTAATTCAAGCTGCGTGGTTGCAGGTTTTCTGCAGTAGAAAATCCAAGATTGTTTAAAGTCAATTAGCGATGAAATTTCGAAACAAAAATATTTTATTTCAGAATTGTATATAATATGATCTTAGTTTATCTGATCACTTTGCTTTGTTTTTGATGCTAAGCAGCAAGTTGTAGTAAATTAGTTTTTACAAAGAATTTAATCAATTTAAGATTGAATATTTTATTTTTTATAATCTGAAAACGATTTTCATAGTTAGAATTATGTAGGTTGAATTTATTTTTATTATGTTATTCAATTTTAGGAACAAAGAAAATCTTCTAAATCAAGCAGACGTGATTCAGAAAAGTCAGAAAAACATGTGAGTTGTGTGGCTACTGATAGATCACTCATATATTCATTAAGTTAGCAACAAGCTTGACGTTTTCTTTTATTAATAACATCGTTTAAATGTAATACTACGACTGTATCGTGAAACTAATTCAAGTTTTTTATGAAGGAAAAAGATTTTTGTGCCTTCAAAACTGTGAGATTTGTTTATTTATAACTAAGTCATATAATAAGAATTTGTTTACCTTTTTTTGTTTGATACAAAATTTAATAAACAAATTTATTACAAAAATTAAATCTAAATTACTTTTTATAAAGTTCCAACAAGATCCTAGAAACATGAGGTTCTTTAACAATCCATTATTTAATCAAGTAAGTCATTCATCTTAAACTCAATTCTTAAACGAGATATTGTTATTATGAAAGCCATCTTAATATAACACAATAGCAAAACTTTTGATAAATAAAGTTGATGCCTCTGAAAAGATTTTCTTTGTTAAAGTTTTGAAATACAACTTTTTGCAGTACACTGTCGTTCAAGATGGCAAAGCTTTTGATGTAGAAGCCTTTAAAGTAAGTTTATTTTACAGTGGTGTTTACAAATGTTTTCTACGTTTGTGTTCATAACTTACTCTGTGTATTTTCAGAATCAACATAAAGATTCTGATTTACTGAAGGTGATAAAAACACTTTGATAACAGCTACACATGCTAGTACATTGCTTATTATCTATTCTAATTATGTTTATTTACAGGATGACAAAAACGTGATTTATGTTGTAGAAAAAAATTGCGATGGCAAGGTATAAACTTGATTCAAATGTATCTTAAGTCTATTGACATTTTATTTTAAATACTTTATAGGATAAAAAACGAGCTTTCTATTACTATGAAACTTCTTGTGATGAGGTATTAGATTCATTTAGTTATCACAAAGAATCTGTAGAAAGTTTGCAAAATAAATGAATAAAATTATAATGCAATTAGGCTAGATTTATTTTATTGAATGTTCAGTGTTAATGATATTTTAATAAAAATAGAAAGAAGCTGCTCTAGATGAAAAGAAGAGCAGCGTATTGAAGGCAAGTTATTTACAATTGTATCGTTTAGTATATACTAATAATGTTTGATTAAATACTTAGATTGAAGCTATGGATAGTAACTCTAAGAGCTCTACTCATGTAAGTCGTTATATAAAATACAATTTTTTTACAAATACGTTTTCTACTTCAATTTTTACAGGAAAAGAAAAACTCAAAAGTTAGTGAATTAAACTTAAAAGAATTGTTTTTTTTTTCAATGAAATTCTTATAAACTTAGTAATTAATAAATAGCTGACATGATACATTACTTAGAAATCAATTTACATGGTTAGTTTTTAAAACAGACTTTAAATGAAACGGAATTCGTGACCCAATCAGTAAGTTTATTGAAAACTAGTTCTTTTTACTTTGATTGAAACTTTTTTTTATACCAAGGTCAATTATGTAACCTCTATGCAACCTACATTTGCACAAGCGATGCAAAACGGAAATCCTAATTACTTTCCACCAGAAATGCAAGCATATATGCACCCAGCAATGTACCAGTCTGGTTATATGAGATTTGCTCCTCCTCATCCGTATGGTCAATATCCTGGAAACACTCCTAAGTCTCAACAAGTATTTCAAGTTATTTTTACTGATTTTGAAACTAGATAGCCTTTTAGTAAATGTTACTTTAAACTAATCTAAATTTCTTGCGATCAAATATCAGCAGAGCATCAAAAATATTTTCATAATTTTTATTTATTTCCATTTCAGAAGTGAACTTATACTTTAGACAGTCCATCAAAACGTATTAACAAGTACAAAGCAACCTGCACACAAAAGATGCCTAACGAGTTACAATAAAAGTTAAGAAACCAAAAATGTGTGCTATTTTTTCAGATTTCAATGAAGACATTTCATTAATTTGAATAGTTATAGATTAAGTAAAACATTAATGCATATAAATATACTCAATAATTATGCACAAAATTTCTATAGTTGGTCATCTGATATAAAGTTGCGCATTTTTTTTGAAACTTATAAAGAAAATAGCATTATCTAAAGATGAGATAAAATCACATCTAATTCTTGTAGACGATTTTTAATTTGACTTAAAAAAATTAAACAAAACCCAAAATCAAATTGTAAATGATTGAAATTGTATCAAACAATTGCTAGCTGGCTTTTGTCGAACTATTTTGAAACTAATTAAGGTTACCGCACGCTCACCCGGTTTACTTTCATTAGTTTTAATTTTGTTTTTTCAATCATAAAAGAACGATGCTAAAAGAACAAATGGGTACTGATAAAATCAGTTCCATCACTTAGTAGCAGGTGCTTCTACTTAATTGGTGCGTAATTTTTTGATTTTGTTGACGAAGTTATGTAATTAAGAAGTTTTATATAACTGTTTTTCGTTATAAACATATGTGGCTACTACAAAAAAACTATTTCATAACTTTTTAAGATAATAAATAGTTCTAGTATTATAAAAGCTTTAAGAATACATATAAAAAACTAAGGTTTAATCAACTAATAAAATGAACTATAACTACTCAAATTAGATTTGAAAGTTAGCAAATGATTGATAAAAGCTATTATAAGTTATACAACTATTTATCTATTATTCAAGTTGTTTACACAACAAGTTCTATATTTGACGTTTTTGTTTCGAATCCTACCTAAGATAATAAATTCACGCGACTTACAAACAAAACTAACTTTTGAAAGATTTTGAAACAGTGATACATGTTTTTACTACAAAACAACAAGCTTATAATAAGATAATAAAATCAACTAGTCTGATATCAAAGATAGCTTGATCAATTTAGCACCTTCAATGACAAAACCTAGTCAACCAATAAAAAAAACGTTTTATCAAATAATATCTGTTTATTTATACAAACACGTGACACTTAAAGTAAACCATGCAAAATATTGCGGTCAAAAAAAATGAGCTGTAAAGCTTTGATGTTATACCTTCTGTATATGATTTATCACCGTTATACAATATTGTTGCTACCATACAAAAAGTCTAATCAAAAGCTACATTAATGGCTTCAACTTTGCTATGAAAAAACTTTATTAGATTTTAATCGATTATCTTTTATTGCAAACTTTTTTTTTATAAATCTAAAGATATATAGGTTGCAATGTATTTTTAAATGTAGTATCTTAAGGAGCAAAAGCTATGAAATGCTGATGACAGTTCAATCAGTTAAGCAGTGATCAGTTGAAAGCTAAACTTTTAGATGATACAAGCACTTTCCAATTTTTCAATTATCTTAAGTTTAGAAACTGAACATTTTACTTAACTTAATATATTAATCAATGTTCATAAATTTTTTTATTTCTAATGTTTTATTGTCAAGTAAATGACAATTTATAATTTAAACTGTTAAAGAAATATAAATGTTTTGAAATATCTGTTTTTATAAGAGAACAAAACAACAACTCAAAAAATTTGTATAAATTAATATTTTTAAAGATATCTAAAAACTGTTTGAAGATAACTTTAAGTAGCTAATTTTGCAGGTGATTTATTTTGAATAAAGAAAGATTTTTGAGATATTTACTTCGAAACATCAAAAATAATGTTTTAGATTTGTACAAATTAATAATAGTTATTACTGATGAAGTTGTTTTGTATTTTTATAAAATCAAACAATAAACTAATCAACCAAAAAGTATAATTTTTGAAATTGAACTATGTCTAGCTACAATAAGAATTATAAAAATAATATTTTACAGAAACAAATTTGCAAGAAACGTTCTTCTTTGTTTAACATATTTCTAATTCAAGGTATAAATACTGCATTAATATCTACAAACGTAATGAAATCCTAATTTTTGTATACAATATACAAATTAATTACTTGTTTGCACTGTTTATAAATTACAGGTAAAAATTTTTTAAAAAACAGCTTTTGCTTAAAAGTATCTGGAATTACTCAAAGATTCTTAGCGACAATTCTAATTGCTTAAACTTGCTATTAAAAGTAAACATTGCATAACAGCGTAACTCTGTAAGACTAGTTTTTATCAAGCGCAACCTAGAATCAAATTTGTATAAGCGATTTTATTAGACTAAATTTTGAAGGCTTTCAAATTACAATATAGGAAACTACTAGAAAGTCAGATATACCAACTGAGTTTTAATGATAAGAATAGAATAAAGTAACAAGTGATATGTTTGTTTTTTTTATTTTACAGATACAACTTAAATTTCATTTACTTTTGTGGTATTTAAGTAAACTTTTAGGTTAATTTTTTGTGTAAAAAGTAATAGAAATATTTCGAGTTTTTGTAACATTCAAATAAATACATTTACATATACTGTCAAAAATTTTGTATTACTGTATAAGTTATTGAATGGCAATTAAACGTTTATTTGATATTTACTATTTAAACATATTTAAGTTAAGCTTCAATGAATCTTATTTCAAAAACAAGCTCAGCATCTTGGCAAACGTAGTTTCTAAACTGAATGAACTGAAGTAGTTTCTTTATAATAAATTCCAATAATCCTAAAAACTATTTTTATTTAATGAAATTAATTAGTTTATTTATTTATTACAATTGTGTTATCACAACTGTAAATAGAAATTATCGATAGTATACTTAAGTTAGTTGTTACTAGTAAAAATGGTAATAACTAACTTATCTGTTGTTCATTAGATAAAGTCTATTACATTTTTTAAGTTTGCAGTGGCAAAGTTAGCAAGTTTCAAGAAAGCATTTGTTTAAATTTATATTTATTTATGAAATACTTTGAAAGTGACTTAATTTCTGATTAAATGCAAACTTAACTTTAAGGCTGAAGTTTCTTGAGCAACAGTAATTAACCTTGATACATAAATTGCTTTAACCGTCTTTTGCTGTAATTCATGTTTACACTTTAAAATTAACTTGAATAAACAACCAATGATTTGGTACTTTTCAACATTTATTAGTGAATAGCGGCTATTTAAAAATGTTTTTAATTTTATTTCAAAATAGCAGAAAATAATTTGTAAAAAACTCTATAAAACTTACAATTATTGCTGTCTGAGAGACTTAATAGAAAGAAAGTCAGAACATTCAAGCTTTTGCAAATAGAAAGTTATTATTGACTTTTGGCAGTAAAAAAACTATTGTTAAACTGAATGCTTACATCTAAAACATGCTAATTTTTCAGTTACCTCTTTGAAATTTTATTAAATAGACTATACTTGTTTACAAGAAAATAAACTTATATTTTTTATCAAATAAATTGTTTACGTTGGTAGTCTTAGAAAAGGATTTGCTTATCATTAAAATTGATCTTTGTGAATATAGATACTAGTGACTGCTGCTAAAATAGTTTTTTTGATTTCTTTTATGATACTAATAATAATTTAAACTTTTCACTTGATTGACGACAAGACAGTCACCTTTTTTCTTTTATTTCTCGTTTCCAAGTTTTAATTTTAAGTAAATTGAAATTAATTTTTATTAATTAAATCAGTAGATTAATCAATTTTGAACAAAATATTGTACCTTTCATAATTTTGTTTTGAAATTATCTTTCAAATTAGTTTTGTGTTTGATATTGATTTAATCACTTAATATAGTTATCTAAAAAAGTTTTATATATTTAGTTTGTTTATTGATGCGTTTCATTTTCTAAATAACTTGTAAATATTGTTTATTAAAATAGTTCTGAAAATTCTACATAAAAAATTGACTTTCTTATAAACACTTGAATTCATTATAAAACTGTTCGATTTTACAACAAATATAAAACAATTTTCTTTGAATTATAAACGATGGTTGTATGTTTACAGAAAATACTTCACAAATTTCTTCCATTAAGTTATTCAGTTTGTTTATTTCATGCAATCAGATTAGAAACAAATTATTGTTAGTATTATGAACAATAGTAACTTGCTTCTGGCAGTAATTTTATTAAGTCAAAATTACTTATCAGTAACTTATGACTTGAACCAATGTCCGTTGTTAACATACAAAGATACAAGATTAAGTAAAATGTTTCCAAGAATGAGGGGGAAGATATTAAGATCTGATTTATCCGAAGCAGTTGATATATATTCAAATGGAGAAAAAGTCTTTAATAACATCAGTTCATTCTGGTTAGTGTGGAAATTTATATACCGAAGAAATAGGTTGGCTGTATTTGGAGTTACCGTCGAAAATTCTATTAAGTATTTAAGTTTTAATCATCAATTTAAAATGGTATTAAAAGTTGATTCAAAAACGATCCGTGCAAATGATCAACGTTTATTCCTACTTCTTTATAAATCAGAAAGAAAAGAAATTAAAATGATTCATTTAGTTACTGGGTATGTAGTTAAATTTAATGGCAGTCTTTCAACTAGTCTTACCTGTGAAAGTACATATGTTTTCATGAAGTCTCGCCAACTAAACCCATGTGAGTTGAAAGAGAGAGTTATTTCTGAACACACAATGCCTTTGAAAGAAGTGGCAAGTACAAATATAAGAAGTCATCCACCTTTCAAAGTTGCAATCCAGTCACCTACTAATGATTTAAGCATGTCAAGTGACTACAGAAACAGATTTGCAATAGCAATCCACGAAAGAACGAAAACTTGTTGGTTGATACGAAGAGTAAATTCAATTTGTGGTGTTTCTTATTATATTATTGAAAAGTTTAAAAGACATTCTGCTAGATATTTGGATGTAAATACAAGAAGAAATCTAGTTGTATTAAAAAAAGGAACAACTGAGATACAAGATTATGATACACGAATCTTCTACGTTTTCTTTTCACAAATAACTAAAAGATATCATCTAATAAATTTGAAAACTGGAAAATTTGTAAAATTTAATCATAATAGGCTGGTTACCTTAACTAGTGACCCACGACAAGCAAGTGGTCTAACAATTCAAAAACTCAGACATCGTGACTGAGGTGGTATGGTATTCTTGTAAAATCTTTCACTTTTTAATATATAAATTTTGTTTTTTGTACTTTTGAAGATATTTCTTGAACTTAATTTAAATATTTCACATTGCCAAATCTTTGCTACTGTTGTTATGATGGTATTTAAATGTTTTTCTTGAGTCGAAATCTTATCATATTTCTTCAGCTTAATTGTATTTTCTTTCTTTTTTTGTACAGACCTCTATACTTTCATGAAAATGTTTGACGAATTATTCTATTATTACTTCAAGTACTATTTATTTATTTGTTTTAAATTTCTGAATTGTGCCAAACTTTTAGAGTATATTTAAATTTGTAGAATAAATCATACAAACAAAAAATCCTTTCAGACTTTGTTAAGAAATTATTAGAAAAAAATCTTGAGTCACAAAGGTCATGTATTGAGATATGACAACTTTTGTTGGTCAGCTAAAAGATCAATTATTTGTCAAATTTTTTAAGAAGTAAAGATGACAAGCTTCTCTACTAACATATTCATTCGTGCAAAAAGAGAACTTAAGACATCTTAAAAGATACTTTGAATCTTCCAGCGCAAGTAATCTTATAATTTTATATTTTTGGATAGAACTTTTGATACTACAGATTGAGTTTATTAAGTAAATAAACTTGGAACAGATTTGAAATTATTTACTAATACAATTGCAAATAGTAAGTAATATTTAACCGAAAAGTTGTTGTTAGACTAAAACTAAAGTTGATTTAAACAGAAAGTTTAATGAATATACAATGTATATTTTCATAATTATAAAGGTGAGATGACCTTTATAGGTTGTAAAAGTATCAATTTAAATACGATTATTTCATTAAATAGCTATTTTATAGCTTAGTGAAGAAATTAGAAAAAATTACGAAAATATTTTTCTAATTGTTATCATATACATCTTTAAAATCGTTTGGCAAATTCTATATTAATTGATTTAAACAATAGATTTTAATCTACAGATAGATTATTATTCAATATTTTTATTCAGTAATTTTTAAAGTAAAAATTGCGATGATAATAATTTATAAAAACTCAATTTTGCTTATTTGCAGTTAAATTTAAATGTCAATGAAAACTAAAGCCTCAAAAGTAAAAGCCTTTTAACTGATTCTAGTTTACGAATTTTTAGATCATATTTTCAAACTATAGTAAAAATATAGGAAAATAAACAACAATAGATTAAGAGTATATAATTTTAAATGCTAAAAAGCATTGAAAAAATCTGAAACACAAACTTAGAAATTAATTTAAGTATTAAATTTAAAGTTGCACATACTTTTCAAAGTTTTACAAAATAATGATTACCAATCAGTTTAGAGATAACATTCTAACTATCAATATGTTTATTTCCATTAAAATGAGGCTCTATTTACAATTACTGATTGATTATCAAATAAATATTTATATTAAAAGTGATTTAAAATGTTTTTAAAAAATTATTTCTAATTACTACTAAATTACTTTAGTTTTTGGAAATTTTAACTTTCTTTGAATCTACAGTTTACATAATTTAAAAGTAATCTTTATAATCAGATTAATTTGTTTAAGCCTTGAGTGTTTAAATTTTGTTAAAAATCTTGTTAAAAAATAGTTTTTTGGTAGTTGTATTGATATAGAGCATTAGTATCAAGCTTGATAAAGCAATAATAAAACACAACATCTTGACCAATATAAATTGCAACGCTCTATAACATTTATCTAGAATGTTTACAAGATATTTTAAATAACAAATAAAATTACATAAATTAAGTCTGCATTTACTTTATATAACTTTTAATAGTAGTTGTTGAACAGTTGTTGTTCAATTAATAAAGTAAAATGTCTGGATATAATTATTTTTAGGTCTATGAAATAAAGTTTACATAGGCCACACAGAGAACATTATGCCGCTTGGTTTTATTATGTAATGATAATAAAAAGTAAATATTTAGTTTGCTGGTCACGCAGTGTTAAACTTTAAGTAATCAATTATTCTAATAATTATTCTTAAACCTTTGCCATTCGGTTAGAAATCTATAGAAAAAAGCTTCAATGAGTAAATCAATTTATCATAATTAAATGTGTTTTAGAATAAAATGATTTTAATTTTTTTCTGAATTATGTGAACTTTTAATTAGATGAAAATAACTTGTGTTCATAAGTTCACCTATTTCAATAAAAACTTACTTAAAAAACAAACTTTAAATATCAGATTTACATTAAATAATATAGCTTCAAGTTTGTACACTATTATCTAAACAAGATAATTTAGCTTCAAAACCTTACTAGATACATTGAAAGTAGTTTTTGAGAAAATTGAATTACCAAATAGACTAATAAAGAAATTGTTCTTTACAATATATTATTTTTAAAGCTTGTGTGATCTAATATCACAATTTGACCTATAAAAACGTTTACAGTAATGTTAAATACATTTTTAATGATTAGGTTCGTTCAGCATTTAACAAAAACATCTTTAAACTTCAAAGAAATCCTTAAAGACCCAAAATTTAACTTTCTTTTTTGACTTATCTGCGTTTATTAAGCATTTAATATCAACGTTAGCAACAAGTACTATCAAAAAATTCTCAATTGACTCTGAAGACCATTTTAACTTTTAAATGTTTACTTTTCAAGTAAAAATTGTTTAAGTTTGAAGTCAAGTAATGTTTATCAAAGTTTTGATGTATAAGTCACTTGTATAATTTCTTGAACCATTTTATCTTTACAGTTTGAGTGACCCAGAAAATATGCAAAATCCATTTTATTTGCAAAGTCGATAGAGGTTTCTAAAAATGTTTATTAATTTTTGTATCAAATTCAAATGTTTAATTCTGAATTAAACATTCAAACACTGGCTTATTGAAATCATTTCCATGTATGTTTAGTAACCAATAAAATAAATCTTGTTTAATAAACTTGAAAACAAATTCATCATAAGCTTTTAATAAGTTTTAATAAATGTTTTTTTTTCATTTGAAATATTTAGGCAGCCAAGTCAAAAAATTGTTTTTTAAATTTTCTTTCTAAAAGATTTTTTTAATTTGTAAAGAAATTAGTTGTAAGGTGTGGCGACAAAATGTGTTTAAAGCGTTTTGATAATTTTTGTTATAAAAATGAAATTTATATAATGAAGACACAGGGCTATAAAACTGTTTTATATAATATAGATTATGATGAAGAAGACAACAAATAAATAGATTAAGATAAAAAAATTTCCTGATCTAGAAAGAGTTTGGAAACATTCTTACAAGATATTGATTTAGTCATGCTTGGATTCTTTATAAGGTTAATTTTGAATTAAAAGGAGTATAATTTAAATACTTTAATAGCTTCTTATAAACCATTTAACTTTTATAGGCTTAGTAGTTCAAATGGTCATGCTAAAAAGCTAGTTTTTAAAATTCCAACAAACTATTGCTACTTTAAATTTGAAATGAAATTAAGAGAATTTTTATGTAAATAAAACAGCAATTTTACTAATTTATAATTAAGAAGATTACAAAGATAAAGAATTTGAACAAAGTGAATTTTGTAAAAACTTTCAAACTATCAAAAAAGGATTTTAGAACAAATTGAAACTGTTTCTAATAAGTTTCAACTTACATTAAAAACCTTCAAACTCTATCTACTGGTACTTACTATTAACTTTCTGCAATTAACAATTTAATGGGTTTTGTTGATTAAAATATTAACTTCTTTGTTAAATTGAATGAAATATTTTGTTGATTGGTTTAATCCAAAAACTTTTGAAGATTTTTATTGATGTCTAAAACGTCACTTTTAAAACGAAAAATGAGTTTATTCGTGTAAAAACTGAAATCAACAAAGAATAAGAACAATTTGTAATTTTATCACATTTAACTAAACAAATTTCTTCTTCATAGCTTCTATCATAAAATAATAGCGAACAGGTTTCGTAATTTCTAAGCTTTTAACTCAAACTTCTTGATAACAGACAACGAAGATGGATTTGTTTACAGATTTTCACAAATTCATTTAATCAATAAACAGAATCTAAAATACAATTTCATAGATTGAAAAGAAAAACTTGGTCCTCAAAACCTCAACTGATTAGTTGATGCTAACAGACTGTTTGACTTTCCATTTCATTAATTGGATGCAAGTACCAGCATCTTCAGTGCTGTCATGCCCTTCCGAATCTAAAGACACATTTTTAAGGATCAAATCAAACTTGATCTTCGTGAAGACCTACCAGCTGATTGGATAATTAAACCGAGATGTTCACCAGCCAAATTTCGCAGGGAGCGCTTGAAAGGAAGACCTCGTCGATGAGGGAAGATTAAAGCAGTATCCACCACATTATCATGAATAATCTGAAGAAGAAGATGATGAGAAGACTCTATAAATAGAAAGAAGATCAAATTACTCGAAGTGCAATAAGGTCACTCTCCAAGCTGTGTCCTAGAAAAATGGATTCTTTGGAAAACATCCGCATAAAATCCTTTTGAACATCTTGCAAAGTGATGTTGATTCCTCTCAAAGATTCCTCTGTAACTCCACTAAATCTGTTCAACAAGTCACATTTGAGAGGTGAGTATCGAAATAAGGTCAACTTACTTGGTGTTGTAGTCTAATACTGCACCAGATGGTTTCACATACTGATCATATATCGTTTCACATTGACAGTTGATGACACTGACACGAGTAAGTTCAAATCCTTCAGTGGTATATGACTGAAACACGAATGAAATTAGTGAAGTGAAAGTTGTTTCAAGTTATCACCATTTCACAATCAATAGCAAATACACGATCTGACTTCCCTGGACGTGTCTTCAACCTCATATAACCTCCGCAATCTTTCTTATTCTCATCATGAACATGACTCTACAACATCAACATCATTTTGAGATAAATCAAAATAACTCACAACCAATTACCTCTGCATATTGGCAACCACGTGACCCGAGAGGCTGCTCACAACACGAGTAGCGTTTCTCAATACTCGAACCCACCTGAAACCAAATAATCTCATTCACGTGACCAAGCTACATCGAGAACTGACCTTGGTTGAGTGAGACTTGCCCGGGTGGTAGCAACACTCGTTATCTTCACGGTAAACTGGTTCCATTAGGAACTGCTTCGAGCAACGGATACATTGCTTCCTGAAAATGAGCAGTTTTGATGATGATGCAGATTTTAGTGGAACGACTCACATGTCGGAGTTTGTTTTGATCCGGTAGTTGACGGAATCTTTAAATCTACAGTGTCCTTTAACTTCGCTTGATCTCGGGTACCCGTTTTCTTTCAATTCTTCGTCACTCGCCAAATATTTTTGCATTTGTTTGTAAAATTGGTCAGCTGAAAATTCAATAAAAATATTTGTTATTATTTGAAAAAATCAAATCTTCATAAAACCATTTCAAACACCACTTTTAAAACCATTTCAAACACCACTTTTAAAACCATTTCAAACACTACTTTTAAAACCATTTCAAACACTACTTTTAAAACCATTTCAAACACCACTTTTAGAACCACTTCAAACACTACTTTTAAAACCATTTCAAACACCACTTTTAAAACCATTTCAAACACTACTTTTAGAACCATTTCAAACACTATTTTTAGAACCAGTTCAAACACCACTTTTAAAACCATTTCAAACACCACTTTTAAAACCATTTCAAACACTATTTTTAGAACCAGTTCAAACACCACTTTTAGAACCATCTCAAACACCACTTATAAAGCCGTACCTGAAATTTTGAACGATTGTATTTCAGAACATTGTTTCCACGATGGTTGAGAAGTAGCTTGAAGTGGTACAGACGGTTTCACAACTGGTGGAACACCGTGGATGTTGGCATGAGAAACTCTGCTCTTCTTCTTAAAAAGATTGGATTCTACTGGCATGGCAACAGAGGTGTTGGACTGAGAATGATTTGAACGCTCAAATGCTTGCTTTAGTTCTCGATTAAGAGCTATCATTTTCGCTTTGTATCCAATCTTGCTTTTTGCAGTTCGATTGACTATCTCTTCTTGACTATAAGCCTACGTGGAAGCAATGTTTAGATGCCAGCATCACTTCATCTACTTGCAGTTGGAGATTACTCACATATTCAGTGGCTTTTTTTTGGTTATTTGAAAACCCAAAATGAGTTTTCTCTAATAAATTAATGTAAGCTTTCCGTACAGTAGCAGAAACATCTTTAACCTGACAAATAGATAGTTTAAAAAAGATGAAAAAATCAGAAGAAAAACTTACCATGGATCGCGAAGTAATAGTGGGTCGCGTCATATAATCATTTTCAAGACTCGGTATATGAGCTGTTCTCTTTCGCGGTTGATTTTTCGAGTTAACTGATATACTTTATTAAACAATTAAAGATATGCTGAAGATGAAGATCAGATATTTACTTATTGGATGCAGTTTTCTCTTTAGATTGTAGTGAAGATGATGTACTACTTGAACTTCGAATATCAGCTGATCTTCTAACTTCTATTTGTGAATTAAGTAGCTTCTGAAGATAGGAAATTAGAAGTGAATTGAGATGATCATTGATGAATATTTCAAACTTTTTTCTCATTGATTTTTTTCAACTGAATATTTTGAACCATCTTCACTCTTCTAGCTTGAACTTCTTGAGGAGTTAACCTTCTTTTAAACATATTTGCCTGAAAAAGTCATCTTTATACAACAAATTGGATCTAATGATAAGAAATGGACTCACTGGTCGAGTAGTTGAAGGTCTACTTGTGGTTGGGGCATGGGCCAGACGCCTATTTTTCTGGAATAATTCTTGTTGAACAATATCCGAAGAAGGTCGTTTTCTCTTTGAACAAAAATAAATAGAATTGATAAAAAACTGAAAAACTGTTTTATAAAATCTTCAAGATTTGAAAAATCAAGAAATTTGTGAAATATTTTCAGATATTTTTATGATTGATTTGATTAGCAAACAAAATATTTTCTTAAAAGCAAATAGAAAATGTGTTTGAAAAGTCAACAGAGTAAGTTTGAAGAGATATCAGATAAACGAAGTACTTAAAGTATCTAAAGCCGGAGGCAAGAACAATAAATATAAAAGAGATAAAATAATAAATTGTAATCCAATTTTTCGTGACACTGAAAGTTATATCCAAACATGAAAACAAATAAACGAGTAAAATGAGATTTAAAAAAATTGATTGAAAATATTGGGAATTACCGAAGCGGGAACTTGGTTGCTTGCTTGGACCTTCTTGGGTTCCTTCTTGTTTAGACTTTTTTGAAAAATTCTAAACAGCTCGTCTTCATCGGGTTCATTTCGATATAAAACACGATCTAATCTGTGAATAAATAAACAAATGATTAAAGTGAAATCACTAAATTAAAACAGGGAATATTTTTACGACATCAAATTTCATTCGCAAATCTTACTCGTTAATCTCTTGATGAGAAATATATTTGGAAATAAACTTTTCATCGACTTCTTTACTTTTAACAAATTTTTTTGCAGATTTTATCTTTTTAGGCCGATAACATTTTACATTATCATCAGATGAGTCTGAATCTGTTCCAAAAATTCGACTCTTCAAAGATTTTCTCCGTTTTGGTTTAGCAGAAACGTTTAATTTCTTTTGTATGAGTGGATGAAGATTTGAAGGATTTTTTGCTAATCGAAAGTCTTCTAATTTCACAAAGCAGTTGATATTTTGGCCTTTTAAACTATCTGCCACTTTATATTCTTTCATCAAATAAAAAACAGAAAGATTTTTAGGAGCGTTCTTTACATAAGATTCTAATGGCCCAGAATTTTGTTTAAATGTTTTATTTGAAGTTTTTATCTTATCTAAAAAACAACAAAAATATAATTAGTTAAACATATTTTAATGAAGATTAAAATTTCATTATAGAATTTAAAATATGTTCTTGGGAAAATATTCAAAATATATATTATAGAAACTTAATTTTATTAATATGAAAGTTCAAAATATTCAATTATTAATTGGCTTTTTTATGAACGATAAAAAGGTACTTGATATGAAGTGGTCGCTGTTAGATGAAAAAGAATTCTTATTAGTTTTGTCATCGACTCCATTTTCAAATGTTAAATCAGTATTTCCTAAATCTACTTTCCTCTCTTTTTTTTCTGCTGTTTGAAAAAAATTACTTTTTAGTCTTAATAGGTAACGATTAGTAGCCAACACAAAAGTTAATTACGATGAAAAACGTAAATTAAATTATGCTCGATATTTAAAACTTTAACTATTTTATTCAAATAACTAACGGCTACAACTTCAAATATCATTATTAAAAAGATAAAACTGCCGAATAAAAGTTATATTGGAAAATTTGTTGAATAAAAAGTAATAAAGCAAAAGGTATATTTTTTTAAATAATTGATTTTTTTAATGTTTTTCAATGAAGTACTCACTTTCAAATGAATTAAGATCAATTCTCGTGATTAAGTTTTCACTTGACGTACCATTAACTTCATCCAGTTTTTCTTGATTTGTCCTATTAAATCAGTTTCAGATTTTTTTAATATTTAGAGATATATTAGTTATTTCCCGGTAGGGAATTCCCCGTGTTTAAAATTCAACGCGTGAGGTCTGGGCCTAGACATAGGTGAAGACATCTCAATTTAAGTTTAAAATTTGTTTTAAGTTTGTTCAGAGGTAATCGTTACAACTGACTAACAATTTAATTTTAAAAAATATCTTTTAATATTTTGTTTACATTTTTCAAAATTTGTCAAATTTCTAAGAATATGTTAAACCTTTTTCTGTGCAAACTTTCTAGAACTTTCCTTAATACTTCCAGTAATAAAAATAAAATAAAGTTTTATCATTACAAGCACGAATGAAAGCATTAGAATATTATTCTTCTTAGTATTCAAAGTTTATCTTAAAAGTTAAATAAAGAAAATTTTGCAAGTGTTTAATAAACTAAAATGTAGAAACAAACTTATGCTGGAATATTTTATACTAATAAAATTACTAACTACTTTTGAAATTGAAACAACATTTAAACTCATTCGTTCATTCTCCAAAAAAGGAAATTAATTTTGTTTAAAAAATATGCAGAAACTAAAAAGAATTGAAGATGGATATAATGCTGATCATACTAATCAAAAAACTAACTAGTTCACAATATTCACCTTTTTATATCCTTAATAAATGAGAAATTTGAAACATCATGCTTAGTAGAGACTGTAAAAGAGATAATGAGATACCTTGTAAAAAGTTAATATACAAACAAACACTTTTATAAGATTTTTATGTTTAGGCAAAATCAAAGTTCATCTATAAATACTAAAGAGCATACCACTGAAATTACCTTCTTCTTCTAAAATCTCATGACTAAATGGACAAGAAGGATGCAGACAAGTATTAATTTCAGATGACTCTGAATATTGGCGTAATGTTGGGCATATGTCATTATATAAGTGTTTTGGTTTGAACATTATTGAAACAAGATATCTGTAGAGATAAAATAAATTTTAAAAGGTTTTTTATACATTAAATAAGATTATCATCAATTATCATTTTAAATATCAATAGTTGTAATTCATTAAAAATCAGCTATATAAAATATTACTATTAGAAAAATATTATATCAAAATAATTGAATCTTAGCAAATTTAATGTTTATAAAAATTTCCCATATAGCATGTTAAGAACTCAAATAAGTTTTAATAAAACTTGTTATATCTTTAACAGCTTAATCATTGGCTAAATTATATCTTATAATAAGTATATGGGGTACAGCAACATATAAGCAGTAAAACATAGCTTATAAATAATTAAATATAAAAGTATGGTCCTATTATATCAGACACACTATAGAAATTTATATAAAGTATTTAAAATATTGGAAATTTAAGCCAGACAATTTTCTTGTTATTTGTATCATAAAAAACATAAAAAAATATACGGCAGCAGCAAATTACAGGCAAAATTTAAGAAAATAAACAAAGCTTTAAATAACTCAATTTCTTTTAAATTATGATGGAAGATAGTTAAAAGATATAATAAAATCAAAAAATTATTTTTTTATATAAATTTGAAAAAAATTATTTTATCAATTAAAAAAAATAATTGTGAGTACATGCTCTGATTATTAAAAAATGTTTTAGTAGAATAAAAAGATATCAAATAATAAATTATACTCATCTAAACGTAATAATAACATTAATAGATTTATCATGAAAATCTGCTGAATTCAAACTTAAATGTATTTTTATACAAAATAAAAATAATCATATTATCCATAAGAACAGTAAAAGCATATATATGAGTTTTTTGCACAAAATATAGAATATTAATGAAATAGATTGAGATTTATAAATTCTAAATGATGTTAATTAATACTTAAAACAACAATTGTAAAAAAATATATCATCTATTTAAGACAAAAACATTTAAATGATTAAAACTTTGCAATTAAGCTATAACAAATTAATAAAAAAAAAATAAGAAGTAACAAAAGCAGCTTTCTTAAATATAATACTTTTATAATTTATTGTTATGTTAAAAAAATTACTCATAAGAAATTATTAGCAATATAATTTGCAGTATTACAGTTTTCTTTTGAAAACAGAAAACAAAATTGATAAGAACAACTTAGAACATAAAATATTATGCAATAAATATTATAAATAACCAACTTATCAAAGAATTTATACAAAACAACACACCAAATTACAGGAATTAAGATTAAAAGTGAATGATAACAAAAATTTGGAAATAAATTGGAATATAAATCTTAAATAGAATTTTGCTTGACAAGGTTATTTAAATGTTGTGATTCTAAACAAAAAAAGGCTGATAGTTCAAATAAACTTTAATGATATTATATTTAGTGCTTTCAAAATCAAGATATCATTTTTTGTAAATTTTTTAAGTGGGAATTAAAGCCGTTGATATTGTATTAGATGAATCTGTAAACATGTTACCCCAATGGCCAACCCAATTATATCGATTGTTGATCTGACGAACTTTGAAAATATGGCTTTTTGCGTTATCGATTTTTTGTTTTAAATGTTGATTTCTAGAGAAATATTTACAACGATGAAATAAGTTATATAAAAGCTTTTTATTTAACAAGTAAAATGGAAATTGGTGGTGACTCACAAATTAAAACGAGTGCTTTTTAGTAATCTTTTTTCCTCCTATAGTTTCGATTTTTTTGTGGCATGCAGCTTATCGACCCTCTTCAGTTACAAAAAGCATCCGATTTGAAACAAATGATCCCGTGACAGCGAACAAGCTCGAAGACAACAGGTTTAAGATGAATGGTCACTTTGGCTGCAATCGTTTTTATGGTGCAACTAAGTCTGTCTCTTTCGGCTATCACGCCCGCCTAATACAGGAAGGGTTCCGGGTTCGAGCTTGGGCGAACACATATTTAAGATCGGGAAAGGTCCATTAATTCATCCAACTGCATAACTTGTTGGCGTGGAGAGTAGAGTCCTACTGCATGGGCGACAACTGAATCTCCATAATTTGTACCCTTACAGTATGGTCGTTCTCGGCCTAAGCAGGCCATAAAAACGTTGACAAGTCTCGTGCAGGCCAAAGATTTGAGGTAATAGCGGATCAAATATTTGACGAAAAACAACTATAACGCCGTTTTCCACAAATTTAGGCTTGTTATCGAAGAAGGTGAAGCTCATCTTAAACGTTAAAATTGAATAAACACGTGGTTCTTTATACCATTTTAGTTTCGTTTATTTATTAATAATCTGATGAATCTCATGCATCTGGTATACCAATAAGCTCGCCAGTGATGTTAAAACTACTTGGTTTATTGGCGTCTTTTATTTATGCCTGACAAACTTAAATTGTCATGTAATAACAGTTCATAAAATACTGTTTTGCGTAGTAAGGAGTCTAAATACTCTTCAATTTTTTTTTCGAATAATTATATGCTATAAAAGTGCGAAAATAGACTACAAGTTTTGAACAACATTTGCTACAAGTTCAAGCATATCTTATAAACAAAAAGTAAATAAATTGTTTAACAAAATCTGTTGATACCACCGATTTGTTTGTTGTTTGATCATCTTTTAAAGAACGCATCTAGTGTGATAAAATCATGAATTCAAAGATACAAAATACATGTAGGTAACAATGTATTTTAAAAAATAATTTTGTTAAAGCATTTTTCTTATTTCACAATCTGGTTCTTACTACCGAGTGTAAACAACGTTACTTTGTAATATTAATTATAAGTTATGTAAGTAATTAGTCTTCCAAAAAAGTCTGTTTATTTTTACAGACCAGATTTTCTGTTTAGTCCATTGGTAGAGAAAAAATGCAAAAGATATTATGATTTTGTGATTGTCACTATAAAACCCTCATACATATTAACAAAATATTTTTCTTATGTAAGGAGTAAATAATATTTTCCTGTTTAAAGCAGTAGTAATCTGATCTTGGAAGAAAATTGGTCAGTTTCATTACAGATTTGCAAAACAATAAAGAAAAATACTATTTTAAATTTTTCGAAATACGATTAGATTGATTTAAAAAGAATTTTGTAACAATACATCAAATAATTTTCATATTTATTCTAAACTAAATATTTCCTATCATGTGTATATATAAGTTTTAGATTAAATGAGTTTTTTTTCGAGGTTTATTAACTCTTATAGACAAGAAAATAATCTTATAAAATGAAAATTTTGATTTCGTTGTCAAAGAATCGTGAATGAAATCAACCACAGAGATTTACAATTCTAATTGTGAATGTGTCAATCCACCATAGTGATTATAGGAAAGAACAGTTTCTTCTGATTAGTTATAACAAGTTAGTGACAATAGATGCGTCTAAATGAATCAGTAATTGACATTCTTTATGCAATCGATAATTTAAATAAAATCTAGTTGGGCTAAATTAGAACAACTTCTTAACCCATAAGTCTATACTACAAACGCTTGCCTAGACAGATAGTCAGGTTTCGGTGACCTGACTTACTTAGTTACAAATTGCGTGCAACAAACAAATAAATTCTGAGAACTTAGGTTATCATGATTTATTAAAATAATTGTAGGTAGATAAGTAAAAAAGGAGAATACATTTCGGCATAAGTGATGTAGTTGCAACCATATTTGGCAAACTTTAAATATAGAAAGAAACCTTCGACACAGCATCCGGGACATCAAGAGATGTTCAAAAAGTCAAAAGTTTGCCCCTACAGCAGCAAGTAGTGATACGAAGATTTCTTTGTAGATTTTCTTCTCGCAAGTTGGTGTTCCATTTCACAAGTTGAGGAGCACTTTTATTTGTTTAGCGGTCGATCATTGCCACAAGCATGTGGTTCAGCGAGACATCAGAGATGAGAACCTCATCCTTGATTTGCAAACAAATTGTGTGAAGTTACTAGACTGGGTTTGGTGTACTCCTTCGGAACATTCCTTCCGCGAAGAGATTTTAGTTAATTTCTAGAATGTATCACAATTAAGCTTGCTATAAACTTCACAAAATAATTTGGTCTTTCACATCAAATGAGACCACAAATTTTTTCTTCAAGACAAACATTTCCAATCAGTTTCAAAACTGTAGTTATGAACAATATTCTACTAAATTTAAATCTTAGAGAGAGGACTTCGAAAGGATTTCGAATTGAATGAATTATGAAATACTTCGCCGCCGTTATTGTAAGTGAAGCGAGAGATAAAAATTATATTTTTAATAATAATGATGTCCTGCTTGGACCTAGTAGGGCCATGCTGGGTTTTCCCCCAGAAAAATTTTTAGTTTCTTTCACTTCTTCGAATTTAGTTTGTAATCTTTATTTTTTAGTTGTTTCTAAAGTAGAAAGCACCATTCGGAGCGATCTATTGCGATATCTTTTCAATTGTTGGTATCGATGTTGAGTGATTTCATATCGTGCTTGCAAGTAGCTTTAAAAGGAACCCAAGGACTATCAATGATCGATCGACCAAAATCTGTACTGGCTTATTAAGCTGTATATTGCTGCCAGACTTGCTATTATGAAATCTTTTGCCGCCACTTTATACGTTAGATAAGACAAAGAAAATGAAAGGTGTTCAATTTATTTTCGTTAGCTTTCGACGAAGTCAAAGTTTCATTGGCCCACAACAGCGTACTGCAAACGGACTCTACAGATAGTAGCCTTGGGTTAACTCAGACCCTGGAGGATCTATTTCAAATAGAGCAACATCAGTTGCTCAACATCCAAAACAATTTGGAAGATACCCTGTTGAAAAATATCAAATTAAAGCTAAATACAATTTAAACAGTAAATGAAATTGATTGTTATGTGAAATCTATCAAAAAATATATTGTTCTCAGTCCCATATTCTACATACAGGAACCCCAAGTTGTCTGCACATTACAAAAGTAATGCTATGAGCGCAAGGATAGATATCATCACAGAACAAATATATTTATTATTATAATTATCAAATTATATAAATAACTTACTTAAATATACTTCATTTTCATCAGATCTTGAAATATGAATCAAATTTTCATTCTAGAATAAATAAACTTTTATAAATCAGAAATTTATTAAATATATACATTCAATTTTGTTGCTTTTATTTAGAGGTTTATCAAAACATATCAATGAACCCAAAAAGTTAAACCAAGCAAATACTGTATCAAAGTTTTGGCCCTATTTATTATTGAAACAATAAGTTGGAATTTGACAACTTTGAATTATGAAAACGTCAAAAAAATATCTTTTTTAGGCATAAGACCAAAAACTAGCAAACATTTTATTATCAACTACAATTAGAGATGACTATCTGAAATATAGAAGAAAGTTTTATGAATGTTATAAGAATCAGCTTTATAAAATTATTGTTTGAACAAATATTAAAAAACTAGAAACATAAAAGTCTAAACCAAAAACAACTTTATAAATACCTGGTGATAAAATAAACCTTCATCAACTTAGAAAAGCTCATCAAATAGATCAAAACAATTTGTGCTGATGAGCTATTTTTGTGAAATAATCATTTCATATAGAAGCAACACTGAATTAGCTTCAAGTAAAATCTATAAATCATAAATAAATTAATTAAAATCTATCTTATAAAACTTAATAAGTTGATGAATTATGGTTTAAAGTTTTTTTGATAATTAAAACATTAATTTATATCAAAAAATATATTGTTCTCAGTCCCATATTCTACATACAGGAACCCCAAGTTGTCTGCACATTACAAAAGTAATGCTATGAGCGCAAGGATAGATATCATCACAGAACAAATATATTTATTATCATAATTATCAAATTATATAAATAACTTACTTAAATATACTTCATTTTCATCAGATCTTGAAATATGAATCAAATTTTCATTCTAGAATAAATAAACTTTTATAAATCAGAAATTTATTAAATATATATATTTAATTTTGTTGCTTTTATTTAGAGGTTTATCAAAACATATCAATGAACCCAAAAAGTCAAACCAAGCAAATACTGTATCAAAGTTTTGGCCCTATTTATTATTGAAACAATAAGTTGGAATTTGACAACTTTGAATATCTCATCATCTGATAACTAGAATACTTACTAAACTGATAAATATAATTTATATTCTGTAAATGACTAATTATTATTTCTAAGGCTAAGAAATAAACGAAACTACTAAGTGATCATACATACTAAAAACTTATAACAAATAATCTTATCAAAAGTTTTAAGGAGAAATAAACATAATAAGAAAAGAATTAAAATTCAAGGTTATAAATAAAATAATTATTAAATATAAAATAAACTTGGTATGATTATGTTACAAAAGTTATTTTTAAATATTATTTCAAAACTGTTTAATATAATAATCAATGAATTAGCTAAAAACAATTAACAATTTTGGTTAGTCTTTTTTATATTATTGTTCTAATGTATATTAAACATTTTTTCAAACTGGCAGTAGAAAATTTTGACATGAAAATAATTGGTTTGATTAATTAGTTTTCGGTCCAAATATAAAAAAATAAAGATAGTAATAATATATATACAGAAATATTCAAGTTCATACCTGTTAATATTAAAGAAGTTGTAGGAAGAATACACCTCTTTTTGAACTCAGAAAGCTATCTAGTAATGATAACTAGGCAAGAGACTTAGATCGATGCCCTAAACCAAATTGTAGCTACTAGTATGACGTAATTATAATTTTTTAGGATTTTACTGATGCGGTAAAAAGAAAAAAAGTAAAACTTCAACCATTTATTTATTGCAAAAAAAATCACAAAAATTTTTTTAGTTTATTCGGAAAAAGCTCATATAATGTGTATGAAAAATTATAGCCTGGAGCATATCACCAAAAACCAACATAAGGTTACCACTTTTTACAACTACCCATATTACCACTACGCCAAAAATTGTCTATGATGTTTGTCTACGTATTGTCATAATTTTTTTAAAGTAAGTATTAACTTCTAAGACCTGCTTCAAAAAAAAAAAGAATTAATCTTGCTGTAATTGAAAGCTTGTGTAATTCACAGCAAAGCTACCTTAATGGTAGAATGCATTTTCCTAAAAAAGTTATAACCTTACAACTTTTGAAGACTTTAAAAATTCAGCAATAAAGTTTTATAGTTATAGTCAAAGTTTGATTATAGATGTTATATTTGGATTGTATAATATTTTATATGTTATAAAATAAAGTTAATAGTTTAAACGTTCTAGTTTCAAAAGTAAGAATTGTAATAAAGTATAGCTTTAAAAGTAGATAGTTTTTTTTTTGCAAAAAAATACAACAACGCTTATAAAAGAAGTTTCACTCAGCTTCATACGAATTAGCTTAGAAATATTTACAGTTATAAGTGATAAATTGTAAGTTATTTATAAGGTTTCCGTTAATAAAATTAATTAACATCTGTATACCAGTATACTATAATCATATCATAAACCATAATCTGTAGATTATGTAGACTATTTATAATTAGTTAACTATACTTTTAAAAACTTAGATGAAACTACTTTATTTAGCTCGAATGAGATAGCTTTCAATGACAGAACATATAAAACAATGAACAATTAATCTAAAATATATAATACATTTACTGCAAGCATTAATAAATGTTTTACAGCTTATTACAGCTTATTACTAACTAAAAATTAATAGGTGTTGTAACAATATAATCTTGACAATGAAGATTTCATTATATATTCTAATTTTCGAGATTTTGACTTTTCAAAAAAATCAATTGGGTAGTTAAATGTCTTGTAATATTATTTTATTTACTTTTTTGATTCACTTTTAAAAAGCTAATTTTATAAAAAAATAAAACTTTTGTTCCTTATTTAATGATTTCTTATAATCCAGAAATCATTACCAAAAATAAAAACTTCAAAACCCCGGGTTAATTTATTTTACTGATCAAAATACATTATCTAATTTATACTTAAATACGGTTATCGGAATTAGTTTTTAATAATGTTAATTTTATAATTAATAAATTATGTGTTGATATTTCTTAATAGAAAAGATGTCAAGTTCTTTAAATTGTACAAATTCTTTTAGTATTATAAAAAAGCATTTATAACATTGATTATAAACCAATGAGGTGAATAATAGTTGTCAACCGCAAAATTTCGAAGTTGTAAAAGATTTAAACTAGCTTAACGATTTTCTTTGAGTTTGCAAGATTCATTTTATTCATAAGTGTTGTAGAAAAACTCGTTTTGTTGAAACAATTTAGACGTATTTAGATTAATTAAATTTAATTGTTTTATGTTGTCTTAAGACTCTGGTTTATACTATAAAATCAACTAAATACGAATTTACAAACTGCTTTTTAGATAAATTTTCTTAATCTTACTTAAAATTATTTAGATATCATTCAAGTAGAAAAATCAGTATAAATAAATCTAAAATTCTCTAAAAGCCTTTTTTCTCAAGGGTTTATTTTCTACATCAAGTATACATCCATTTATTATTTATTAGACTTTTACAAATTCTACTTTATTTACAATCTTGTTGTTCTACATTATTTTCAATTTTTATAATAAATTACATAAATTGATACATTCTGTCGATTTATTAGATTCTTTTTAATTTATTCTTTTTTATTTTATTAGGTTGCAAGTTTTTTAATTGACTTTAGTACAATAGACTTTTGATTTTTTCTTTGCAGCTCAACAATGAGATGAGAAATTAATAAATAGTATTTATAGCTATTGACAAATATTGATAAATAAAAAATCATTGAAAGAAATATAATTTATTATAGAAAAATGTCTTACATAATCATAAATATATATCTAAAAAGCTCTTAAAACAAATTAACAAGAGCTGTCAATTCTTTGCAGAAACTATTCTCTAATACTGACCGTCTAATTTAAAAGAAAATCAAACTTTATTTATTTAGATATACATTTTCATCAACTCTTTTATTACTAGTTATAATGAGACTGATTTAATTCCTACATATAAAATTAAACTAAAAGTCAGTTGAGTCATATTAGCTTTTTGAAAATGAAATTTAGTAGACAAATGAAATTAAGGTTAAAAAACTTGTTATGCAGATAAACCTTGAGATAGAATCTGCAGGAAGTAAGATCTTTTAATTGCTATCTTCAAGTGAGTTTCTGTGTCTCTACCACATTTGTTCAATTTTGTATGATGATTTTCGTTTTCTATAAGACACGCTCGTTTATAATTCAACAAATAAAAATCCATTTTAGTTTATAAAAGGTTGTTGATGTTTTAAAAATAATATAAAAACAATATCGAAACTAAATTGTTACAATATACTTAAAGTTGTTTATGTATAAAATTCCATATTTGGTATTGAGAAATGGGTTTTTGAAGTAAACGTAATTTTGAAATGCCCATAATTTGCAAGAAATTTACTTTTTTCAAAAGCAGCTCTAACTATTAATGACTTTACCGTTGTATTTTATCGGGTTATTCTAGTTTTTTATTTTATTTTAAAAATATTTTTAGCTATTATCTGACAAAGCAACTGTTTGGTTTGCTTTGTGTTTATTCTTCTTTAACTTGCTTTATAATTGGTTATCCATGGTTGTCATCAACAAGCTTTGTAGGCTTTGTGTAAAATATGATATGGATATATTTTTATAATAAATACAAACTTTCGAACAAGTTGATAATATAAAAAAAGTTTTAGGAATTTCACTTTAAATTTATCTTATGACTTTTGAGAAATTATTAGTAAAATAATAAATTCCATTATTTTATTTGAGTTGAAGTACAAACACGATTTTGAGCTCATTTAAATATTCTAAGAAAAGTTCTTTATTTAAAAATGATATATTGGCTTCTAATAATCTTTAAACTGTTTTATGTCTGATAAATTGTTTAAATAATTGATTTGTAAATATAAATAACTATACGGAAAAATAATTTAATTAAAAATTTAACAAAGTTTCATTTTTTCAAAGATTTTTTTTCTTTAGAGGAACTTTAAATTATTATTTCTCCAACCAAAAGGTTGTTCCTCTTTTTGAGACTATAAAAGAAAATTCGTTTAGTTGTGAAGCAACTTTCTGTTTATTGTTTAATTGGGAGTTGTACTAGAAGAAGTTGATATAGATTTTTAGAAATTATTGTAATAGAAGGTTACTTGGTTATTGTTTAACTTGTTTTAAATGTATGATATACTAAAAAGTAGTTACGTAAGTTTTTAGCTAATTTGAATAAACTTGAATTAAATAAAGCGTAAAAATGAAACTATACTCTATGATGTCAGTGTACTGAAACGCAACCTTCAAAATGATTAATTTGATTGTTTAGTGATAAGGTTTTAAATAATTTGTATTTTTAGAATTTTTATCTTAAACATGATAATTTAGTGCCTTAAAAAATGTTCTATTAATCGACATAAATCTTTTAGCCTAACTTACTTATTCTAGTTTTATATAACCAATTAACCATATAAAAGCTTCTGTTTAGAAATTAATTATTTTGTATGGGCTTCATAAAGAATAAATCTAATATATGGGTGTGTAACAATGGATTAAAACTCATCAACACTCCTTGCTTACAAATAAATTAAATTGATTGTTCTCATTTATTGAACACTTTCAAAATGTTTTCATTATTTGTGTAGTCGTCATGTTTTATTTATAACAAAGCCTTGGTTTTCTAGGTTTAAATATGACAGAAACTCTCTGCATATGCTTTTAAAAATGAAATATAAGAAAATCAAACAAAAAATACATTAGAGCCAACATTAAATATAAATAAACCTATTTGTTTAATATTTTACAAACTTACAAGTCATTGTTTGTAGAAAATGCAGAGTATAATCACAATCATTTGTAATACTTTTTTGTTAGTGACAATTAAAATATTTGTAAATTTAAAAAGCTCAGTCTCTTACAAAAAGCGTTTTTAGATGAAGCAGTCGCCTTTAGCTTGCATAGCTTGTAACACCTGTCAGAAATTTATTTTCTAAATGAAAGTTTAAGCAACACTTTTTAAGGGCAAGTATAATCTCAGCATAGTCAAAAGTTTGTTTTTTTACAGTTATAAAAGAAAAAAAAATCATTTTTATTACTTAAACTTTAGAATAGAAAGATATTAATTGAATATCTGCAATTAAATTGTAGCATTTACCAAAATAATTTAGGTAATAGAAAAAGGATTAGCAGAATACAGTGAACTAAGAAAGGAATTTTGTTTTTCAATTTTTATTTTAAAACGATTAATATACAAAAATTTCATATAGAAATTCAGGGTAAACTCAAAAATGTGTTGTTTTTTTCTTGAATTAAGATATACACTATCTACAAAACAGAAAGAATTTCATATTTGTTTCACTTATAAGACAGCTCTTGTAATCGTTTATAAACGATGTTTAGAAACATCCTAGGTGTTAAAAGTCATCAAATTATGATCGTTAGAATTTGGAAACTAATCAGAATTTATATAATATTTTTATTTAATAGGTTTTGTGTAAGCCAGCAGCGTTTTTGTTAATCATTTTCAGTTTTTCTTCCAAAATAAAATCTATTTTGTAAGATGTTTAATTTACCAGGCAAAGTCGAGGTTGTTATTCCGGCTGATTATGGATTAGGTGAATCCCCTCATTGGGATCATTCAACAAACACTCTACTTTATGTAGATTGTGCATCATCAACTATATATCGATGGAATCCGTCAACCAATGAAATAAAATCTATTGTTTTACCAGGTATCAGTTTAAAAAATAAATAACTATTTTATTTACAATTCTTTTTATGAAAAATACTCTTTAGACAAAGCTCAAAAGTGATTAGTTTGAATGACTTGTAAAGTTAACTCTTTTTCAATTTACTGTGTTTTGTTTTTGACAACACTTCTTGATCACAACCAAGATGGTCGTTTTAGACCGAAGCAGGCCATTATTATTATAAAACTAATTAGATTATATAATCTTAAATTAGCATAAATCGAACTTATCACTATTAATGCTGTAAATAAAGTAAAAGTTGAAATATTTAGGAGCTAATATAATTACAATTTTTGATATCAGATGCAAATGTAGGATGCGTGGTTCCCAGAAAATCCCCGAATGGTTTAGTAGCAGCTGCAGGTCAAAGATTTGTTGCAATAGATGAGATGTCGGGTGAAATTACAACATTAAATAAAATCACACCAGAACTGGCTGGTACCAACTTCAATGACGGTAAATGCGACCCTGCAGGCAGGTTGTGGGCAGGTAAGAGCCTCCAAACCAAATAATTTCTGAAAATGGTCCACTTTAAAATTCTGTTAAGTTAAAATTCATTGAAAAATCAAATTAATATCTTGATACAATTTTTGTGATTAGCATAAGTGATAAAACTTTGCCTACACTCTTATTTATTATTGAAAATAAATTGTTAAATATTTAACAAATTCGAAAATCGGAAAAGGAACTAAATTCTGAAAACATTTTTTTGTTTTTTTTTTAAATTAATCTTTTGGTCGTAGGAACTATGGGAGAAATGAAAGTTTTGGGAGAGCCTATAAGAAACCAAGGAAGGTTGTATTGTTTAGATTTGATGGAAAATTGCGAAGAAAAACTTTCTACAAAACTTGATATATCAAATGGAATGTCTTGGACGAAAGATAGAACAAAAATGTTTCATTGTGATAGTTTGAAGGTATTATCAAATCAGTAAATACATGTCGGTACATAAATACGATATTTTAGTATGCCATTGATGTTTATGACTATGATATGTCAAAAGGTAATATCAGTAATCAAAAAACTGTTATTACTTTCGAAAAAGAAGAAGGATTTCCTGATGGTCATTGCTTAGACTCTGAAGGAAATATGTGGGTCGCTATGCATATGGGAGGATGTCTTGTGAAGATAGATCCTACAACTGGTTGGTAATTTGCTGCAAACTAATTAACATATGCAGTTTTTTAGATTGTTATAGTTGTTAGTTTGACGAAAGATGTATTTTTACTCCAAAAGGAACTATGTTCAGGTAAACGACTTGGAAAGCTTGTCGTAAGTGAAACTGCAAGCAGGATTACATCTGTTTGCTTTGGTGGGGTTAATTTAGATGAACTATTCGTCACTTCAGCTAGAAACCTTCAGGCAACCAATGAAAAAGATGAAGGAGGAAGTATTTTTAAGGTTTCATTTGTTTATTTTAAACCAGCTATTAACAGAATATGATACGTACATAAAAAATAATTAAAAAAAAGAGTAAGAAAACATTTTACAAACGTTAGTTGATAGTACTTTCGAAAAAATAATTTCTAATAACTAATTTGTAGTTGATTTCTTTGAAGATTACAGGCACTGGTTCTACAGGATGCAAGTCTCATGTTTATCTTGGATGATTTCAACATCAACCATTTTTGTTTATCTCTACTTCAAATAATTCTTTTAAGACGCTAAGAAATTGTGAAATAAATTTGCTTTTCTCATCACTGAAGGAAATTTGTTGACTTTTTGAGCTAAAAACGTTTGAAAATTAAAAAAAAAATTTATAAAGTTTGAACCGAAGTGAATAAAGTTAAAGTTTGTAAACAACTTGTCTTTCTCCCTACTTTTCTATTATGACTTTGTATTAAATGCAAATTAGTTTAAGTGTAAATGACTTTTCATAATTTAAATAATTTCTAATTCTGGACATTTTCGAAAATCAGCAAAAAATACCAATTTTTATGAAATTTTTAGATAACGAATTCATATCATTAAAATTTATAATTTATTAGAAAACCTATTAAAAACCTAGAAAAAAATTATCAAAAAATTTGTAGAAGTGAGAACAGAATAAGAAGAACTATTAAGGCAACAGTAATCATAAACCATTTCTTTCTACTGCGCATGCGCAAGTATTTTCATTTAAACCGTAATGAATTAACGCAAACAAGTTATCAAGTTCAAGGTACCCAGTTTTAAATTAAATTTATTAAAAAATTCAATCAACAGATATTCGGAATTTGTCATTAAATCACTTTACTTTAAAATTGTACAAATTTGATAAGAAATTTATTTGCTTAGCTATCAACTTATCTCAGAAATTACATAACAATTTTGCTAAGATATTTCTAATGTTTATGTAAAAGTGCAACTAAATAAAATTATTAAAATTAAAGTTGACAAAAGTGTTAAGAAATTTAAAAATAGTTTTGAAATTCGTTTATTATCATGAATTAATCTTTTTTTTTTCTCTCTTCTTTTCAGTTTAAATTTTCTTTCAAGATTTTGTCCATTTTTTAGTTTCTACCTGAAGTTGAAATATTAAAATAATTTCCATAAAATCGTTTCCTTTCAAAATACTCAATTTAACATTTCTGTTGAATGTTCGAAAATCTAAGAATTTTCTAAAAATACTAAATAAAGAATTGGAAGCCTTTTAGATGTCTCCAAAATAATTAGCATCTTCAATTACAGCACCAAGAATTGGTTAGTTAGCATCTGTTAGTGTGTTTGCTTTAGATATTGTTAAATCAACTAAACAACATCAGCTAGATTTCAAAAGTGAATTTAAGTTGCTTATTTCACGGGATAGTAAATTGGATACGATTGTTGGTTACTTTGATGTGGATTTCAGTCTACCAGAAGAGACAATTGTTTTGTCAACTAAACCAGTTGAAACTGGAAGCTGTAAGGAAACACACTGGAAACAAACTCTCTTCTTTCTGCCTCAACCAATTGATGTAAAAAAAGATCAACAAGTGTGTGGGTTGATTGAGTGTCATAAACATCCAGTCGATCCTAGATCTCTTCTTGTAGATTTGACAGTTGATGGAGTGAAGCAACAGTATCAAATATCTTGAAATCATCATTTGCTTCATCTTTAGGAAATTTGGTTTTTTGAAATATGAATTTTATGACTTCGACAAATGTTAGAGGTTATTTAATGATAATAAAATTGGTATCAAATGTTGTTTTGGCTAGAATTTCCTATGTAGTGTCTTTATTTAAGTTTTTCGTGGCTTTAAACACATGATAATTGAATTAATTTCCTATTTATTTAAACATCAAACGAATACTGAAAAAATGTTCAATGATGCATATCAAAGTGTCAGTCTTACCACTAAAGTAACCATCAAAATTATTTCAAAACTAAAAAATCCTTTTCTACAAATTAGTAAGAATCAAAAATAATTTAGATTCTGTCATAAGTTTTAAGACTTAATTGATTTTTTTAGAAAATATTTCAAGAGTGGTAAAACGAAGACTTAGAATTAAGACTCCAAGAAAATCTACTGAAATTATTTCATTATAATATATAAATAATTACATTTAATATCAATTAAATGTTTGAAACATGAAGTTGAAGCGTAATTATATCTTTCATGAAAAAGGTCAAAGCTGTTTTGGATGATTTTCTCAAAAACGCTAAACAAAATACCATTAGTAAAAAAAAAATTCTAAATTAGTTTGCTTCTTCTTAGAATCCTTCTTTATTTTATAAAGTTCGGAAATCTAAGAAAAAAAAATATTGAAAGAAGTTGATTATAAGAAGAAGAATTTTATTAATTAATTAAAAATAATTAGATTGTTAATTGTAAGTTTGATAAAATTCAGAAGAGAAAAAGTTTTGAAATCACAAAACTAAAGTTCAATTATCTTCAAGTTTCAAAGTATCTTTGAAATCTTTTGCTAAATTCCATGCTTTGGTGATTTGGGTTTCTCGACCAATACATCTAGCTGATCTTGAAACTTCCCGATTTAAATGTAGTCTGGAAGAATTAGCTGGAACAAAGTTAGATGTAAAATCAGATGATTGTGAAGAGCAAGATAGAACTCCCAATTCACTATTTGAAATTGGTTCCAAAGTTTCTTCAGATGGCAACTTCAACTTGTAGATGACATTTTTCTTCTCAAATCTTATTGTATTGTCGACATCATTTGGTGTAATTCTCCACAAGGCTTGATCTTTAGCAAAAGATCTCTTTACATCACCACTTTTAACTGATCTTATAAGGACTCGCTCAGTTTCTTCTAGAAGCTTTTTTTGTTTATCTTTAACAAGAAAATAAAGCAACTTATCATCCATCATCAACTAGTCATGAAGTTTTTATGTTCAAAGTTACATCAAATCTTGCATCATCACCTTCTTTATAATAGACTTAAATATTTTCACGTATGACTGCACATGATATCAGCTGAAGGAATTTGCAAAATGTTATCTTAGTATTAACGATTATAAAGATGTGTTTGGTCTTCGACTTTAAGCATTATCTGCATTCAATTTAAGTAGATTTTCTGTAAGATAAACATCAGTTTTAAACAATTTTCTAAATTAAATTCTGTAAATTCATAATCAAGTTTTAATTAAATGGATCAAAGGTAATTCTGCTGGCGTGATTTTATCTAACGTTTATTTAAAGATGAAATTACTTAAACTAATCAATAAAACTTTCCCAGGACTTTTCAGTCAAGCACTTCTCTGACAAGTTTCAAAGAAAGTGATCTTTTAAGTAATTGACTTTAAAGCTATTTTGTATAAATGAAATAAAATTTATGAATGAAATGAATTCAATTTATTACATGAAGAGTATAAAATTTCACTTTCATCTTAGTTTTTAGTACGAGTAAAATTATTAATAATAAAATTGTACGCATACTTGCAAAAAACAAGATTTGATACTGGAAACCAAAGCAGTCAATATTAAATGACTAATCCAAATCTTTCTGCTTACTTAACTGCGTTTACATAAAAAGGTTCAAGGCTGAAAACATTCGGTGGTTTTAATTACATGCAATATAGAAACGATTTATTGAAGTAGAATTCAAACAGAGTATATTGCAAATACTTTCGAGTGAAAAATATTACAAATAAAAAATAAGATTTGTTTCACAGAAAGTTATAGTTGAAAGATTTTTATACATTTTTTATATAACTTTGTAATTAGATCTTATATTAAGTAACTTTTCGAATCGAAATAATATCCATATAAAATCAATTAATAATATTCATTATTATTGTAGAGTATTTATCATTAATAAATAATACTTATGTTTATATATATATAAATAATCAAAAAATAATTATATAAGTTACAATTTTTTAATTATGGTGTTATTCAAAAAATATTTTAAGAAATAGCTACTAAAGTGTCCGAAAATAATAAAATTTATCTTAATTCCAGATACATAAGTTACTCAATGTGCATACAATTCAAACTTTGCAAAATATCTTTGTTATTTTCAGCACTTTTTGTTTTCTTTAAATTCTTTTAAATTCAATTCTGAATAGATTTTGAGATTAGTTTTTTTCAATTACTAATGTTAAAGATTAAAATAATAACATCATAAAGTAAATAATCTTTTTACTAATTTCAATTAGGTAACTTGTTTACTCAATGTGTTAGCTTAAAAGCTGCTACACCTTGAAATAACAAATTAATAACACCTTTTAGTGATGATCTAAACAATAGTTATTTAAGTAATCTTAAAAAACAAATGATTTAGTCATTTAATATTATCTACAAAACAATTGAATAGAAACATACTTACAAAAACTTTGATGTGGTTGTCTTGCTTAAGATAAAAAAATAAATTTTATACCTTTTAAAAATGTTTCAAACAATCTGTTTAAGCTTTATGTAAATTAAATAAATATCCATGATAGTATTTTGAATATACCATATGTTTTGTAGTTGAAATTAGAGATATTGAATATTTTTTAAAAGAATTTTAAAAAACACGATTACAGCTTTAATGTACAAGCTATTAGAAACGCTATTATCATTTTTGTTCATGTTACAGATTAAACCATTTCTATATTTTTTGGCGAATAAATACGATGTTCATATTATAAACTCATATATTAGTGATAAACTTTCCAAAAAAAGATTGAAAATCATTCATATTAAATTTCGATTAATTTTTTTCGTAAAGTTATAAAAATTTAATATTTAATGTTTAACGTTTATTTACTGATAAAATTCGTGTTATTGAATGATGTTATTTTCTCCTTACAAACACAAAAAGATGCTGCATCATTCTTTCCATTGTAATTCTTTCTTCATTAGTTTCTCTTATTGTCAAGCAAACAGAAGTAAATTCACTCAAAGCCAGAAAAAATCTCAGAGCTGCCTTATTTAAGGATAGATTAGAAAAAAAGTTCAGTTACTACCAATTAGTTTAGATTTTAAACTTTGTAATGGATAATTTGAAAGCTTTAAATTAATTTTATTTGAATCAATGTTTTGATCTAATATAAGTCATAGTAACCAATCAGAATAAAAGAACAAGATAGGAAAATTGAATTTAAAGTGAGGATAGACTTCTTAGAGAACATTTCAGTATTTTTGAGTTACTTTTGACAATCATCTTTATATAAACTTTTATTTATTTAAACTAAAGTAAAAACTAATCAAGTCGAAATGATATTAAATCTCAATACAATTCTTTTTAAACTCGATTGTTAGTGAGCTATTATGGGTTGTTCAGCAGCTTTAACTTTATACGTTTTCACTATTATATGTGCATGGGCCTCATTTGGGTTAGGAACTTCAGCAGTAGGAGCAAAGAATTGGATGTTTACAAACAGTGATCAAAGGGGATTGTGGGTAACTTGTATTGAAAAAGATAATTGCTCAATCATCGGTAAGAAGTTAACTTGAGTGTTATGATGATTCAAGCCTTGCAAGTTTATCTAAAATTGATCTTAACAATTTTTCATTAGATCATTTATTCTATAAGATGATTCGATTGTTTTCTAAAACTTATGTTATTTTGGCTACCAATCATTAATTTAATAATTTATTTAACAAGATTATACCTTTGTTGTCTAGAAATAATAACTAAAAATGTATTATTACTATTTTATAAAAGTATTTTGAAATATTAAATTATCCTAAACGAGCTCAACGCTATTTGGTAAACTCAAGAAGCTTTCAAAGTATTATTCTAATAAATTTTATTTTAAATATTAAAATCAAAAGTTTTATAGTTTCGTTGATTGAAAATAGATGCTTAAAATATAAAAGAGCTAACCATTTACATACAAAAACCATTTTGTTTGATTCAAATGTTTATTCTACAAGATCATATCTTTGTTGTCTAACTGGTCTATTGTGTTATTTCGGCGATCAACTGTTAACAAAATATTTTTGAATATTTTGTAGAATCATCAGCTGCGTTAAACTCTGTCAGAGCTTTTGTTATCATTGGGATTGTATTTGGATTTATTGGAGTAATCGCATTTTCATCAGGCTTCCGACTTAAAAGCTATCAAACAGTTTGTAAAGCTGGCTATGGCTTCATTTATCTATCAGGTTATTAATGTTGAAGATTTAAAACTTCGTGAAAACTGTAGCTAAGAATGATACTTACAAATTTATTCATTAATGTTTGCAGCGCTGTTTTGGACAATTGCTATGATCGTGTACACTGTGACATTTTCATCACAATCTTCAGCTTGGGGTTATCCTTATGCTTTTGGTTGGGCTTGTGTTGGATTACTGAATTTAGGTGGAGGTTTTGGACAGGCTGCTATTTCTAAACGTTCTGGACAAGTCTCGCCTTGAACCTTCTTTTTGTTCAGCATTGTATCTTTTTGAAATTTAAGAATTTTAAATGCTGATTTATATTCGAGTAAGTTGAAGGCCTTAAATCTTTAAAATGTGCTTATCACACTTTATAAAGCAGTTGGAACTCAAACTTTAAATTGCCTTAAAATGTCCTTTTATCAGTTTCAACCTTACAGGTTGTTAGCTTTTAGATATTAATACCAATTACTTTCCAATTTCCTACAAATTTGAAATCTTCTTGCTTCTGTGACATATAAATTTTAAACTTATAATAATGACTACCGTTAAGTTGTATCTATGAAACATTTGAAATATGAACTCGCAAAATAAAAAATTTATCAAAAACTTGAAAATTCGAACAATGATTATTACCATTGGTGTGACTGTAATTTGATCATTTGACAAAATTCACATTCATAATTTGTAAGCTTCATTTTTCGATAAGACTCCACATCTCGTCAATCAAAAACTTTTATTTACGATTCATATAAAAATTTCCTTAAAATCTACAAAATGACAAAAATAGAATAATCTTTAAATTTTTGTTATTTTATTACGGCTAACTTTTAAAAATAGTCATATAAAACTAATTATACAATAAATTAAAGAATTATAATTCAAGTATTTGTGAAAAATATTAAATATATACCTAAACCTCTTACAAGTTCAATCTTTTGATATGTAAAATAAAATATTAACACTTTTCATTGCACAATGTTTACTGATGTTTAGAATTATAATAACATGTCCATGTCATTAGAACTACAAGAAAATCGTTAAATAATCAAAGAGCGTTTATAGTACTTAAACAGTTAAAATAATGTTTTATCACTGAGTTTACTCGATGAAGAAAATGTAGTAAGTTTTAATTTTGCTGTTCAAGCAATTGTCATTGTTAAAAAGGTTTGTGAAAACTAAACCTGTGAATTCCTTACTTAGGCGGTAAAATATCTTGGGTTACAACTTCTTTTTAGGAGTATTCAAATTTTGTATTCAAAGTTTAAGCTCTTAAAAACGTATAAAAATCTGCCAAAACAAAATAGCGTATACTATATTTGCACTCTTTAGTTCTTTCACTTTAATTTATGGCTAATATGTGCTTATTATATAAACATATTTGAAGCAAAAAGTATAGCCGGTCAATGCAGTTTTGTTTGACAAAAATTGGGTACTTTCGAAATTTAAAACTAAAATCAATTGAATTTTTATAACTTGCTTTAATTAATACTGGGTTGACCAGATATTTTCAGAACGATAATTTTAACTTTAATCAAAACCTAAGGACATGGATTATAAACCTTCAACTCGGAAATTTTAATTTTAAATAGACTTTTGACAGTTCACTCAAAAATAAATTAATAAAGAAAGTATACTATAAGAAACCGTTCTGTATTACCGACAAATCCACCCGACATTAAAAGAAATTATTTTCGGTATTCTGACATGAATAAAATAAGTTTGAAAAATTATAAATAATTATAATTTTTTAGATTTAAAAAAATTTTTATATCGTTAGTTTTAAAATCTATTTTTAGCGAGTTTCAATTTTTAATTTTTTTTGTGGAACAACACTTTTTATTATTTTTCTACTTTTGTGAATCTGTTAACCTGTACTATAAGGCTTACATCCGTATTTTGGATTTGTCGATATTTTTCTAATAACTTTTCCTTAACGATGTCTCGAACTTTATGGATGGGCGATGTAAGTTATTTTTATACTTTAAAACGTATTTTTTGCTAAATTTTAGTCAACTTAGTTTGTCAGATTAAAACACCATCATGAAGGAAAGTAGGCCAATATAAAACAATATTATTAAAAATAGGGAAAGAGGGGTTTATTTGCAGATTATGGACTACAGGGCTTAATATAGTCGATGTTTTTTAAGTCATTGGTTAAATATAATTACTGTGCACTTGTTGATTACCTACTTCAACAGATGATAACAGAAAATGGTACCATATAGTAGTAAGTTTTCAAATAGGTGGCATTTATCTGTATATGCTAATTTTATTACTAATGAAACTTTTTGTTTTTTAGCTGGACTCCTACATGGATGAGACTTTTATTAATAGACTTTTCCTTTTTATCAGCCAGCCAACATCAGTCAAAGTGATAAGAAAGTAATTAAATTTTTTTTCTGTCTATTTTTATATATAAATCTTACTAAATTATTTTTTTTTATGTTTTATTATAAGTACAAATTTATTTTAATATTGTGGATACTAGTTTGAAAAATAGTAATGTTAAAAAAAACTATTTCAAATATAGCTTGATAATATTGAATTATATTTTTGTGTAAAATGTAATTTATTTATTTGTAAATTTTATTATGTTCATAGTTTCTCAGATATTTATAATTGTTACATTTATTATTTTATTAATTTATTATTTTGGTTAACTATCATTTAGTTTAATCAAGTTTTTATGACAATAAAAACAATTTTTTATTATTATGTAATCATACATTTTGTTACTAAAAAATCTATTTTGATTTCCTATAATTTGGTGATAAAACTTTGATGATATATATTTTGATTTCATTTATAAAATTGGTATAAGCAATTATGAATTATATTTAGTATTATTTATATTTATACAAATATTGTAACATTTTATATCACTAGATTTTAAAATGTTTTCATGATTAGTTTATATTAATACTAAAAATATATATTTGGATAGTTATTATTCATGTTTGATAATTTATGCTTATAATTTTTTTATTCATTACTCTTTTATTTACTATTTTATATTACTTTTGTCTAAAATAGAAAGGACACTGGAGAATTGGCTGGTTACTGTTTTGTTGAGTTTGCTACAGAAACTGAAGCTGAAAGAGTCTTAAAACTTGTTAATGCAACTGAAATTCCTGGTTCAAATCCTGTAAGAATTTTATATAAATTTTGATTATGACATTACTTGATGTTATTTAGACTTGTATATTTTTTAGTTGAATAAATTTTAGTAAATTTCCTTTAAACTCTTTTTCTTAATTTTTTAAACTAATTTTAAGTTTAAAACTTTAAAAATATTGTTATAATATATGTTATAAAAACAAAAGTTGGCATTTCATTTAATGTAATGATTAGGGTTAGAATATCAGCAACTACTAAATAAGTTTTCTAATTTTTATTTGTTGAATTTTTATTATAATTCTATGAATCTTATTTTTTTGTTAATATGAATTTAGTATTTGTAGATTGCTCTTTTAGGATTAGATTTATGAAATATCGTTTTGGGCAACCACTATTTATATTTCATACTTTAGATAAATGGAATGATTTCTAACAACTAAATACTTCATAAAACTTATTTCATTTCTTTAACATTCAACTTTTGTTTCAGCCAAAACGATTCCGGTTGAATAGATCACAAGCTGGAAGAATGTGGGACACAGGGTAAGAAATGAAGTTATTTACTAAAACAAATCTGTGATCGACCTCTTTGTTATCACAAATACAGAAACCTGAGATTTTATTTAAATTGATCTATTCAGTAAATAAAAGTAAAAATTAGCGGCACAATGCAGTTTACTTTTACTGATCAAAGGGGAGTTAAATCAACAAGAAAATAGTTAAATATGTTTATGGTGGTAGTATTTATTTGTAAGTTCAAATGTCATTTCATTCACCTATGGCTTCCCAGCAAGCATCTCTATCTTTTTACAGACCATCACATTCCCTTTTTGTCGGCGATCTCGATGCTTCGGTGACTGATGATAAGTTAGAAGATTTTTTCAGCTCGCGTTATCATTCTGTAAAAGGTGCAAAGATCATGTGGGAAGATGGCGGTATTTCACGGTAACAACTCTTCCTTACCTACCTCATTTGTGATCTCATTTGATGTGAATTTTAGTGGTTATGGCTTTGTGCGGTTTGGTGATGAAGATGAGATGAGAAGAGCAAAGTATGAGATGCAAGGATCAAAAGGTTTGGGTCTTAAAGCCATCCGTTGTAGCATCGCCAATCCAAAAGGGTAAATTATACATCAACAACCACTTGAATATCAACTTCAACTTGTAAATTTTATAGAAAAAATAGTGAAACGTCTGCTCCTGCTGCCGCTACTGAAACAACTACAACTGCAGATGCTTATTCACAACCATGGTCACAACAATATGATACTTCATCTTATCAATACTATCAACAATACTACAATTATTACGGATATTACCCTGTAAGTAAAACCCTTCATCAGCACTCTTGAACAGTTTGAAGGGTGTAGGGTTAATTATTCACCCGTTTCTATTTGATGCTGTAAATCTTTATACATATAGCTACAAATACAACTGTTGTGATCTAAAGTGTGTAATGTGATGGAGGCTTTTGGTTGTCAACACTTTACGGGAATCTACCAACTTCGTCTTCAGCTTTATTTAGATTGCAAGATTCCTGTTGTAGTCGTATGCTGTTTACATTCTAACAATTTTCTTTATTTTACAGCAATACAGTTACTATCAACAAAACGCGACAACTCAACAACCATATACTACTACCAGTAACCAGTATACGACAGCTAACCAATATGTAGACCCATCCACTCATCAACTGGTAGAGCAACCAGTTTCTCATTATTATGTGATGGAAACTGATAATCAGGCAACTAATGACCATTTATTTGAAGGTTAGATCATTTTCATCATCAAATTTTCAGCTTTGTATCTTTAAAGCATCTTTCAGTCATATTGTTTGTTGGATTTTTCTAAATAGTTTGTTGATTGTTTAGTTAGTAGCAATGTGGTGACAACATTGGTGTCAGTTTTTTCATATTTTTTGAAATATTTAAATCCTTTTTTGATTACTCAAAACATTAGTGAAAGTGGTAGGCGCTTGAAGGTTGAAAAAGTGATTGAATCCACTTTGAAAGTAGATGAGATATTCTCGTGATAGATAACTAATATTTTGGTTTGAAACTTCAAACAGCTCAAGTTTAATTAAACAAATTTTTACTTTTTCATTTCTGATTGATAAATATGAGTGCTTGTCCAGCTGCGTTTCAAGAACTTCAGCTAGTTAGATTTCTCACCCTGGTCAACTTGTCGACCATCAACTACAAACCACTGATCACACACCATCGGTGGTGGAGGGTGGTGGGGACTGGCCTTTGCAGCCAACGCTAGAATGATTTAAACCAACGAGATACGATCATTTCTTTCACTATCAGATAAATGATTGTTGATGATGAGAGATTTCATCTCTTCTTTAGCTAATCATCAACTCCTTCACAGATCCTGATCCTCCTCAAGACTACGATGCTCTCAATGAAAACTTTTTCATTGAACGAAGTGGAATTCTTAATGAGATATTAGGATCACATTGGCAGCCTTTGGAGTTTGTTTCATCAAAAGACACAGATGAAGTTGAAGAAGTAGATGCAGCTCCTAAAACAACGTGATCAATTTAGATATCTTTAAAACATTCAATGTTTTTGCATCTTTTTTTGAAGCTTTCCTATTGAAGGAAGTTGACGTCAAAGAAGATTTTTTCGTATTTAGTCATCTTGGTTTCTGATAATGTTAAAGTTTCAGCTTGTGTTCATGTTTTCATTACAATGTTTTAATAAAAGTTCTTCCAGTATTCATCTTCTATTTTCTTTTGAAATTTTCTAATAGTTAGATAAGAAACCAACAAATTTGGATGACTACTTTAGAAGCTTCCCTGAAACTTTCATTTGTTGGTTGGAAATCATCAATCATTAGTAAATACACTACATATTTGCTTTTAGTCGTTTCAAGAACATCAATTGGTTGATTTAATGAAGTGAAACATATGTTGCTATTGCAAGTAACTTTGTAAATAAATTTAATTATTTAACTGATGTGATTTAGATTTCTTTCAACATTTTTCATCACTAATGTAAAAATAAATAACAGTTTTTGTAAGTTAGGAATATGATAGAAAATATTTGCCAGTTTGTAGACGAAATAGAAATGTTGATGCTGACTTTGTAGAGTAAGATCTACAAGATGTTGATCTTGCAGATTTGTAATTGAAAAAATACTTTATAAAAATTAAAATATCAAAATAATTTGAAGTTTTTTCAAGAAACAAAATTTGTAAATTCTTTTATCTGATAAAAATTTGAAAATAAAAGTTTAAAAAGTTACATTGCTTCGTAATTTTACAAACAGTTTCAGTTTTAACTGTTTATTTGCAAGTTTCATTAAAGTTACAGCAAACATCACTAAGTGAAATCGTAGATGTCTTTAATTCATTATATCATTAAATTTATAATATTTACTGAGTGGTTTTTATACAAAACTTCAAAGGTTTCAAGCCGATCAAAAATAACTTACTTCAAACAGAAAACTTAAAAGGCTAACAAAAGCCTTAAACATGTTTTGAAAGTAAAAATATAAAATCGACAGTTAAGTAAGTTAGAAGTAGTCACAAACTAACTCTATTATTTATTTATACCACAACAAATTATGCATAAATTAAAATTGGAAAAAATCGAATACAAAAGTAATGAACAAAGTAATGTATGTTGATATAAAAAGGGTGTGCTTTGTAAAATGGTATTTACCATTAAATTAGAACTAGAATACTAAAGATATTTGCGTTGCCAAGAGTGTTTCATTTAAAGTGGTATTCTTTTCTGCAAGTTTCGGCTAGAACCTCTTCTCTTTATAAGACAGTTTACAGAGCAATAATTTTACTGATAAACTTGATTATTAACCCATTTTCAAGGTTTTTGTAATTTTTTATGATAAGAAGTTTATTTGTAGTTTTTTTTAATATTATTAATAATATTACATTCTATAAAGAAGTTATTATAAAAAAAAGATTAGAATCTTGCAAATATTTTCTTAGGAATACAGATAAAATAAACTACCTTTGAAGAAGCTGCTTTGTTAATGCGATAAGCATAAAGATGTTTGAGTTTGTTTTTTATACTTTAAGCTTTTAGAGTTTAAAAACATTTGCGAATTGTCTGATGAGTCAAACTTTTCAGCTTTTTTTTTTATTTATAATCTTATTCAATTTGTTAGTCTAAAAATTAATAAATTTGATTTTAGCTGCCAGGAAATTATTTGAAGTAATGTTTGAATTATCTTTAAAAGATACAGAAAATTAGACAAAAAAGATTTTATTACAGAATAAAATTAATTTCTTCCAAACATGAATAAAGCAGTTGTTAACCTAAAGTAACTAAAGTTATTTTAAGTTAATTAAATTTGAATCTTATTACGTTATCAGAAATTATTTTATCGAAAATTACGAATAAATCAACATTTTGAATAAATCGTACAACAATATCTCTTAAAAAAATATTTATCTAACAAGATTTTTGAAAGCAACTGGTCCTTTTGTTACCAATTGAATGATTAATGAAAGCTTATTTTGGAGTGAATAGTAATCAAATTAAAGATATCAGGATGTAGTTAAAAACCAACAACCTTTTTTCATATTTTTGTCATGTTTTAAATCTTCTAAAATTTCTTGAAAATTAAGTGATTGTTTGCTGATTTCTTAAAATTTGATCTATTGTGTGTATGTTATTGAAACATCTAAAATAAACTTTTTGTGAAGTTTATATTTTTATCTTTGTCAAATAACACTCCTTAAAAACACACTTTTAGTTTCATTATTTTTACTTAAAAGTGCAATAAAAAAACTCAACTGATAAAACTCAAGAGCTGAAAAGTAATTACAGATATAACTAAGACACTAAAGATTTATATTCTTGTCAACTTTGATGAAAATGCAAACAAAATTTATTAAGAAAGTAAACCTTTACTTTAAACTTACTTTAAAGTTTAGTTGTAACAAGCACACACTTCAACAACAGTCTGTTTATTAACCAACTACAAGCATATCAATTAAGTAACTCAAGCTATTTAAGAAGTCATTTTTTATACTTCAGTTTAGTTGACGATCATTATTGAGTTAATGACAAGGTTTTACACTTTCTAAAAGGTCTAAAGTAATTTTATAAAAAGTTAAAGTTTAATTTGTCATTGACAGACATAATTTTATTTCAAAGATTTATATTTTGTTTTTAATTTCTACTTTCATTACAAGAGCACTGAGTGAACCATCACAAGTAGTGGACCAGCTCAGCCATCAAGTTTGGATTTGGAAAGTCTTATGATTAGAAAATGAAGTAATAACGACTTTTCTCGACAACAGAATACATATGGATGAAGATCTTAGAAAATCGAGAAATTTAATTAGTAGAAAAAAAGAGTTTAAAAGTCGATTGCCGGTGTTAAGTTCAGTTCAACCAGAAACCAATAAATCTTTCAAAAAGTCACAACGAATTTTGAAGAAAACTGAAGACAGTAAAATTCCTGTATATGATCGAAATCTTCTAAAACTCAACTTTCAACAGCCACAAAGCTTCAAATTAAGTTCTTCTTTTGCTCTACTACCTCCAATTTCAAATGACTCCACTCCTCAATCGCACAGAAAAAAGAATCGAATAAGAAAATCAAGAGAATATAAAGTTAAAGATTTTTTTGTGAAATCGAAGAATCTGATCAAAATCACCGGGAAAGAGCTAAGCAAGTTCCCGCTGACAGTATTTCAAGTACCCGGTATTGAAACTTTGATTTTGAGTCCTGAGCGTGAAGCTTGCTTAAATGTAAGATTTAATTCTATTTGAAATAAATTAATTTCTAAAAATTTCAAAAGCTGGACTCTTAAATAAAAGATTGTTACTTAATACAGCTTCAAAGACTGATTTTTGACCAAGTCTTTTAAGAGCTTTTAAAGTATAAATTTTTTATTATGTAGAAAACTGATGATTTTTATAAATACTTAATTAATAGCAAAAATACTTTTTGTGTTTCGTTCACGTCTGTATTTTGATAAAATTTTTGTTTTGTGTCTCTAGTTAGATCTCAAACAACTTACATCTATTTAGCATTTTAATCTTTAAAAGTTCTTTTGCCAATAAGCTCAGAAAGTAGTATCTTTCGGTGGTTTATATTCTGAAACAATATTTATCTGTCTACTTTAAATTATTTGTTGTTTCAACAGTTTAAACTTCCCCGTTTACCAAAAGAAATTGCAAACATGGTGGAACTAAAAACTTTGATTCTTGACACAAATGAGCTCGAAGAGTTACCTCCAGAAATCAACAGACTACACAATCTAGAAACTTTAGTTCTCAGTAACAACAATTTAACTTTTCTTCCCGACCAATTTCAGCAATTAGGAAACTTGACAGACTTGCATTTAGCTAACAACAGGTTTGATGTTGAAATGTAGAAATTCAAAATTTGATTTTTATGATATTTAGGTTTGCTGATTTTCCAAATGAATTGTGTCATTTGCCGAAATTGAAGTTTCTAGATTTGAGTGATAACTCTCTCATTGAATTAGAAAATGAAATTTGGTTGCTAGCGGATACTCTTACGACTCTCTTACTTGCTTACAACCATCTTGTTCGACTTCCAATCACTTTTTCAGCTCTTCACTCTTTACAAACCTTATGGCTTGGTAAGATCTAATAATTAGATGATCCAAAATAAAGTTTACTGAAACCATTCAATTTTACTTCAAGGTGATAACCACTTGACTGCCTTGCCTGAAGATTTTGGTGATCTCGTAAATCTGGATTGGGGCAGGGAACCTTTTTCAGCAAATATTGATCACAACCCACTGGTAAGGCCTCCTTTGGATATCTGCAGGGCTGGCGTAAGTTCAATTAGAAAATATTTTGAAGATTTGGCCCAATCTAAAAACAGTTCAACTAATCAATTTAAAAAAGTAACCAGCAAAAAGAAAAAGTTGAAATAGTTTAGAAAATTTGATTAGAAATGTTGTTATTCCCGGTGTAAGAGTCATCGACTATTTGTTTTATTTTGATGTGCAATACAATAGCACAAGACGTTTGCTGATATTAAAAAAGAAATATTTATTCATGTGAGCATTTGTGTCGACTGCTGTTGAAAGTTTATAATGAAATAAACTATCACAAATAAAATTTATCACGATTCCAATATTTTGGTAACTCAGTTTACAGAAGCTTTTTTTCACTTTTAGTCAAGAAAAGTACAATTATTATAAGTATGATGCTATTGGCTGACTTAAAACAACAATCTCCATGCTTTACTTGGAGTTTGAGCAAGTAATACTTACACCAAATCACACTTCTTTTTATTCTGTAAAAAATCAGAATTTATTGAATCAAAGTTATTTTTTAATTTCAGTTTTTTGTAAAGACTGATAAAAAAATTACAGAAATCAATTTATTAATTCATAAATTTAATAAAACAAAGATTTTTTTTATCTTTTAAGTAATAAACAAATTGTAAAATTGTTGTTGATTCAAATCTGAGAATTATATTTAATATTATTTGAATTTTCCACTGAATAAATATTTGTTCACAACATTTTGTAGAGTTTAAAATATTGCACCAATATATTTGATGAAAACAAAATTACGAGTAGTTAAAAGTTAATAAGAAAATTTATTCAAGTAAAACCCTAAACAATTATTAATCATAAAAAGCAATTAATCAAATATTTAAAATTGATAACTAAACTCTGGGTAAAATACTTTATAAATTAATGTTTAATTACATATTTTTATCTTAACCATGTATAAATTAACTTCGTCATATTATCAATAATTCAATAATTGTTTCAAATAATTGTTTACAAAATTAACTTGACATCTTAAATCCACAAAAATCAACATTGAAATTTTTGATTAATTTCATGATCACAAATATTTGAACACATTTTACTTTTTTTATCATTTTTATGACTCGTCAAATGTTATTTACAGAAAGCAACAAATTACAATTTGAAAATTTGATGTAGAAACACTTTACCGATAATTGTGTTAGCAATAAAAAAAAATCAGTTAAAGTAAGTAAAGATACTAGAAAAAACATTAATATATTTAAATATATTTATATAATTGATTTTCTAAAATTCTAAAAATGTAAACTCCTTTTTTCAATTCAACTTTTAGAAAGCTTTTATCACTCTTGATATTTTTGAAAGAACAGATTAATTTCAAAAGTACAAATGATGTTTATGGTTCAGATGTTCTGAATACTGAGAGGTTTTATCGTTTTTTAATTTGTTTTATATTTGGTTTTGCAAAGATTGTTATTGACGAGCCCAAAACAGTATTTATATAAAAGATGAAGTGAGTATAATAAATAATATTAAAGATTTATAAAGTTATATTTTATGTTTATCCATTAATCTTCTGGAAACTATAATTGAATATAAAATTTTATTATTTTTGTTGAATTATGTCAAACTTGAAACCAGATTACAGTTTTTACAAACATATTTTTAAAGATTAATTTTATCTAGAAAGTAATTTCAAACTTAGGTTAAAAATTCTGAGATTTATTTTCAAACTTAATTAAGCACTTACTTAAATATTTCAAGAAACGAAATTCAAGAATTTGTTTTACAAAAGTTCTTTATTTAAAAATAATAATTGCCTCTAAAAATTTTAATTTTTTTAATTTTCTTCAGTTACAGTCAAACTGAGATCAAATCTCAGACAATTATCTTTCACTACTTTTCTAAATAAAGTAAAAATAAAAAAGTTAAAATTCATACATGAAACCATGGATTATCATTTTACGGCAGAATAAAGCAGATCTTTGTTGAAAGATGTTGTTATGTCTGAAGTTTATATGTACAAACTCAAAAAACGAATTTTTTAGGATTGCTTTAATCCCATTGATTAAAATAATCTTAAAATTAAGTAAAAGTATTCTACAAGAGACCAATATTCTTTTGAAAACCAATTTGGTTGACTTTTTACTGTTTTCTTTATATATTTCAAATGGTTTAATTACCAATACATTCTCATCTATTTTCATTTAAATCGAACTTTTTGTTTTGTTAATTTTTGTAAACTAACTCAATCTAAAAAGATGTTAAAGTGAATGAAGGTATCAGAAAAACTAGAAAAAAATTCAAAGAAAAAGAGGGTTTAGTAGTTTTACCTCAGCAGCAAATCAGTAAGTAAAAAATGTTAGCCAAAAATATCCTTTTTAAGAATCCAAGCTTCATCAAGAAAGAACTAGAACTACTCTTGGAAATCAACTTTTAGGGAATCAGTGATTTTTTATGGCTTAGAGGTTTGAAATATTACAAAAGAGTTTTCATTCTTCTTAATTTTTCTTTAAATTTGATTTTACAAGATTTTTTGAACAAATCAAAGAAGAAAAATATAAATTAAGTTAATATTTAAGAGAGATTTTGTCAGTTTCAGATTCATTTTTAGAAATGTAGAAATGTAGTTCAAGAAACTAACTGGATACTAGCAAGATACTTTTTAATGAGAAATCATCAGGTAATAAAATTCGATAGAAAAAAATTAAAAGAAGTTCAACTTCAGAATCCTGAAAATGATCAATTTCAAACTTTTAAGTTTCAAATGATTTTTTTAAATCGATACTTTTTAGAGAAAATTGAAAACTAACAAATAATCTGTGTCATCTAGAATACAATTATAAAATGAAAACAAACATTACTCACGAAAGAATTACTAAACTATTTTCTACTTTAACATTAAAAACAAGAAATTTTTTTATACAATGATATATTTCTTTACTTAGCTACATCATTCACACAAAATTTGAAGAAGTAGTTTTAATTTCGAGTTGAAATCAAATGTCAATCAGATAACTATCAGCATCTTCAATTATCTTATGTTGGATGCTTTGCAAGATACTGCTTCACTCCTTCAGTAGCTTGTAAGCGTTTTTTCAAGTCATTCAAACAAGGGTAGTCCTCCAAAGACAATCTTGAATCATATCGAGCTTCGATAATGATAAAAAGATTCATAAGAGTCAAATCAGCATATGATGCTTTCTGTGAACAAATATACAAGTTTTAAAGTATATACAAGCAAGAAAAGAAATTGTTGTGACTTTTATTTTCAAATTAGAAAATAACTTGAAACATCACAACAATGATATTTGGTAAATTGAGGAATTAATAATTAACTAAAATCCAAGAAGTAAATCAAAGTATGTCATCATATCATCTCACATTTCCAATAAGAAACTTTGCTCCTCTTTCTTTCAGCTTCTTTTCCATCTTTGTCAAAGTTGGAATGATATGATCTTTAAAAGCAATCTTAGTTCCTTCTTCCTGTAAAAAGATTTGTTGTTGTTTCAACTTATTGAAATAATTAGAAAAATATTCTGACTTTTTTTTCTTCATCTTGTTCCATATATGGAATTTTACCAAAGACATCCATCAATGTTCCAGCTGCCATTTCGATATATGCTTGCTGCAATTCATCCTCACCATTTAATCTATACAGACTCGCTAAGTATCGAACAATCGCCCCATTTTCACATAGTGGGGTTCCATCAATGTAAAGTACAGGGACTTTACCGAAAGGAGTCTCTGAAAATCTTTTAAGTTGATGATTGTGGAGATAAAAATAAAAAGCTGTTAAGCACCAGGCTTAATTGTCGCCCATTCTTCAAATGAAAACCGGTGGTCCTCAAAATCGACTCCTGCAAATGCCAAGATAAGTCTGGCAACTTCTGCTCTGCCATTGATATCAAAGTAGCTTAACTTGAGTTTGGTCATACTTCAGTGATTTTAAGACTTTTGAAACAATGATGAAGCTGAATTAGATGTTAAACAATTTTAATGTCTTTGTAATAGCAACTGAAATAAATCTACATTTAATTTTGACTTTATTATCGAAGTATTCTAACTTTCTAATGATCTAAAATGAAAAAAAATCAGCAGAAAGTATTTTGCTTTGTAATTAAGTAAACTAAAATCAAAAGTTCTCATTTCGTCAATTTTTTGTCGTAACATTTACACTAAGCTTAACTCAAATATTTGAAACATTTCTAAATGCAGCTTTCTCATTCTACCTGTTCATGTTTTTGTAAAGAACAAATCTAAGTTGTGTTTAGCTAGTAATAACACTGAAATAATCCCAATACTGTTTCCTTTAAATTCAAATATCAAAACAAACAGTTTTCACAAACACAGATCTTTACTGCCTCTGCTGGACACAATGATTGCAGAAAGTATTTTATAAGCAGCAACTAAAGGTAAACTGCAAAAAGGGTTACGATTTCTAGCATAGTTTTTGAAAGTACATTTTAAAATAGTTAGAATGGTTTAATGTCATATGTTAAAAAACCGTAGCAGCTTCACAATACACTCATCTTCAATGGTTTGATGATTTTGAATAAAGATATTCTTTTAACTCATATTTATAGATAGTTGATTGAAAGTAATCTCTTCTCATAAGCTTTTATTTTTATATTCAGTTTGATTATCAATCGAATAAATTTTAAAATATTTCATTTGTTTATGAGAATGATTAAAATATATTTTTTAGAATGATTTTTTGAGAGGTACAAACCAACTTTTGTACAAGCTAAAATACTTTTAATGTTTAGAATTTTAGCTTTACATGTTGATAAGCAGAAAAATTATTTATAAATGTCTTACAATAGACTTTCAAATCCTCAGAGCAATTTCCTAATCGTTTTCAAACAATTATCTTTCTATATAAACAAATTTAAATAGACTGTAAATAATTTAAAACGATTTTTGAAATAAATATATCTTTCAAAAACCAAATTCTGTAAACAGAAGAAAATAAACTTATTTTCATGACATTTAACAATCTTTGTTTAGAAGATTTAATGTAGAAAATTTTGTGTAGAAACATTAACTTTTCAACTAAGATATAATTTGTCAAAAATTTTTTTGGTTTTATATATTGTTATCTAGAATATTTGTACTTCAGGTTGTTAAAGCTAAACATTTTACTGACTTTCAAAATATTTTAACAGTCTTTGTATTTTATGACATAATACAATAAGTTGTAGTGAGTGTTTGAAAAAATGTTTCATTTGTTTTCAGTTGTTCTTTTTTCAATCTAAAACTATTTAAAATGCTGATAAATCAAAGAATTTAAGATTGTCTTTCAGATAACAAATTAAAAAACATTGAAAGCTTCTTTAATATACAAGCTACTACATAATTATCAGCTAACTGCAAATGAATTTCATGGCTTACGTTATTTTTACGAATCTTAACAAAATATCTTTTGCAAGAATATTTTAAAGCAAAAGCGGTTTTGATGAGGAAAGTAAGTGATAATAACATCTATAAAAACTAAATACGAACAATCAGTTACTTACTTTAATACTATTTATTTGTTTAAATGGACAAAGAAAAATATAATATTATAGTTCAATACAACTTAGTCGTATTATTTTCAGTTAGTGGACATTCAAATTATTAGATCAGAAGATGCAGTGGGTAATAATAGATATGTAAAAATAGAAATGCTTTATTTGATAATCTTAAAAATTATCAATTTCAAACTTTTAAGTTTAAGTTTCAAATAATTTTTTTAAATCGATATTTTTTAGAGAAAATTGAAAACTAACAAATAATCTGTGTCATCTAGAATACAATTATAAATTGAAAACAAACATTACTCACGAAAGAATTACTAAATTATTTTCTACATTTAACATTAAAAACAAGAAATTTTTTTATACAATGATATATTTCTTTACTTAACTACATCATTCACACAAAATTTGAAGAAGTAGTTTTAATTTCGAGTTGAAATCAAATGTCAATCAGATAACTATCAGCATCTTCAATTATCTTATGTTGGATGCTTTGCAAGATACTGCTTCACTCCTTCAGTAGCTTGTAAGCGTTTTTTCAAGTCATTCAAACAAGGGTAGTCCTCCAAAGACAGTCTTGAATCATATCGAGCTTCGATAATGATAAAAAGATTCATAAGAGTCAAATCAGCATATGATGCTTTCTGTGAACAAATATACAAGTTTTAAAGTATATACAAGCAAGAAAAGAAATTGTTGTGACTTTTATTTTCAAATTAGAAAATTACTTGAAACATCACAACAATGATATTTGGTAAATTGAGGAATTAATAATTAACTAAAATCCAAGAAGTAAATCAAAATATGTCATCATATCATCTCACATTTCCAATAAGAAACTTTGCTCCTCTTTCTTTCAGCTTCTTTTCCATCTTTGTCAAAGTTGGAATGATATGATCTTTAAAAGCAATCTTAGTTCCTTCTTCCTGTAAAAAGATTTGTTGTTGTTTCAACTTATTGAAATAATTAGAAAAATATTCTGACTTTTTTTTCTTCATCTTGTTCCATATATGGAATTTTACCAAAGACATCCATCAATGTTCCAGCTGCCATTTCGACGAAAGCTTGTTGCAAAAGACTCTCACCATTTAGACCATGAAGACTCGCTAAGTATCGAACAATCGCCCCATTTTCACATAGTGGGGTTCCATCAATGTAAAGTACAGGGACTTTACCGAAAGGAGTCTCTGAAAATCTTTTAAGTTGATGATTGTGGAGATAAAAATAAAAAGCTGTTAAGCACCAGGCTTAATTGTCGCCCATTCTTCAAATGAAAACCGGTGGTCCTCAAAATCGACTCCTGCAAATGCCAAGATAAGTCTGGCAACTTCTGCTCTGCCATTGATATCAAAGTAGCTTAACTTGAGTTTGGTCATACTTCAGTGATTTTAAGACTTTTGAAACTATGATGAAGCTGAGTTAGATGTTAAACAATTTTAATGTCTTTGTAAAAGCAACTGAAATAAATCTACATTTAATTTTGACTTTATTATCGAAGTATTCTAACTTTCTAATGATCTAAAATGAAAAAAAATCAGCAGAAAGTATTTTGCTTTGTAATTAAGTAAACTAAAATCAAAAGTTCTCATTTCGTCAATTTTTTGTCGTAACATTTACACTAAGCTTAATTCAAATATTTGAAACATTTCTAAATGCAGCTTTCTCATTCTACCTGTTCATGTTTTTGTAAAGAACAAATCTAAGTTGTGTTTAGCTAGTAATAACACTGAAATAATCCCAATACTGTTTCCTTTAAATTCAAATATCAAAACAAACAGTTTTCACAAACACAGATCTTTACTGCCTCTGCTGGACACAATGATTGCAGAAAGTATTTTGTGAGCAGCAACTAAAGGTAAACTGCAAAAAGGATTACGATTTCTAGCATAGTTTTTGAAAGTACATTTTAAAATAGTTAGAATGATTTAATGTCATAAGTTACATCTACACTATAATCTTTTTCATGGACGTAACATTTGCTCTTAATGTTTTGCTGTTAGAAAAACATTTGTAATAATTTTCAGTTTTAAATCAAAGTTTTAATTCGAGGATTAGGATTTTTATGATAAATTGATCACTTATAATGTTGATGACCTGTTTCTTCCTGATTAAGTAGACTGACTTTTATTCAGTAATTTTAGTTTAAGTTCAAGTAAATATATTTTAAAGCAATTAAATATTTGTTGAAACATTATCAAAATATTTCAGTTAGATTTGAACAGCTGATGCAATTTTGAACTTATTAAAGTTCATGTTGAAAAATTCAATAAAATTCAAATTAATATCATCAAATATTTGATTTTATGATGGAAGCAATTTCGGATTTGATTGTAAATAAATTCAACATCTTTTTCCAAAGTAGCATTTATTTTCGAAATATTTTGTTTTCTCAAATTTTTTTTCAATAATATGCTCAAAACAAGAAGGTGAACCACAAATTTTCATAATAAAACTTTTGCGGTTCTATTTCATGTTCAGTTTTGCGAATGACTGTATGTCAAAATATTGAAATTTATTATTATAATCAAGTATAAAAGAACAAAAGTTGAGATTTAAAGAATTGAGAATACTTTTATCTCGATGATTAAAGTAAGCTTTAAATTGAACTCAAGTTTTTGAGTTAGACTTTTCAAACTTACATCTAAAAAATTTCTACTTTTATTATTAACTAAGATTTCTTTGTAAGAAGAAATAACTTCTTTTGTATTTCAAAATATTAACATAAGAAACCAAAAATCATTTTGAACTGAAACCATGGTAAAAATATCCAAGGGCTAAAACAAATATCTTATTATGTTATGAGCTTATTTTACAAAAGTTCTTTATTTAAAAATCATATTTACTTTTAACGATATCAAATTACTCAAGTTTTTTTAGTTTCAGTCAAACTGAACAAACTTCAGACAATCATTTTGCTTTTACTACTTTTCTAAATAGTCTAAAAATTGAAATTTAAAAATTCTTAGATATAAACATCAGTTGTTTTATGTATTGTTGTATCAATATGTTAACATTTTATCAATGTGAAGCATTGTCTACAAAAATGTGGATATAAGAATTTGATCTTATTCAAAAGTAGAACAAGCGATATTAAATATTCTTGTTTTAAATTCAGTATTCGCAACTTAAAAGCATTTTTTATTCAGCAAACAAACTTTCAATTCTTTTGCTTAGAACTAAACCATCATCTGAAAGCAAATTTTTTATAATAATTTACCCAACTTCTAGAAAAACCATGATATCGACATCATGATGTAATTCTAAAACTAGCATCTGATTTCCACGCAGTTAGCTTCAAAAATATTTCAAACTTACGTAATTTAGTTGTTAAATTAAATGCTGCGTTTAGTTGAAGTTTATCTTCTAAAGTCATCACTTCTTTAAACAGATCAAAATTGATAATTATTATGTTCTATGAATTTAGGATTAATCAAAATTGAAACGAATTATTTAGATCCAAATATTAAAATTAAAAGCAAACATAAAATTCATTTTTTATCTAAATATTTCATCAAAGTTTTGTAATTTTTAAAGTTTTTTTAATGAAATGGTTCAAATTTATGAGTTTTTTGAAGTTTTATACATACTGCTTTCATGTTAGTACTAACAAAATTACTTTGTGTTTCAATTTGTTAAGTGTAAGTTGTGAATGTTTTAAAGAAGAGATCTCTATTATATAACCTATATACTTGAAATTAAGTGAAGAAATAAGCTGAAACTTATTAGTCAGGAGCAAAAAAAGTCATTAATAATCTTGTGATTTCAATTTTCAATGTCATAAAATTACAAATTAATTTTAAAAAACTAATTTTAGAATTCAGCAAAATGTTGAGAAATTTAAGTTTCAAATAGTTTGCTAATTGCTTATACTGAAGAGAAAGTAGATTGTTTCTGACAGACATGTTGCTTCGTTAACTTTTATTAGGAAATTGCTAAGTATTTGAAAGAATAAAAATAAAATTTTAATGAAAGAAATTGTACAAACTTTTCTTTAGTATTTATTAGTATTTATTGCAAATATTTTATTTCATTTTAATTTTGTTTAGAACAAAACTGATCAACAAATTGTCATGATCAACCTATTGTTGAAAATAAAAATGTTTGCGTTTACCTTCGACAAATGATGGTCGCGTCAAAAACGTGGTTGACGTTTTATTATCATCAGATAATGCACTAGCATCATAAGATCATTAACTTTAAGTGAACTATAGGACATTAAGAGTAATGAGATTAAGAAAATTTGTTCAAATAGTTTCTGTCTATAATTAGATAGAACTTAGATTTCTCTAGAATATTTATGCTCACAGATTTTTAAGATATTTTTTAAAACTCTAGTTTTATATTCAGGTAATATTTCAAAATATATAAAGAAATTCATCTATAAAATTTGTGTTTTAGATTTATTAAATATTTTTTATTTTACTTTTTATTAAAAAAAAAATCAAAAAAAAGTTAATTCATATAGAGCTTTAAATTATCCATTTTCTTTATTAAGTTTTGATAAATTTTCGTTCAAAAGATAATAATAAAACTGAAGTTTTTTTGGTATTAAATTCATTCAAAAAGTGAGCTAAGAATAAAAACAAGAAAGTTTTTTTAGTTTTTTTAAAGTAAACCTTTGTAATTGTTCAAGAAATGATCGCTAATTTAACTGATCATCACAAAGAAGGAGAGCAGCTCACAGGATTACCTTTAGAGCTTATGATAGCTTTCCTGGTTACATCGCTCTTTGGAATTGCTAGTAAGAGTGAAAAGTTGTTGAATTTGAAAAATTATAATATTTTCAATAAAAAAAAAATTACTGCTAAATTTAACATTATTACAAAAACTCATCACTTCTACAAAAGTTTTGCGATTTTGAAGATTAATAATCTTTTAGTTTTATAATTTCCAGATAAACAAATATTTCGTAAAAAAATTTTCATCTACTTTATTCTTTAAGATTTTAGATAACAGACAAAAATTATAATAAACGAAGTTAGTAATTATCGATTAATCATATCTTTACTAATTAGTTATTAAAATTGTTAATTTATGACTAACTGAACGTTAAACATCAGACATGATGATCAACAAATGACATACCTTGATAAAAAATCCGCAAAATTTATATATGTCTTCGAAAATAAAACTTGAAATGAAATAAAATTTTATATAAAAGTTTTAAATTGATGTAATAATCTAAATTTTAATTCCTGCAAATTTAACATTTATTTTACGGTTTTATTATTCAATTTTTCTTCTAAGATTAGTTCAAAAAAAGATTTTTATTGATCTCTCCAGCGTTGTTAGTACAAATTATGTCTCGAAGTTTTAGATCTGATAAATTTCTGTGATATCTTTATAGATCAAATTAATCAATCCACAGAAACAACCAAATATTTGATAAGATCGAAGACAAAACTTTCATTAAAAATAATTTGAGACAAATTGAAATCTTAAAACTAAATTAATCAACCTAATTAGGCTGTTATCGTATTTTTAACCTTAAAACACTTTTAAGACTTCTTGTAAAATCACGTGACAAATGTGGCTCCATAAATTATGTATGAATTAAGATTTAAGTTATAGATGATTTAATTTCTAAATTAAATTATTTTTATTCTAATAAAAGGTTATCTGGGAAAACATTTAATTCTGTTCTAACATTATCATTTTACACTCTTGTTATCGTCTACTTTTGATTAAAATTTTTCACCAAATTAAAAATGTTTTTTTTATAGTGAACCTCTTCTCAATTATTTTATTGGTAGTTAACATGAGAAAAAACATAATGATCTTACCAAAAACTTACGCAATTTATGTTATCTCTCTGGCTGTGGGAGACATTGGATTATTATTTGTAGTAGGGATAGTTAAGTAAGAAATATTTATTTATTGAATACTATTGAAACATAATTTTTATTAAAAATTTTCTAATTTTAAGATGATTAACTGAGTTAATTAAAATCTGTTACTTTGAGTTTGAAAAGTTATAAGCTTTAAAACACGATTGAATTTTGCGACTTCATGCAACATAAAACGTCGTTATTTTTAATACAGGTACACGTTGATAAGTGCGTTCTACGACCCATTTCTACATCATTATTTCTATGAAAAGTACATGTGTAGACTGCTTCGACTTTTTATGCACGGATTCCATAACTCTACAAGTTGGATTTTAGTGTGTATGACGTTTGAACGATTCATGGCTTTGTGCTTCCCCCTCAAATACCAGTCTTTTCATAATAATACATTATTTGTGGAAAGAGTAAATTACCTTCATATTTTAAAAATACTGAATTTAAATAATATTCTTACAGCACTTTAAAAACGAAATATTGTGATGATGTAACCATCTTGTTTCCTTTCTAAGCTTTGACATAAAACGTTATGAGCAGTTACAAATAGTGTTGAATATTTAATCTATTTTTACTAAAATTAGAACATTATTTTTTCTACTTCTTTGATTAGAGTATTTATTTCATTATAATAGTATTCAACATATTTTTATATAATCTTTCATCTACTACAAGCTACCAAAGCTATTAATCTTTTTCATTCAATTTTTTATAGCTGGTTAAAGTTGTATTCTTCTTATCCTTCTTAATGGCTGCCCCGTTTATGGCTGCTGGTCCAGTGTACAAAGATGAACACAACACAAGGTCTTATACAATATTTAACTTGCCTAAGATTTTACAAATTTATACAATGTGATATTTAACTGAGTTGATATTCTAATGACTAAGCCAGTCTAATTTTACTTCATTATTCAAGATAATTTTGCAAACAATAATGAGTAAAACTTAATGAATTTCAGCGTCATCGTTTGTTGCTCATTGACTTCAGTTTTGACCTCTCACCATGCATTTATTATCAATGCAGTTTTTCACATCGTGATTTCTATAACTTTGCCATATGGTTTGCTGGTTTTTTTCACAGTTTCTATTTTGATAGCTTTAAATGTAAAACGAAATCAAGCTTCAAAAATGATATCAAGGAAATCAAAACGTATCTCAGTAAGTTTGTTTACTTTATATTTCTATAAGAGCTTTTCCTCAATTGAAGTTTAAAAATCACTTTTAATTAAACCTTTCGCGCAACAGTCAAATCTGAAATATTTTTTAAAATATCGATATGAATATAGATAGACGTTTAAAAAAGGGCTGATTAAATTGTAATCCAAATGATTAAACTCAAACACAATTAAGCCGTAAAGTTGATTTGCAATCGAAACTTAATTCATTTAACGTTGCAGGCGACCAACAATTTTCTTTTGAAAAAAAACTATTAGTTTTAGATAAACGCATCATGTTGTCATGTGGGTTTTTTCGATATTAAATTTGTTTCTTATTCATTTTAGATCATGATGTTACTTGTTTGTTTATCTTATATCCTTCTATGGGCTCCTCAATTAAGCTCATTAGTGGATCACTCTGATGCACATTCTAACAGATGTGAAGCACACGCTAGTGCGGAACCCTGGCAAGTACTCTGTGCTCTGAGTAACTCTGTTTGGAACTTCTTTTTGTACTGTTTAACAATGAAGAAATTTAGAATAGCTGTCTTGAGTGTATTTACAAATAGAGTTAGAGTCAACGACGTTTCATCAACAGTATCATAAAATGACATTTTGAGCAAACTTCCAGCTTTAGTCTTAAAGATTTTAGCTTAGTGATAAAACTTTCTGAACTTTTATCAATTTTTATCATGCTGCCTTACTCAGAAATATCTACAGAATCCTCCAAATCCGAAATCACACACATCACACCTATTACAGTTTTATTTTTGTAAATTAACATTTAGAGATGAAGTTTTTCTTTGAATAACTTTCAAACTTACCAAAAAGTTTATCTTTCTATTTTTAATCGTAATTAAATTAGTGATAACAACTTCTTAATAAATATTATTCAAGATTGTCATCCGACTTTCTGTGTATTTATTCTTTTGTATTGTTTATAAGCTGATAAGTATTTTAAAGAAATTAATAATTTAATCAGGGAAGTTATTTCAATAACTGCATAAGCTGTATTTGGCAGATCAAAAAATACAACTTTGATTCCTGGCAGGAAAAGGTAAAAATCAAGTGGGCTTAATTAGCGACATTTTCAAGAAAATCATCCTACACTAATTTCAAAGAAATATCCTTTTTTCAACTCAATTTGTAAATAATCAATAATTTCCAGTGCAATCTGTCAACGTTTGATAAAATTGTTGTGCAATTTGTGATCATTGAAACACTTGAAAAGATGTGACCACAAAATAACTTTAAAAAATCGATTGATTTAGGGAAACAACTGTAAAAATGTGAAAATAAATTGAAAATGTGGGCGGAGATATTACAGAATATCGATAAGAATTATGAATTGCCTAAATATCTAATTGAACGTTCAAGAAGGGACCCACATGTTACCATGACTATCAGGGGCATCTCTGTGTGCCACGTCCCAAGTCCAAGGCTGGTCCTCTTTAGTATATGAGACCATTGGAAGCTCTATATGAATGGGAAGACCGCTCTTTGTATCTTCTTCATAAGAACACAATCGGAAGTGGTTAGCTTTGCCACCTAGAACAAATTTAGGTAAAAATAAAACTCCTAATTCATATGATCTAAGCGATAAGCGGGTAGCTGCTTTATTTAGGGACCCCCAGGCAGATTTGGAGAGATTGGCACTGGTTAGTAGGAACCATGGTGCTCTGATATTAGTTTCAAAAGGTGAAACTCGGAAATAAGTTTTGATATGAGGCGATGCTTGAGTTCTTCCACAATGACCAGCTTTCCAACGATGCATTAAAGCAGTTAACCAAGGTTGTTTCGCTGATGTACTAGATGAATAAGGTAAAGAAGCCCCAGCAGGGTAACCTTCTAAGCTACAACGAACATCATCAACAGATGGAAAGATCAGTTTGCAGCTTGGCATCCTTCGTAAACCAACTTCATTTTTACTTGATGCAAATGTAGCTAGAAGCTCAGAACATAACCAGGCGTCCCTGTCCTTGCCCAATGAACCGATACTTGAAAACTGGGCAACTACAGGCCATGAAGGGTCGGTTCTGATAGCATATTCTTTAAGTAACTTCCGTAGTTTGAGATGACCCCAAGATGCTGGCCCAGCATCATGAGAACCAGGTACAGAAGCTACTAGTGCCACATTAATTGCTGAAAAGTCATGAGATTCAATTAAACTGATCCAAGAAGAAAGCTCTTTTCGTTTATAAGCTTTTAGATAAGCGAGCAAGTCACTTCGAAATCGCGTTTCGCTGTCATGGTTACTGTCATTAGATGACCGAGGTAATAGTGGACTGATCCATATTCCCTGGGTCTTTTGAGACCAATCACCTTGGACCAGGTTTGCAGTGGTTACAACAACTCGTAAACCAGTTTGATAATTAAGCAGCATCATTTTAGTGTGATGTGTTCCGTAAGGAATTGGTAGATCCGCTTGACAAAGTGTGATGTTGCTGAATGGTTGGCATTGGTTTTGTAAATCTTTTTTTTGTTGACCCTTATCACCATGTACTAGAAGTAAAGGAAGATTTTTAAAAGATTGTGGGTATTGATTCATCAACCAATCTACATCAAAACAATAGTTGAAGTGAGCAGAAGATGTAAGTTGTCCCATTTTTTCTGAAAGAATATCTTCAAGTGATAAGGAGTTGGGCAGAAGTTGTTGCTCATAATCAGTTGGTTGCTTGCAGATATGATTGAAACTTGATGAAATTCCAGATACAGTTGTTAGTAGAAAACGATGAGGGTTTGAACTTTCAATTACTTCCAGTGGATTATATTCATCTAAAAAATATGATGCTAAGTTTTAAAGATATTTTAAAATTGATTAAACCGATAAAATATAAAACATAATACTTATATATTATTAAAATTTAATTCATAATAAATATTATTCATCATCTGATTATGTTTGTTGAAAATGTAAACTATTAAGATGATTTTTTACTACTTTTATTAAATCTAAATATGATCAATGAGATAACTTGAAGGTTAGAAAATGTTGTTTTATAAAATGTGACCTTAACCTTTATATGAAATCTTTCAGTTAAGTTCAAAAAATTATATTTCTAAAAAATGTCAAAACACTTTCAATTATACTTAAATGGGTTAAGTTTTAACAACTAAAAGTGATTATAAGACATCAATTAAAATAGAGTTTTGTCAAGATATTTATAACTAGGTGTTTGATGATAACATTAATTAAAGAGAAGTGTAAAAATTTTTATGAAAATTCTTTGATGAATAATTATCTAATTTACAATTGTAAGTTAAATTGTAGAAAATTCAAAAGTTATATCATAAAACAAACTAACCAGAAATAGTAAAATGTGATCGTGACTTTTTACTTGATACACCATCTTCTAAATCTCCATCAAGCTTTCTTTTTTGATGAGAAAACTTTTTAAAATGATTTGGATTTTTTCTATAACATTTTGATCCATATGAACAAGGAGGTACATCTTGTTTAGTAGAATCTTGATCAACTTGTTTGGAAGCTATATCATTAAGTAGTGATGTTTTTATATTAGCAGGGCTATGAAACTTGATATCAGTTTTTGGCAATAAGCTTTCATTTTCATCTTCTTCTCCACTGCTTGATAAAACCCATACGTTTTCATTAATAGACATGCTTTCTACTTTCATTTTTCTGTATATCAAATTTTCAACAAATGTTAATACGTTTTTAAACTAAACAGTCTCATCAAACTTTAAATCTATGAGAATTTTATAAACAGAAACTTAAAATAGTACATAAAAATATTTCAACAAACTTAAATTTATCTAAATAGATAAAAAAACTAAGCTATGTGTTACAACAGATATGTTTTTACATAAATATTTTACAGTACACAGATTATATACCCAAGAAAAGTTTTTTTCTTTTGAAAGATGAAACAGCCTAGAGAAAAAACTAAAAGAATTTGACCAATAGATTTTAGTACATGTATAAGAAAGTCATTTTATCTTGCTTTAATTTTATGAGCAGAGAATAAAAAATAATAAATTATTAAAGGTAACTCAATAACTTAGCTAAATAAAACCGTTTACTTTAATGATGATTTAGGCTTTAAAGTTATTTATATGAAAAAGGTAAGATTTTGTGTAATGTGTTCTAAATAAGCTTCAATATATTCATTAAAATCTATAATTGAAATCATGAATCTAATTGCTAAATAAATATAGTTTACAAAATGTCATGGCAACTAACAGTGAAATAAGTTATATGTATATAAGGTTAAGGAGATTTTTTTCTAAACCAGTTTCTTAGCTTCAAAAAATCCCTTCAAGTGCTTCATTTGCCATAAACCAGCTACAATCAACAACAAAGTTTGCCCAATAGACCACCATAAAACTCTTTTGTTTGTACTTTCACTGGTTTGTCTAAAACGATTTTCACGAATTCTTTGATAATTTTGTTCTTTTTGAATTTGTTCAACCTGATCAAGAAGTTGGCGAACACGAAGTTGAAGTTCTGTTAATTTATCTTTTGCTGCTATCTTACTATAATCATTTGTGTTTTCACCAATTTGAATGCTAAAGTCAACTCTTATTTTACCACTAGCAAAAAAAGACCATTTAGTTGAATTTGAATGAAGACAAATATGTTGCTCTCCTGGCTTATGAGTTGTAAATGCAAAAGTACCTTGAGACCCATAAGCTTTAGATAAAACAATTTGACCATCAGGGTCTTTAACTTCCACGTGCATTCCCATACCTGGAGCAGAGTTTACATAAACACCGGTTTTCTTGTCTAATAATTGAGCTTTATAATTTGCTTTCACCATAGTATCTTCAGGTAACTCCTCAATAAAACACTTTTTTTCTTTTTCTCTCCAATGTAGAAATAAACTCCAGAACAAAGATGTAAGATTTCAAGTAAAATAAAAAGCTTATAAATCATTTTCGGATATTAAAGTTAAAAAAACTTTTAAGAACAACTGAAGATGAAAATATATTTTGAAATGAAAATTATAAAATGTAATTATAAATTAACAATAAATTTATTATAAATTGGAATGTTAAAGGTAAAAATTATAATTTTTTTAAATAATTTTTTTTATTACAAACAAAGTTTATATTTAAATTGTAATAATTCAGTTTGATTAGATTTTATATAGTGAAACCTTTTAACAAATAAGCTTAGTTTGTTAAAATCAACAAATAATGCAACCCAAAATTAGTTCAATTTTTCTATCCAAATAATGCCTATGAAAAGAAATGTTTAGTAAGTACCTCATGTTATGATGAACAAAAACTGTATCAACTAAAATCTCTCAAACAAACATTTTGGTTTATTTTATCAAATTATTTAAAATTTAGAAATTAAGCAAATCATCGTAAAAAGATAAAAAAATCGAATATAAATTATATAAATTAATATAAATTATACAATAAGTTATTCATATAAATAATAGACAAAATAAATAAGAAAAACTAAAACACTTTCTGACTGGTTGATCTTATATGTATATTATAAATTGCATAAACTTGTATATACTTTTTTGTACTAATTTGGAAAAGTATAAATTTTTCTTTAAATGAATGAAATAATTTTTATCGTCAACGATTAAGTATCAAAGTTCTATAAATACTTTAGCGAAAAGAAGTACTAAGCGTGGCATTTAGCTTTTATTTAGCTTCAAAAAATTCTTAACAGTAGTTTTTGAAATTTATTGGCAGTACTTTGTGACTAAGGACTGAAAGAAAAGGGTTAACAAAAAATAGCGATAGAAAGAAGATTATAAAGGTTTATCACTGTGATGTAAGCCTTTCGGCAAGCTCTTGACTAGACAAACCAATGCGCGAAAGGTGCAACTACCCGCACTTTCAATAAGGATGCAATAAACACAATTGCTGGGTGATAACAAGACTTTATCTTTCTTGAGTTTTTTGTAACTCTCGATTTGCTGACAAAAGATGTTGACGCACTATTAATAAGACTGCACGATTTGCTGTAAGTTGATTAGCTATCTAATAAACGATCTGCTAACAAGTACACAGCAATTCGGAAAATAATGTACATCATGTTAAGTTAAACAATGTACAGCATGCCAGGCTTTGCTGGATCGGACATATTCGTCAGATGGACGACGGACAGATTCTAAAGGATCTGCTATATAGGGAGCTATCTAATGGCAAACACAAAATTGGCCGTCCCTGCATTCGTTTTAAAGATACCTTGCAAGCGCAATATGTAATCGTTTAATATTAATACTAGCAGTTGGAAGGATATCGCAGCGGATCGCTCATAATGACGCTGTCTAGTTTGCAAACTGAAGAAAACCAGCTTCAAGGAAAAGACAGAAATCCTGAAGACTTTTTGATCCATCTCTCAAAGCAGTCCCATTACTGACAGTACATTCCGCATGGCCGTTCTCAACAGAGGCAGGCTAATATGAACAATTGTGGTTGCATCAGGCATAAAGTCCTATCAATTGATGTTTTGGAGGTAGCGTTGATGGAGACAGTCCAAAAGTCACAAGTGGAAATCGTACACCACCTACGACTCAGATTCGTGCAGACAATCATACAGACGTACAGATTTGTATAAAAATGTTGATTCTTATGGGTTAAGAAAAACTAGTTGAAGTTTTATCAGTGGTTGGCTTGATGAAGAAAACTTTGGGTAAAATATAATTTTACGGAAAAGTATTCAAAAATAATTTATTATCAAAGTTGAAAAAATTGTTGAAAAAACATTCTGCACATTTATATTACTAAACAGATACAAAAGTACAATTAATTGTAATCTATCTTCGGAACCTTCAGCCGAAGTTTTCTTACATCTTCTGCTATATAAGGTCCAATTTCACATCTGTAAATACAAATCTATCAAAGATTTGACACAAATGATCTTTTCAACTTTGAAGATCTCTTTTCAATAGCTATTGTGATATTTAGAAACAAAATTTTGAAAAATACTTCGGATAATATCTTTCAGACATTGGATCTTTGCTTATACCAAGACCTTTCTTCAAATATTCCATTCCAGTCCTTTAAATAGTAATTTTGAATAAAATCAGATATTTAATAGCTTTTGTGAACAAAAATATAGATTAATCAAGTCTATAGCTTTAAAATCATTAAGAAAATGTGTCATTAAAAATAAGGATATTCGATTTTATGTAAAAACTTGTAAGAAGCAACCAACCAAGCAATCATGGCACCATTATCTGTACAAAGTTTAACTGGAGGGCATATAAGTTCCCAGCCAAATTTGTTGCAAACAGTTTGTAGATTTCTTCTTAAATATGAATTACAAGCTACACCACCTGAAGCAACCTGTTTGTAAACCAATTTTGAAGATTTTAAAGTAATGGAATTAAGAACAGCTAGTCAAGGTGAAAGCTAGTGTTTCATAATATATCTTTAAATGTTGTTGAGTTACAAAAATGCTATTTTGGTTAAACTAAAGTTTTAACTACAAATACTTATTAGTTTAAAAGTTAACAAACCAAAACTTTATGGCGTTTGTCAAAAGTGGGTTGCTGTTCACAGAAAAGAATAGATCTGCAGACTTGATGGCATACATGAATGGTTAGAACGTGTTGAAAAGATGCTGCCAGATCTTTATGCTCTTCTTCTATCATATATTAATAGTATTTGTAAAAAATAAACTCGTAAACTTCCTACAATTTAACGTTTTATTTAAAAAAAGTTTTTTTAAAGTATGTTTTTATTCTTTATATTTACTTTTTTGAATATTTTTACAAACTATCAAACTTTTTAGCATCTTTAGTCATTAAAAGCAAGTCTTGTTTTGTTAAAAAAGTTGTACAGATCAAGGGTTTGAATATATACAGATATTTTGTTTAATCAAATCACCTAAATGTTTTTTATATAATTTGAAACAAATATCTATTTTTTTTCTAAATGTAATTTTGGGTCAAATATTTATAAATATGTTTTGACACAATTTTAAACCAAAACTACTGAACTATCATGCAACATCAATCAGCTGATTAATTGAAGTTAGTTGGAAATTTAAAGAAATAAAATTATTTTCTTCGAAGATCTTGTAATAATCATCAGATAAGTTAGTTAATGATTCAAGTTTAGATAGTTTGCTAAAAGCATCTGAAATCCACACAAATAAGATGTAAAAACCTGAAACTTCTTGTAATTTACGAAGAGCATTTGAAAGAATTCCCGAAAAAGAAAAGTCACAAGATTTGATTACTTTTCCTTCAGATTTGAGTTGAGGAAGAGGAATAGAAAACTTGGTTCTGAAAGTAAATTGAGTGATTTGATTAATAAAAATTTTAGTGATTTTGATGAATAGTCAAATATTTAATGTTTTATTTTATATGTAAGAGAAGACATGGTTTGTTTTGGCCGAGAACGGTCATGCGTATATGCCAGGGCAGAAGTTATGGAGATCCAGTTGCTGTCCATGCAGCAGAATTCCGCTGTCTACGCCAACAACATATGCAGCGTACCAGAAGGACTGATAAACCCAATAAGTTTTAAGTTTGAAGTGTTGTCATGACTAACATGGTCCTTCTAACCGGGTTTTATGGACTTTTTCTTGTCACAAATGTGTGTCCGCCTGGGCTCGAACCCGAGACCTTTAACGTGTCAGGTGCGCGTAATAACCGCTAGATTTCGGCGACGAAGATTTTGTATGAACAAATTCCCAGATTTTGTACTTGCCTGTCGCCTTTTTGAGCAATTTTCTCCAAAAACTTCCCATCCCGTACACCAGAGTCCTTAGAAGATGGAAGAATTGATCTTGCGAATTTATCGATCACAGCTCCCGGAGAATGATCCAGACATTTTCCCAAGACAACATACTCACCTAAAAATTAAAAAAAATGTTTTCAGAGGTTAATAGAGAAATTCTAAATGATTAAGATGGAAGAAAATAATATATCATCTTTTAATTGTTGTAAACTAAAACTTGCCAAGATCAAAGGCAAGGCATAGAAGACAATGTCCTCCACTGATCAGTAATGTTAGATAAGGAAACTGAACACTAGATGTCATCCTTACAGTGAGTAGATGAGCCTCCATGTGATGTACAGGTATAAACAGAAGACTAAAAACAAACTTGGTTGAACTTTCATGAAAAAAATATAAAAAATGTGTTCAAACACTAACTTGTGTTTAGAAACTAAAGCTTTGCTGAAGCTAAGACCTTCATCTAAACACAGATGGACTCCAGGTTTAGTTGCTGTAGCAACAGCTTGAACATCCTGTGTTATAACTAATATAAAATTTGCAATTTCATGAAAATAAAATAATTAACTATAAAAGTTATCTATTAACAAATTAATAAATCAGAATTTGTGAAAAGTTTACACAAACTCTGAATGATATGTTTGAATTTTTTTAAAACCAGATAACAAAGGTGGTAGTCAAGCAACTTTGATCTTCAAACAACTTCTTTTTTGGAGCATATAAAAGACAAAAGAACTTAAACAAAATTTTCTTAAGTTATTCTAAATTAATTAAAAAATCTAAAGAAAAGGTTATGACTTTGGGATGAAACATTATATAAGACCCTAAGATAAAAGTTCAAATATAAAAATTGGTCTGATAGTTTTATCATTGGTATTCTAGCTCTGATAAATCAGTTAAGTAAAGAAGTAGTAACCAAAAACGTGTTCAGGGATTTTCTTAGAAACTTTTTAGAACACTTTTTATGAATACAAAAGACACTAATCCTACAAAACTTGTCTTTATTGCAACTTTTTGTACAAAATCTACAAAATACATTAAAGTACATCCCTTGATAGAAGTATCAATCAAATCTCAAATCTTCTAGACTCACTTGGGCCCAAAATACAAAACCTTAAGAACCACTGGTCAAAGTCATGGTTCTAATTAGCAACAATTATAGATAATATAACATGCAATCTAAATATCATTACTAAATATTCAAATATTACCTTAAAGTCCACATTAGCTTGTTCCATTGCATCTTTCACTGCAAGGGGTAATCGTTTACGATGAGTTTGTTGTGCCATATATGGATTGAGTCCACTTAAAAAAATATAAAACAATTAAGAACAAAAAGCAACTTTTTAATAAAATGAATTAATTCAGTCTGCTAAAATATAAAAATAAATTTTATAAAAAGTTTTAATTTTAAAATATTATATGTTGAAATATTTTTGCTGAATTAAGTTTTTTCTTAACTACTTTAAACAAGAACTGTTTCAGTTTATGTATCTACAATTTCAATTTGCAAATACTTTTTATTATATCCTGCTTGTGTGAATAAAGATTCTCCAAGAATATTTCCTTGGTTATCTGCAACAGCTGCTCCAGTATCATCAAATGTACATTCTATCCCCAATATTAAATTTTTATGAATTTTGTAGGTTCTCTAAAAACAGTTTGTCAAATAATGAGGAAGTCTACCTTAGATTTAGTAGAAAAAAAAGGTATAGAATCTATAAAAACAAAGTAAAAGCAAGACTAACTTCTTTGTTACAATTGTAACTTTTTATTATTACATAATTTTCAAACTAAATGAAAAGATTATCTTACACTGAACAAGGAAACCAGTTTAGTCTGTTGAAGAAGATGACAAAACTTATTTTTAAGATAAGTCATTTTAAAGATTTAAAACATTTTATAATATAGCATATGTGATACTTAAAAACATCATAAAACTTTTATGCTCTAGATAAACTTGAGAAGAAATCTTTGAAAATCATATCTAATTTTAGAAAAATACCCTTAATTGAAACTTTTTCTACTAACTTATAAACATGTGCTGGTTGATTTCAAACTTTGTCTATTGGATTATTCTAAGTAGATTTAATGACATTTTAATAATCAGAAAATTTTATAGAAACATTTTATTAGGAAATATTTTTTCCAGCAAAATATCTACTTTGCTGCTTAATTTAAATTTTCTTTTAGAAATAAATTTAAGTTAAACGTCAATTTTTAGATTTTCTTTCAACTTCAATTGTTTTAGAAAGAAATATTAGTATTTCCAAATGTTTTCACGAAGCGTTTCATTCTTCAAGTACTAATCAGACATTAAATTTATCATTTATATTAAATCTTTAACACAAAACAAACAAAAAATAGAATAATCTAAAAATATTTTACAAATGGCTTTTAAATGAGCATTTTTAAAACTTCATTTTTAAAACAGCTAAAGCCACAAATTAAAGGATTGATCATTAAGAAAGTTGCTAAGACTAATAGAATAATTGAAAGAAATTATGAAGAGAAAAATCAAAGTGTTGATATTAAAAGCTTTTATTGAAATTTTATTGAAGTAATGGTTTTTTAATAAACGGTATTACTCAAGTTTTAAGATATGAAACTCTTTAAAATTTACTTTATAATGACAAAGAACTTAATAAAAATAAATGAACTGAAATAATTAGACTATTTTTTGGTACTGTAGAATTTTAAAATTTTTAATTGCGATTTTGAATAAACCTATTTATTGTTGATTATTAAGGAGACTTAATTATTTATTGATAAACAAGTTAAGAAATGAATTTTAAAATCAAATAAAATAGACAAAAAATTCAAAAACACTTGGAAAAAATTCAATTTTTCAAACCTACACAAACGAATCATCTACTTCTTGAAAGATCCGATAATCTAACCATTGTCGTTTTTAAATCTTCTAAAAACTCGTTAAAATAATCTCCATAATGTTAGGGATTTTAAGAATTTGAAAATACTGTTTAAGTACTTATTAGTGAAACAAAAATGTGAAACTATTGAATGCAAATAAGACGAAACCAATTGAATTTAATTCCACTTGCTTCTCGTGTGGTTCATAATGGCTTTTAAATTAAAACTTGTTTGAGCAAAAATGGTTTGCAGTTTTATTCCGACCTAAACTGAAAACTTTCAGCACAAAATATAATTTTAGGAAAAACGGTATAACAAATTAGAAAAAAAAAGAATGAGTCATAATGCCCTATTTACTAATAATCTAGCATCTATTTGATAAAAGTGTATTTTCGCTATGAAAATAATTTATATTTTATATTTTATATCCTTTAAAAATATGATATTAGCTTCGTGTTGTCTAAACATTTTTTTCTATTTATAGTAAATTTGTCTCTTATTTAACATTTCCAATAAACATTATAGTTTGATATTTACAGTAAAATTACTTTATTTAAGATTAAAATTTGAATTTAAGTTGCTAAGAATGAGATAAGGCTTACAAGTTCTTATATCTGAAATTGTAGTATTTAAAATTTATTCTTTAAGCTTATCATTTCAAATTTATACAAATAAATAGATATACAAAACAAATACAAATAAATGACTAAAATGAGTATTAATTACAGCAGTGTAAAATAGTATGGAAAAAAATAATTTAGTTAGTATTCGAAAGTAAATATTCACTGTTTAATTAGGAACAGTTAAAAAAACTTCACTTTCTTGTTAGATTACTTAGAGCATGTCAGACAGTCTTTTTATTTTTTGTGATTTAAAAAGATAACAAAGCTCATAAGTCAGTTTTCTACATTATTTTTCTCGTTTGTATTGTACAAATTTCAGTTAATAATTTACCTAATGACAGTAAGCTATAACATGATAAGCATCTGGTAATGTTGAAATTGAATTATACAAAAGGTTTTTGTTCTTTACATAGGTTTTAAATATTTGTAAAAGACTTAATTTTACTCATGGTTAATTGTATTAATGAATAGAACGAATAATACAGTTGAATTTAAGGCAGATAGTATATATTTTAATTAATGTTTTTGTAAAAAATTAAAGTAACTGAGCTACTTTGAAAACATTTTACAATTAATCAGTTTAATTATACAGAAAGTGTTTTATAAAGTAATTCCTTTAAATAACTTTTCCAGACTAAACAAACAATGTGCCTGATAAATTCACTTTTAAAAATCTATAAATCAAGATTAAATCTATATTAATAGTAAATGTTAAACTGTCTTAAATTTAATTTTACAAACTCCATTTGTTCATTTTTGTTGAGTTAAGAAGCCAAACTTTTTGTTTTCATTTTTGATAAAAAGTGAATACATTTTTTTCATTTTACAATTTGTTTTTAAAAACATCGACTATATCTTTTAAGCCACTAACAGGAAAAGCTGAGGCAATAAAATATTATTCCTTTCTTGCTTCTTCAGAAGAAAAGATTATTCACAGTTTTAAAGATTGCTTATGACTTTAATAATATTTATGTTTGTGTCTTATCTGCTTTTGCTAAAAATAGCTGAATTGTTTTTTGCTAGATATGAAAATTGTTTATTTTTTCTAAAGAAGTTTTGTTTTTATAAATCGTTTAAAGTTGAGTTAGTAAGATTAGTAAGAAAGCGAGCAAGTAAAAGTTTAGCGAATTATAAGTTACAATGAAAAAAATTAAAGAATTTACATTTAAGAAAAATAAGCTTATGCTTAACTTCTGTTTGTTCATCCAATAAAATGATTGTGTAGACTTTGCACAGTTTTAGTTCATTTCTCCTTAAGTAATTAATTTTTTTTTATAAATATAAAAGACATGACTTAAAATGTTGAACAAAATATTTCTTCTTTATATTAGTTTTTGTGTTTTCAATTAATCACTTATAATTAGTTTTTAAATAAGCTTCAATCAAAATTGTTGAGTCTAAACTTTTTGTTTTATCAATTATTGTCTGATAGTGGAAGACATGCATGTCTTACAACACTTTTATTATGATAGTAGTGACTTTTAAAACCTTTATTTAAATTTATACAATTATGTTTTACAATGTTTTGATACAGAATTACTATTTTAAAATTAAAGTCTTTTAGTTCATCAAGGAAAAATTTTAAGCGTAAAAGTTCTTTACTAGAAAAATTGTTGAATTAATTTGAGTCATGATTTAATATGAATATTTTAATATAAATTACATTTAAACATAAAAATAAAAATAGCAATTTGCTTTTAGCTATATAAATATAATTACGTAATGTATATTGGGGTAAGTATGTAAACAAACATTTCTTACTTTTCAGCAATACACTATTGTTAAAATCTAGTGAGTAGGTGCTTTAATCGTGAACAAAACTCGTGTGTATAACAACGATTGCCTCCCAACTTTTTATGATACATTGTAATGATACTTAATACGTACAAAAGTACCACTTGAAGCTTTGCCAACCGTAACTGTCAAATAATATGTCTTTACTTAATAATAATAACGAATCAAACACTGGTGATGTCAAGCCAGTTTCAAATAGTCTTTCAGATTTAAATTCAATTTCAACTAGTAAGTGCGATCTTAACAATCAAACGGATTTTTTGGACTTTAATCCAGATACGATTTGTGTGAATGACAACACTAATCCAATAAGTTATTCAGTGAACAACGATTTATTGGATTTGAGTTTCTTTAGTGAAGTGAACGTTAGTCAAACAGTTGAATCGCAGCCGAATCCTATCACAGATTTATCTTTTAATTCAGATGTTCTGCTCGATATATTTAATCAGACAAATACTACAGAAGTTATTGATCAGCTTGATCCAGTAAATTTATTATCTGAATCAAAAGAAGATTCAACAAAAGCTGAAAAGCTTGAAGATTCTTTTTTAAGCCAATTAAACGATAGTGCAAGAACTCAGCCATTAGAATCCACAAATAGTTTGAATCTTTTAGAAGGAGCTGATCTTAATATTGCAACAGAATCTTCTGATGATATTTTTGGTTTATTTGAATCTAAAAATCCAGTAGTTGATCCGATAAGTGAAGATTCTAATAACTCAGCACCTCTTCAAGTGGGTGATATTTTCAGCGATCTCATCTCAATTGATAACTCTGAAACTTTAGAAAAATTGAACCCTATCGCTGAAAAATATGAAAATGATTTTTTTTTGTCAGAATCTTCTGAAATTCCACAAATTAGTTTAATAGAAGATAGTCAGACTCCTCAGAGATTTGTAGAAGATATATTTCTACTTGATCAAGACTCAACTACGGATACATCTATGATGGAAAACAAACTTGATGAAGATAAGAGCTTAGAAGGAGAAAATATCTTCCTTCAATCTCCATTTGCTTCAAAATCTAAAGACATTTTGAGTCAAGATGAAGATTCAGTGAACATCCAACAATCTACACCAAACGTTTCCAAAATTCTTCTAGATGAATCTTGTTACGGAGTAGCTATAAGCGATCTTTCAGAAGAAGATCAACAAATTAGTATGAGTCCGATTCAGATGGATTTCGAAGAGAGTTTTATGGGAGATTATTCCATAGGAGGAATGATTGAACCCCAAAGATCATCTCCAGCAAGCTCTGGGAACAAGATCACAATGCAAAGTACAATATATTTTGGAGAATCTCCTGATGAAGCATCAAATGAGATCTTAGTGAGTCCTGATCACGTCACAAGCAAGTATAGTGACGTCAAACTTGGCTTTGATCGTCCATCAATGATGATGACAACTTCAGCGACCTCCAGTGGTCAAATTTCAAGTGTTTACGACCTCTACGGAGACTCTGAGTGGGAAGATGTTGAATCTGAAAGATCTCGGATCAACATTCTACCAGTAATTGATGAAGTTACCGAAGAAGAAGACACCTCAGAGCAAGACATCAGTATCAATATCGGGACTTCACCTTCATTCATCAATGACGTCATTTTAGATCAAAATAACTCAAGCGAGTCACCAGATAACGAATCATTAGATGGTGAAGCTGCTGGTGAAGTTATGAGCTCAGAAAATCTGGATGCTCGAAAACAAGATTTCAACAAAACAGATTTTTCTAGAAGCATCTCAAATACAGAATTTGAGATGATTTCAGAAAATTCTGGAGATTCTACTGACGATGAAGATGATGTAGATCATTTGCGGAGGTCTGATCTTGTAAAAACGTCAGCAGATGATGTTAAACAATTATCTAATGAAGATGATGTTGTTAAAGATCACGAATCTTATGATGTTAAAAATGATCTGAATAATGAAAGTATTTTTAAAGAATTGGATGAACCATTTGAAATAAAAGAACCAGTTAAGCCTTTCAAACCAATTGAACCAGTCAAAATAGATGAACCAGTCGAAATAGGTGAACCAGTCGAAATAGGTGAACTAGATGAACCATTCAAACCAGTTGAACCAGTCGAAATAGTTGAACCAGTTGAACCATTCAAACCAGTTGAACCAGTCGAAATAGGTGAACCAGATGAACCATTCAAACCAGTTGAACCAGTCGAAATAGTTGAACCATTCAAACCAGTTGAACCAGTCGAAATAGGTGAACCAGATGAACCAGATGAACCATTCAAACCAGTTGAACCAGTCGAAATAGTTGAACCAGTCGAAATAGTTGAACCATTCAAACCAGTTGAAACAGTCGAAATAGATGAACCATTCAAACCAGTTGAACCAGTTGAAATAGGTGAACCAGATGAACCATTCAAACCAGTTGAACCAGTCGAAATAGTTGAACCAGATGAACCATTCAAACCAGTTGAACCAGTCGAAATAGATGAACCATTCAAACCAGTTGAACCGGTCGAAATAGGTGAACCAGTCGAAATAAGTGAACCAGTTGAAATAGGTGAACCAGATGAACCATTCAAACCAGTTGAACCAGTTGAACCAGTTGAACCAGTCGAAATAGGTGAACCAGTCGAAATAGTTGAATCAGTTGAAATAGATGAACCATTCAAACCAGTTGAACCAGTTGAAATAGGTGAACCAGTTGAACCATTCAAACCAGTTCAACCAGTCGAAATAGGTGAACCAGTCAAACCAGTTGAACCAGTTGAAATAGGTGAACCAGTCGAAATAGTTGAACCAGTCAAACCAGTTGAACCAGTTGAAATAGGTGAACCAGATGAACCATTCAAACCAGTTGAACCAGTTGAAATAGTTGAACCAGTCGAAATAGTTGAACCAGTCAAACCAGTTGAACCAGTTGAACCAGTCGAAATAGTTGAACCAGTCGAAATAGTTGAACCAGTCAAACCAGTTGAACCAGTTGAAATAGGTGAACCAGATGAACCATTCAAACCAGTTGAACCAGTCGAAATAGTTGAACCATTCAAACCAGTTGAACCAGTTGAAATAGGTGAACCAGTTGAACCATTCAAACCAGTTCAACCAGTCGAAATAGGTGAACCAGTCAAACCAGTTGAACCAGTTGAAATAGGTGAACCAGATGAACCATTCAAACCAGTTGAACCAGTCGAAATAGGTGAACCAGTCGAAATAGGTGAACTAGATGAACCATTCAAACCAGTTGAACCAGTCGAAATAGGTGAACCAGATGAACCATTCAAACCAGTTGATCCAGTCGAAATAGGTGATCCAGTCGAAATAGGTGAACCAGTCAAACCAGTTGAACCAGTTGAAATAGGTGAACCAGATGAACCAGATGAACCAGGTGAACCATTCAAACCAGTTGAACCAGTCGAAATAGGTGAACCAGTCGAAATAGGTGAACCAGTTGAACCATTCAAACCGGTTGAACCAGTCGAAATAGGTGAACCAGATGAACCATTCAAACCAGTTGGACCAGTCAAAATAGGTGAACCAGATGAACCATTCAAACCAGTTGAATCAGTCAAACTAGTTGAACTAGTCGAAATAGGTAAACCAGATGAACCATTCAAACCAGTTGAACCAGTTGAAATAGGTGAACCAGTTGAACCATTCAAACCAGTTGAACCAGTCGAAATAGGTGAACCAGATGAACCATTCAAACCGGTTGAACCAGTCGAAATAGGTGAACCAGATGAACCATTCAAACCAGTTGGACCAGTCGAAATAGGTGAACCAGTCGAAATAGTCGAAATAGGTGAAATAGTTGAAAACATCAAAATAAATACTTCATCATCTGATGAGGATTTCAACGATGAGTCTGCTCATTTCAAGGAAACCTCTACATATCAGTTTGAAGATTTAGATCAAAGTAAAAAAATTGATGTAAATGACTTAATCGGCCAATCTTACTCAAAATCAGTATGTTTTGATGCTCCATTCGACTCCAAACATAAGAGTTCTCAAAATGATTCTTTTTCAAGTGATTCTGTTGGATTACTTTCTTCTCAAGATTTAGAGAATCAAATAAAACATCGAGAAGCTAGCATAAATGATTCTTCAGATATAAATGTTCAGTTATCAATTTCAAGTCGTTCATCTTCAGAAGAATCATCTTCAGATGAGTCAGATCTCCAAAAAGTTCAATTTGAACCAACAAACTCCATAAACTCACAAGCACGAGAAATTGTTTGTGACGTCATCGAGAAAGCCTTGATCCTTGAGTTGAATAATGATACCATAAACCTCGCTCCAAGCTCTAATGATTCAGTTTCTCTTACGAATTTGATGGAAGAAGATTTGTTCTCAAACAATGAGGAACATATAGTAAGCAAAGAAGACACAAGTTTGAAAATTGTTGAAAATATATTTGATACTACTGAGTCAAGTATTGAGATCACCAATTTGAGTTTAGACTCAAACAAGGATGAATCCATGAATCAAATAAAGTTATCAGAGATCTCACCAAAAGATGAAACATCTGCTACAAATGAAGTGATTGGTGAAAGCTTTCTTCCTGACACAAGCACTTCGGAACTTTCAGTAGCTGTTGAAGATATGAGCTTACAAGATGAAGTGAAACATGATTCTGACTCTGATGATTGTGAGCAAGATAAATTAAAGTTAGTTACTTCAGAAAGAAGCCAAACTCAAATCGAGGAGTCTGATCCTGGGGAAGACTCTAGCAGCGTTAGTAGAGATCATAGTCATAGAGAAGATAATGAAACTGATCTTTCACCTGATTATGATCTAATATATGAAAATGACATTAAATTTATTCGTCGACAAGAATCAAAAGAAGTTGAATCGGCTGCTGGTGTTAGTTTATCAGTAAAATTGGAAGATTCAGGCGTACAAAACACTCATAGTTCTGTTATTGATTTATCAAACGAAAGTGATGAAAGTCTGGAAAGTTCTGTCAGTAATGATATCATATTTAGCTCTAATCACGAAGACGAAATTAAAGGATTTGAAGATTCTGATTCAATATCAAAATTAGAGGACAGTTTTGAAGATACTAAAATTCTTGAAGCAAAACATTCAGTTGAGAAAGATTTTAGTGAAACTTCTCCTAAAAATTCTTCAGAAAACATTTCTTCTTCCCAACCTGAACTGTTAGATGTAGTCCTGAAAGACCAAGAAACTCTCTCACATCAGCAGTTTGATCTTCAACCTCCAAGATTAAGTTTATTACTTAATGATGACTTTGATAAAGAAGAACCAAGGAATCCACAAAATACTCCGATTAATCCATCAATGGCTGATACTTTTGACAAAACAATTTCACTTTCAACTTACTACGAGCTAGTAGAGAAGAAAATAGGATCATCGGGTGATGCAGAAGATGACGAACCTCCATCTGCTCCTAGACGAAAGAAGAAGAGTAGTACAAGTCCTTCATTTATTGAAGTTGATGATGATTCAATTGAAGACAGATTTAGTAAAACTGATATATTCGAGATGGACTTTATTGAAACTTCAAACGATGCTGAGTCTTCACCAATTTCTTCATCTGATGAGAAACAAGAGGAGAATTTGAACCAATCACCTTTTGAAAGCGATGAGGTTGAAGATGATTTAAATAAAGACATTCTACTTGAAGTAAGTAAAGTATTTAAGTTACTTTTCAATTTAAATAGTTTTTCTAATTACTATTAGAAGAAGTATATTTCATTTGAAACTATATTTGAAATTTATGAATTTTATATTAAACATGTAACTCAATAATAAAACTGTTTACAAAAATATATTGTTGTCAGATTTTGGTCTTTTCAGTCATTACTTTGCAGCATTTGTTGGTGTACAAAAACATGTTGAAAATTAAACTTAAAATTTATCCAGATTAACTTATTTAAATACATCTTTAGGAAAAATTGAATCTTGTTGAATCAGCAAAAGAAATATTTCAAGACACAGTTATCATTTCTGCTTCCTCAGGTAAGGACATAAACTGGTCGAAATCCTTAAAAAAGTGCTTAAAAATGTTTATATTAATAGTTTTAAAAAAAAGGTAGATTCTGTTTTTTTTGTTTATTTATGTTTTCTAAAGTTATATGGCAAAAAGCTGACTTAAAATGTTCTTTTTATCTCTAATAATGTTTGGAAGCTTTTTTCTATTTATCTGATATTCTTGTTTATAGAAGCTTCAAATATCGCTGAATATGATAATCAGAATCAAGTTGTTGAAGTGAGAAAAATGATAAATAGATTTTTATTAGATATTTAGCATTCAACTTTTCTATAAAACTTTTGAACCTACATTTTATCCCTATAACTAGTTTTTTTGCACGATGAGGTTTGCATTGATGCAAGATTAAAAAACAGTTTAAATTTGCAGAATCACAAACTTGATTAATATGGATAATTATAAAAAGGCGTTTAATTCAAATTCACTTAGGATCAATACTACTTTTATTTTTAATCAAAGTGATTGTATTAATATTTCTGACAATAATGATCGTTTAAGTTTTGTAGTTAAACAAATAAAACTATTTGATGTTTACTTAAGCAGCTTTTTCAAATAAGTTTTTTTTCTCTGTTTGCTGAACCTCTTATGTTTTCTGTGTTTAACTTTTATAACTAACATCAAAGTTACAAAACACAAGCTGATGGATTCAATCATAAGAAGTTGAGATCATAAACAAAAGCTTTAAACGATTATGTAACCACAAATAATATGATATAAATCCTGATAAACATGTCAGCATGTTTGGTTGGAGCTGAAAGCTACTGTTGATGGCATTCAAACTGCTGACAGTCAAGCAGAATAGTTTTTTATTAAATTAAATTTTTTTTTTCTAAATTCAGGAAAAAATAGGTTTAATTGATGAAAGCTTTGAGCAAGTCACTAATCAACCAGGCAATCAGTCTGCCGAGTATCCAGGTAACTAGTTACACTCAAAACTTAGATTTTACCTTTTTGAATAAATTGCTTGAAAGTTTGTAAAAAAAATGTTGATAATAAACTTTTGATACAGAAACAACTGAAATATCATTTGGAATAGATGACTCGTTTACTGCTGAGTTAACCGCTACAGATTCTGAAGTAGACAAAACAATAAATGAAAGCAAAGTCAGTAATAATCGATATCTTTTTCAATTTCACAAAAACACAGTTAAAGTGATTTTTAGAAATGATTTGTTGGTGAACATAAAGTTGTTAGTTTCATCAAAGTTTTTATAAATTTTCAATTTTGGAATTAGATATTTGTTAATGACAAAGTATAAAAATTAGTAAAGTAAACACTTTTTTCAAATCTTTTAAAGTTACATAGCACCTTCAAATGATTTAGCTTTATAACAAGAACTTGATAAAACTTAATATTTCAGACTGAAGAGCAAACATCTGATGAAAAGATACAAAGCTCAAGTGAAGATGAAAAGAGTTTGTCGAAACTTTCAGGTTTGTTAGTTACATGGTACTCTAAATTCAGTAATTATGAATACACTAGAGATGAATTTTTCAGACAACTCTTAAATTTTAAATGTTCTTAGCTTTTAATTTAAAAAAATTTTCATCTCATTTCACACAGAGATTGTTTAGATTATTTAAACTGAAATTACTTAGATGTTAGTTTTTCAATTAGAAATTTATACAATTTTTTAAATGTAGAAAAAAGTGATGAAATCATAGCTACAAGTGAAGATGTTATTGATAATGATCATCATCTGCTTCCTGTGAATACTCAACAAGTTAATGAGCTTTTCGAATTTAAAAAAAAAAGGATTTTTTTTGTAAGATCAAATTATCTGTAAATACTTGGATTCTAAATCATACTATTTATAAAAAAGAAAAATAGATATTTCATTTTTTTATGATTTTTCAGGAAGTAGAAGGCAGAGAAACCACTGATGAAAAAGTTGAAGTAGGAAATGGAAATATTGAAAACAATTTTGATAACTTTTCAGGTAAATTACTTAATTGATTTTATTTAAATTCAATGTAACTCCATAGAAATTTAATCTTTTTTGTCACACTCAATCAGCCAGCATATTTATAAAAGCAATACCAAAACAACAAATCATTTCTAACTAAATCTGAAGATCGAAATTAAAATAAAAATAATTTAAAATCGAATTTTCAGGGAATTCCATCGACAAATTTGAAAATATTTCGAACGAAATTTTCGGAGAGCAGAATAAGGTTCACATTAAGATTTTTAATCTTTATTTTCTTATCTAATAAAATTGATGAGTTTTATTTTTGCACTTGATTTGATAATGTGATGTGGAATTCAAATTAAGTTAACAAAAGTTAATTGATTAACACATAACAACTATTTATAGATAGAAGTAGTCAATTTAGAAGCTAATCTTCCAGATGAAGATGTAAACAGTTTTAATGAAGTTGATTTATCAGGTTTGTAATTATGATAGAGTTTTATCTGACGATAGTGTTAGAGTTAAATGTTAAAGAAGATAAAAAAGTTTCTAGAAACAAAATTTTGTAAGTATAGTAAATAATCGACGACTTCGATTCGTACATTTCTCATACAAGCTACTAAAACATTTAAAATTGTTAAAGATGATACTGGTGCAAAGTTTCTGAATGAAAACGATGAAGCGAAAAGCACTAAAGGAGAGAATAATGATGTTAGTATTAATGTTTAAATACTTATATAAACTCATTTAATTAAATAAACCTCGTAAATTTGTGTCAATTTATTTACACTTTTATATTTGACATCAAATTTAATATAAGCATAAGTTTACACAAACTTTGATGAAATTTTTTGCCATAAAAAACTCACCAATTAATCACAAGAAACTTCAATATTTTGATAATTAATTATAGAAGATTTAGTATTTAAAATAAAACTTCAAGAACTTTTTTCAGATTGAAACAAAGTCATTAGAAGAAAGAAATAATGAACTAACATCGAACTTGTTAGGTAAGTTTTTTTTTACATAAATCATTTTTGCAATATAAGCAATGAATTGTAAGTTTTTAATTTACAGAACCACCTGAAGATTCATTTCAAAATCAAATTTATTCTGATGAAATGTTAAATGATTGTCCAGTGGAAGGTCACCTTGAACAGGTTTCTTCAATTTATTAAGAAAACGAATTTAATTTTCTGTAGTTACATGTTGTTAATCGAATATTTTTACAGATTTCAAATGCTTCAGACAGCTCAGTTGACGTTCTTCAAAGTGATCTTGATAGTAATAAAATTAATTTGATAGAAGATTCGTCATCTTCAGGTTTTATTTCTGGTTTATTTAAATGCAATTGATGAAAGTATCTGCTTTAATAAATACAATTCACTTTATGAAATAGCAAAGATTTAGTGATTTTGGTTTACTCAAGTATTTGTACTTATATGCTCTTCAAAAGCTTATTTTCGGCTAGATGAAAAAGATCAAGAAGAACTTAACTCTCAAACTGATCATATATTTCAAACAAGCATCAATGTTAAAGCTGACGATCAATCAATTGACGCGCTGGTTGATACTGAAGATAATGAAAGTCCTAAAAAAGTTGTATGACATTTTATGCTTTACTATTAGTGTGACTTGAAACGATTTCTATTTAGATCCTATCGGAGCCAATCAAAATAGATGAAACCAATTTACACGGTACAAATGGTATCTAAATAATCTTACTCTAAATCATAAACTTACAAATATTTTATTTTTAGATGTAACTATAAAAAAGTCAAATTCTTTAAGAAGAAAGATTACTTTAGATGATATTCCAGCAGTAAATAAAGATCTTAGTGAGCCGGAACACTTGGATAGTTCTCCAAATCAACCTTCAAAGTAATGAAACAAAACAATTTTTCTTAAAATATTTTCATCATGTTTTACTGAATGTCTATTATTTCTTGACTACTCAGTACTAAGCAGCTTTTCATGTTGATTAGGGGTTCAAGAAAACGATATGATACAACAGGAAGTATTGAATTGTTGACGGACGAAAGTGAAGAAGAAAGAGAAGATAAGATGGCTGAAATTGTGTCTGTCACATCTAAATCAGGTTTGTTTGTTTTGATTAATCATTGATGAGTTAATTTGTTCCAATAAATTGTTTACTTTTAATAAGAATTTTAATAGTTGAAGGATAAGTTGTAGATAAATCAGTCTTGGATCTTACTTGTTACTCATCTTACTAGCCTCAGGAAATTTTATCCTTTTATTAAGGACAGTGTTCTCTGAAAGCTCATTAACATATCTCTTCGGTGGTTTTGAAAATTAAAACTTTTTCTTTGAATTTTTTAACCTCTAATAACTGAAGTTATTTTTTTATTTACGATTTTCTGTATCTTTACCAGAAGATGACTCAGTGACATCTGCAGAGAGATTAACAAAAAAGAGGAAGTCTCTAGTTCCACCTTCATCTCTTCTTCTAACAGTTGCTCTCGATGATGTAGGGCCCTCATCACCAAGAGCAGGATCAGAAGGTGAAAAGGTTGAAAGCAATGATGGAAGCTTCTGTAAATTGATTTCATATCTATCAAACAAATTTGAATTAATTTAATCGAGTGTAATGTAATCAACCTAAACTCAACTTGTTCTGTCATTTAAATAATTGATCTTTGAAAATTCAAATAGATGAAGTCAATCTGAAAGCTGCTGATGAAGATAGTCATGAAGATGTCATTTCGACACCTGGTGAAAATAAAACTTCAGATATCACTACAGGTACATCAAAGATTTCTTCAAATATTCAAGCTAATGAGTAATTTTTAGTTGAAGAAAACAAAGTAGTTTCAGAGAATAAAGAAGATGAAGTATCCTTACCACCTCTGACTCCTCCATCTACAATCTTACCTCCTATAACTTGGGAAGAAGTTGTAATCAACAAGCAAACTTACAAACTTGATGGTGGTTGTCTTCAACCTTATAAAAGAATTATTTGCCACGGAGGTTGTGCCTCATTTGCTAAATCTTTAATTTCTAATTATTGGAATGATTTATGTAGGATTTTATAGAGAGCGTTGTACAATCGTTGAAATTTTTGGCCAATGCCTACCAGACACATCAATAACAAATTACAATTGGGTCTTGGATAATATTTTCATGTAAATGCAGATCAAAAGTTTGAAAACAATAAAGATTATCTGACTTATTTAACAAATAATTTTTTACTCAAATCTACCGAAAAAATTAAAGAAAATTTTAATTTAAATTCAAACTATAAACAATCACAATTACTAGTTTGAACATGAAACTTTTGTCAAGTGATTTTCTTACATGAACAGGTACTTATTGTCCACAACTCAGTTGTTAGCTGGGGACAATAAATTTATTATTGTATTTTTCAATAATAAAGTAGGCCGCTCAGCTATACCAAACTCAGCACTATTAAAAAAGTTCCATTCATTAATCCCTTATATATTGAGGAAACAAATGGAAAACTTCTATGTAGTCCAACCAACATTTTCTTTCAAAACTACTGTTCGTTTTTCACGATTTTTAAGGTAAGTTTCCAAACAGTTTTTATTAACTTATTTTTTTGATAACTAGTTTTATAAAATTTATTTTGAAGTCGAAAAGGAACGCAAAAAATTGTCTACGTGAAAAACTTTGCGGAACTTAAAAGGTTTTTCCCCACCGACTTTTTGTATATCCCAGACGACTTATCAGAGTAAGTTTTCAAAATTGATGTTTCAAATTAATTTTTTCAATTTTCAAATCGCTCTAAATACTTTTAAAAATTTTGAACTTGTTACATTTAACAGCAGTTTTTAAGCCAGGCGATTTCAAGTTTTTTACTTTTTTGTTGCATTTGAAATAATAAAACAAAACCATAAAGTTTTCCGATCAAAAAATCAATATTTACTTTTGAATCAGAAATTTGATTTTAAGAAAATTGAAAACTTTGTAATTGGTTTTTACTGAATTTTTTTCACAAATTTTCAAAAAGTTATTTAAAGTTTTGTTTTCAATCAAGCATAACTAATTGTTTGTTTTTATTTGCTGCAATCAAAATCAGGTCTTTGCAGCTGACAAGAGGGAAGGTTTGTTGATTTTATTTGTATTTTTTGCATAAAAAGATAAACTTAACCAAACAGTCAATTCTACTATCACAGTAACTTACAAAAACACTCTTATTAGCAATCATTAAATGTTAAAAATGGTCTTACAGGAACTAAAAGTAGGCCCAAAATGGTGGAACTTTTGGAAAGGAGCTTAAAATCCTTAAAGAATTAAATCTGAATTTTTAAGTTGTTGATTTATAAACAGTTTGATTTTTGAAACTAGTTTTTAGCTTTTCTGAACTTTGAATTCAAATTTCATTTATTTAAAGTCAAACTTATTTTTGCATTTTGTATGATTTCTTGTAAACTTTAAAATCTAGTAATCGATGTTATCTGATATCTTCATCATTTTTTAAATAAAACTCTGTGCGATGTACTAATTGTTGTAACACGTTTCAGCTGTGCTTTCTTCTTTTAATTGCAATTTTCATTTCAATTTCTTATTTTCAAGACTCTGAAACTATAAAAATCATGTTTTATACTTAGATTTGAATATTGGTTATAACAATTTCTGGAGTAACTTGTATCTAAATTAGAATTTGTTGATTCTTGCATTTTCAGCATCATCTTGTTCATTGTTATTCTTGTTGCTTCCAATTCAGAAAATTCTAAATTTGTTCAACTTTTTCATTTATCATCAAAAAATAGGTTGCTGATTCAATTTATTGAATGTGCAATCTTAGACTGTTACTCTTCTTATACTGACACAAATTGTAATTTTTTTTCTTTTACATTTCTTTAGAGCAATAAACTCCTTTAAATAGCTCCATATTTCATAGATTTATCGCAACATCACCAAGTTGATAATGTGGATGATAAGTAGGTTGTTGATAAAATCAACCTTTAATGCTTTTCAGCTTTTTCATTAATCTAAACGAAGAAAATAGTTTAGAACTGTTATTAGTTTCAATAATTATATTTGTTTTTTATTTAAACTAGCTTAGAAGATCAGGTTTTTATATAAAAACCAAAATAATTTATCTACAAGCATTTATCTTTGTACACACGGCTTAAAAGTTTAAAAATAAGGAAATCACAAATTCAATCAATATTTCATTTAGATCACAAATACAGAACCAATAAATCTTAACAAACTAACAGCCTTGAAAATTAATTTTTTTACTAAAACATGACTTAGAAATTAAAATCAAATATAAAATAACTTTATAATAATATTTTTTCATAAACATAAATATTTTATATTCGGTATTAAAAAAGAAAACATTTGTTATTCAAAGCTAATACTTAAAAAAAAACATATTGTAAGAATCTAATAATAATATATAAATATAATAATATAGAATCAAAGAATCATACAACTGCGTTATATTCTATACTATATTCTATAGTATTACACCAATTGTGTTTTTAAGTAAAAGTAAATTTTTAGATTCAAAATAGGGAAATTGTGAGAAACTACTGTTATATACATTTGTCTAAATCTGAGTTCTTTCGGAATCATTTAATTTTAATATCATCACTTAAAGCGTATCCAGCAGGGATGCCAAAGCAGGCCCCTATTATTATTATAAAATAAAGTAAAACACAGTGATTTGCAAAAAAATAATGGATCAAGACACAGTGAAATGGAAATTGTCTTTAGAAGCTCTTTCAAACTCTTTTTTCTTCCTCATCCTTCTTTTCTTTGCGGAGTAGTGACTACCACTTGCATCAATCTGCCGCGATCTTCTCCCCAACAACTGGTATTAATATTGATTGGATTCACATCGTGCAAAGATCTTCAGGTATTCTTTAAATGAAGAAAAGATATTGCATTTGACTTTTGATAGCTCCCCATGCAAAAACTTCTTTGGGATCCGTGTGTCTTTCATCCGACCGACGTATCCGAGTCAGCAAACCCTTTACTTGCTAGCATGCTTTAAATTGTTGTCAAAACAGTGAGCCAAAAAACTTCTTTGTTTCAGATCTTTTTGCTGCCACTTTAAACGTAATATGACAACAAAAATAAAAATTAAAAAACTTTGTTAACTTTTCAACAAATTCCAATTTTCAAGATTTTCAATTGTACAAGAGCGTACTGAAGACAAATGATTTTTAGATGGCAGCCTTGGTTTTGTTACAAAACTTTAGATGATCCCAGACCCTGGAGGTTAACCGTGCGAGATTCACGAATATCTAATACGATGTATCACTACATCAAAGTATCTGTAATCGGTCTGAAATCTAGTTTAAGTTTATAGTAGTGATGGGTGAGTAAGGAGAACTGTTCTACAGTTTAGCCATCTTTTTCTAATATTTTCACTTTAGAAAAAAGTTGCTTGTTTATTTGTACAACAATTAATTCTCTGGTGGCGCAAAAGAAGAACCGAAAAAGCTGAAAACACTTTAAGTAAAGTATTAGAAAGAAGAACTTGCAAATAATTTAGTAAAATTTCTTTTATAGTTTCTAAGGTACCTTAAAACGATTTCTACTGCTTTTAATTTACGAAGCAAGTACGTTGTAATGTAGAAGTAATTACATGATCCACTTAACAGGTTACAAGCAACTGGTGCAACTTTAGAATGAAAACAATTGTTGAAAATAACTGTCAGTATAAAACAGATAATTTCACTAGCTGTTAACATGTGATTCAGCCTTTGAAATAGGAACTCATTATCATAGTCCACAGCTAACAGGTAAATTTAGTCAGATTTTAAGTTAATCTAAAAAATAATTCCTAATATATTGATCATTCTTCTAAAGATTTCAACTATGTAACTTGATGTTTCACAAAAATGATGTATTGATTGTAGATTGTTTCAACTGAATAACCTAAAGCTAAAGTGATCGAAAATGATTTACATAAGCATTGTAAGCGATAAAGAATGACTAATTTCATTTTCTTGAGTAAATCCTTTTTATGGTTTATCTTTTTAGATAAATTGCATCACACATCACTTGAAAAATTACAACAAGTGTAACATTGGTATCCAGGAAACTTATTATTTCTGATATAATTTGATGCAAGGTGAAAATAAAAGCATGTGCCTTTGTAAATTTTAAAGCAAAAACTTATTTTATTTGAAAAGTCATGAAAGAGAACATTTCGTCAGATTTTTTTAAAAGTAATACATCTGAGTTAGAAAATGAAGATAAGCCTTTTAAAGAAATTTGGATTATTGCAGAAGTAAATACTTGTTTCTTAACAGCTGTTATGATCGTTGCGCTTGCTTCACTTTTCAGGTATGTAAAGTTAAGCTGTAAATGGAATTCAAGACAAAAAAATTCAAAAATGTTGATAATATTTGCTGTCTTGACAGCTTTCTTGTCTTTTATTCGGTTGTTATTAACTCAGTTAGTGATAATTGTTGGATTGGTAGACTTGGTAGAAACTGCAGACATCGCATGTGAAGTGGCTTTAGATCTTTCAGTCACTTTTTACATTATTGCAAATTTTTTAACCTACCAATTTTACTGGTTAAGACAAAAAATTTTGTATACGCAATCACCAACGAGCCAATTAAATGTAATATGGGTAAAGTTGTTAAGTTGGGCTTCAATTTTATTGGTTCTTATTGGAGCTATATTTCTTATAATTCTTTTTTTAATTCCTCTTAACTACAAGCAAACTTTAGTTGGTTGTTCTCGTAGAACAACAACAACAACAGATCCAGTTTTTTATATTGCTTTTTCGATTACTTTCATCGCTCAAGTAATAATTTTCTTTTTATTTGTGTACCCTCTTCGTTTTTATAAGAAACAGAGCAACATCAAAAATACAAGTAAAACTTCAAAGAAAATTAAAAGAGCTATTAAGTCGGCCACTATAACCTTGGTGATTTGTATATTATCTGACCTAATGGCCTTGGTCCTTGTAGCTATTGTATTACCAGCTACAACACCCAGAAGTATTACAAGTACTATCTACGATTTTAGTCTTGTGGTCAATATTTTATCGATTTTGATGTCTTTTGAAGACTTTAGGAGCTTTGGCTTAAAGATACGACAAAGAACAAACACCATGGACACAAAAACTGAACAAACTGCAGTTTCATCAGGTAATCAGTCAAACTTTGTTGTAACTACTACTGTTTGAGTTCAAAAACTGTTCTACTGGTTCATAAAAACTAAACCTAAATGTACTTATGTTAATATTCTTCAATAAACAAGATACAAATATTTTGATGCAATTTATCTATATGAGTTTTTATACATCGATACTTTTAAATGTTTATTATTTCAACTTGTAATGGCGCAAGTTGTAGGTTCTTAGAAATATATTTGCATCGAAATAAGTTAAGTGTTGACCACTAAAGAAACTGACAGTTCTTAAAAATATTTAACATTTGTTGATGTAAGCTTTACTACCAGCTAGAATAGTGTTAACTAGAAAAGTGATTAATTTATTATGACGCAAATGATTTTCTGCAATGTTTGTATTTACATTAAAAAAAAGGTTTTCTAATAGTTGCAGTAGTGACTTTGTTACAATTTGGAACGAACTTAGATTCTGTTTATACAAAGAATTTGATTAAATTATTTTTAATGTAACAATGTAGAGATGTATTTTGAGTTGAAGCAACAAACTTTCAAGATTTAACAAATGCTATTTACATTTAATTTGTTATCACTTATTTGTTACAACAAATCTTGAAGAATATCATAACAGCTCATTTATTTAACTCAAACAAACTTATTTTATTGTAATATTTTCCTACATGTAAAATTTAATCAAAAATAGAGTTTTTTTAAAATATGAAGATTAGATTGGCAAATAATTGTGCCAAGATGTATAGTTGAAAGCTGTTGATATAAAAGTGGTGCTGAAGACTAAAAATTGTGGAAATATGAAACTAACTCATCTAACTGTAGATGTTAGAAACAATATTTAAAGATGAAGACATCAAATTACTTAAGTTTAAAACAGTTGAATCCGTATAGACACAAAATTAAATCTATAATTTCTTGATCTTCAACAAGATGTATCTATCAAAAATTCAATCATTAAAATTTTTTAAATATAAAAGAAAGAATTTCCACCAAATTCTCAACAACATAAAACTCATCGACAAATTTCAAATTATTTTTCAACAAATCGAATATCCATCATCAGAAAATACCGACGTGGTAAAGGATTTGGGGCTGGTGATAAGACTCCTAATGTCTGAAAAAGAGTTGATCGTTACAAAGATTTAGAAGAACAGCAACTGACTTTGTTTTCAGCATCTACAGTAGTGACCCAGAGAAAGCCGCCCACATTGGTCTCACTGAGTACTTCGTCCAAGGACTCGGCCATACTCATACTAATAATGTGGTACATGATATCAGAACTGGGTTCCACCTCCACTAGTTTTGTTTGTGTGTCTTCCTGCTCCATTCCTGATGCACAAAAAGATAAAGACTCTTCTTTAAAGGAAGGAATCAACAAACCTAACGGAAGACACGAATCTGGGTTTTCAGGGGCACCGATCTTGTAGATGTTGATTTCTTCAAAACTCAATTCAAAAGCGTAAGGGAAGAAGATTTTTCTAGGTCCGTAGAAGTACTGCATGATCATCACATCACGTGCTTCTCTTCGAAACTGTCGAGATCTAACAACTACACCTGCACAACAAGTTTCAAATTGTGATTAGTTCTGGATTGATTCAGAAAGCATGTGTAGGATCTTACCTGGTGATTTTGGTATTGAAATGAGTTTTACGAATTCTGGTAAGTCTTTTTTAAGATCATTGTATAGACGTTCACTATCAATTACTAGAACTATATCAGCTTCGAAACATTTAGCAGCATGTAAGATACACTGATAACCCTGTCCTTTAGTCCAGTTACATGTATCTATTACGCAGCCACCATGTGAAACTTCACTTTAATTGAAGAAACATTGATCAGATTGAAAAGGATGTTGATATTCGATAGAGTTACCTATTTGTGAGTATTTTCACTTTAGAAAAAAATTGCTTGTTTGTTTATATAAATATTAATTCTCTGGTGGAGCTGAAGAAGAACAGAAAAAGCTGAAAACACTTTAAGTAAAGTATTAGAAAGTAGAACTTGCAAAAAGTTTAGTAAAATTTCGTTTCTAGTTTCTAAGGTACCTTAATACAATTTCTACTGCTTTTAATTTACGAAGCAAGTACGTTGTAATGTAGAGGTAATTACATGATCCACTTAACAGGTTACAAGCAACTGGTGCAACTTTAGAATGAAAACAATTGTTGAAAATAACTGTCAGTAAAAAACAGATAATTTCACTAGCTGTTAACATGTGATTCAGCCTTTGAAATAGAAACTCATTATCATAGTCCACAGCTAACAGGTAAATTTAGCCAGATTTTAAGTTAATCTAAAAAATAATTCCTAATATATTGATCATTCTTCTAAACATTTCAATTATGTAACTTGATGTTTCACAAAAATGATGTATTGATTGTAGATTGTTTCAACTGAATAACTTAAAGCTAAAGTTATCTAAAATGATTTACATAAGCATTGTAAGCGATAAAGAATGACTAATTTCATTTTCTTGAGTAAATCCTTTTTATGATTTATTTGTTTAGATAAATTGCATCACACATCACTTGAAAAATTACAACAAGTGTAAATGGAAACAGGAAACTTGGTATCCAGGAAACATATTACTTCTAATATAAACTGATGCAAGGTGGAAATCAAGGTTTGGGCCTTTGTAAATTTTAAAGCAAAAACTTATTTTATTTGAAAAGTCATGAAAGAGAACATTTCGTCAGATTTTTTTAAAAGTAATACATCTGAGTTACCGAATGAAGATAAGCCTTTTAAAGAAATTTGGATTATTGCAGAAGTTAATACTTGTTTCTTAACAGCTGTTATGATCGTTGCGCTTGCTTCACTTTTCAGGTATGTAAAGTTAAGCTGTAAATGGAATTCAAGACAAAAAAATTCAAAAATGTTGATAATATTTGCTGTCTTGACAGCTGTCTTGTGTTTCATTCGGTTGTTATTAACTCAGTTAGTGATAATTGTTGGATTGGTAGACTTGGTAGAAACTGCAGACATCGCATGTGAAGTGGTTTTAGATCATTCAGCCACTTTTTACATTATTGCAAATTTTTTAACCTACCAATTTTACTGGTTAAGACAAAAAATGTTGTATACGCAATCACCAACGAGCCAATTAAATGTAATATGGGTAAAGTTGTTAAGTTGGGCTTCAATTTTATTGGTTTATATTGGAGCTATATTTCTTATAATTCTTTTTTTAATTCCTCTTAACTACAAGCAAACTTTAGTTGGTTGTTCTCGTAGAACAACAACAACAACAGATCCAGCTTTTTATATTGGTTTTTCAATTACTTTCGTCGCTCAAGTACTTATTTTCTTTTTATTTGTGTACCCTCTTCGTTATTATAAGAAACAGAGCAACATCAAAAATACAAGTAAAACATCAAAGAAAATTAAAAGAGCTATTAAGTCGGCCACTATAACCTTGGTGATTTGTATATTATCTGACCTAATGGCCTTGGTCTTTGTAGCTATTGTATTACCAGCTACATCACCCAGAAGTATTATTAGTACTATCTACGATGTTAGTCTTGTGGTCAATATTTTATCGATTTTGATGTCTTTTGAGGATTTTAAGAGATTTGGCTTAAAGATAAGACAAAGAACAAACACCATGGACACAAAAACTGAACAAACTGCAGTTTCATCAGGTAATCAGTCAAACTTTGTTGTAACTACTACTGTTTGAGTTCAAAAACTGTTCTACTGGTTCATAAAAACTAAACCTAAACGTACTTATGTTAATATTCTTCAATAAACAAGTTACAAATATTTTGATGCAATTTATCCATATGAGTTTGTATACATCGACACTTTTAAATGTTTATTATTACAACTTGTAATGGCGCAAGTTGTAGGTTCTTAGAAATATATTTGTGTCGAAATAAGTTAAGTGTTGACCACTAAAGAAACTGACAGTTCTTAAAAATATTAAACATTTGTTGATGTAAGCTTTACTACCAGCTAGAATAGTGTTAACTAGAAAAGTGATTAATTTAATATGACGCAAATGATTTTTTGCAATGTTTGTATTTACATTAAAAAAGGTTTTCTAATAGTTGCAGTAGTGACTTTGTTACAATTTGGAACAAACTTAGATTCTGTTTATACAAAGAATTTGATTAAATTATTTTTAATGTAACAATGTAGAGAAGTATTTTGAGGTGAAGCAACAAACTTTCAAGATTTAACAAATGCTTTTCACATCTAATTTGTTATCACTTATTTGTTACAACAAATCTTGAAGAATATCATAACAGCTCATTTATTTAACTCAAACAAACTTAGTTTATTGTAATATTTTCCTACATGTAAAATTTAATCAAAAATAGAGTTTTTTTAAAATATGAAGATTAGATTGGCAAATAATTGTGCCATGATGTATAGTTGAAAGCTGTTGATATAAAAGTGGTGCTGAAGACTAAAAATTGTGGAAATATGAAACTAACTCATCTAACTGTAGATGTTAGAAACAATATTTAAAGATGAAGACATCAAATTACTTAAGTTTAAAACAGTTGAATCCGTATAGACACAAAATTAAATCTATAATTTCTTGATCTTCAACAAGATGTATCTATCAAAAATTCAATCATTAAAATTTTTTAAATATAAAAGAAAGAATTTCCACCAAATTCTCAACAACATAAAACTCATCGACAAATTTCAAATTATTTTTCAACAAATCGAATATCCATCATCAGAAAATACCGACGTGGTAAAGGATTTGGGGCTGGTGATAAGACTCCTAATGTCTGAAAAAGAGTTGATCGTTACAAAGATTTAGAAGAACAGCAACTGACTTTGTTTTCAGCATCTACAGAAGTGACCCAGAGAAAGCCGCCCACATTGGTCTCACTGAGTACTTCGTCCAAGGACTCGGCCATACTCATACTAATAATGTGGTACATGATATCAGAACTGGGTTCCACCTCCACTAGTTTTGTTTGTGTGTCTTCCTGCTCCATTCCTGATGCACAAAAAGATAAAGACTCTTCTTTAAAGGAAGGAATCAACAAACCTAACGGAAGACACGAATCTGGGATTTCAGGGGCACCGATCTTGTAGATGTTGATTTCTTCAAAACTCAATTCAAAAGCATAAGGGAAGAAGATTTTTCTGGGTCCGTAGAAGTACTGCTTGATCATCACATCACGTGCTTCTCTTCTAAACTGTCGAGATCTAACAACTACACCTACACAACAAGTTTCAAATTGTGATTAGTTCTGGATTGATTCAGAAAGCATGTGTAGGATCTTACCTGGTGATTTTGGTATTGAAATGAGTTTTACGAATTCTGGTAAGTCTTTTTTAAGATCATTGTATAGACGTTCACTATCAATTACTAGAACTATATCAGCTTCGAAACATTTAGCAGCATGTAAGATACACTGATAACCCTGTCCTTTAGTCCAGTTACATGTATCTATTACGCAGCCACCATGTGAAACTTCACTTTAATTGAAGAAACATTGATCAGATTAAAAAGGATGTTGATATTCGATAGAGTTACCTATTTGTGAAGCACTTTGCATTGAAGATATGAGCTAACCGCTGTACTAGGATGTGATACAGTTTGATATTACCAATTGGTGAGGTGTGACCAAAGTGATAAACAATAGGTGACTGCAAATGTATTAAATTCAAACTATTTTAAGCATGTAGTTGATGAAATTACTTTGTGGTCGAAACTATCAACAGGGTCTGCCGGTCTTTCTAATGTTAAAGCACATACAGTACCAGGAATTGAAACACCTCCTTGTTCTACATCAATATCAATTAGAGTTGGTTTGTGTCCGAACCTCATGGCGTAATTTAAAAGTATTCTGTACACGAAAATTTCTTATGAAATTGCCATCAATATTTACATCAACAAGATTACCTGCTTACTACACTTTTACCTACATCCTGTGGACCAGCTACTAGCACACGCGGACCTCTAACACCACCTTCTTTAGCTTTTCTTCTACAAGTTTCAAGGGCAGTGTGTATATTTAGATATATAATCATTGGTGTATCCTATAGATGAAGTTAAAAGTTAATACTTTGATGTATCAGTTTATAAATGAGATGAAACCTTTGAAACATAAGCAACCTCCCATCTACCACTAAGTTTGATGGAACAACCAAACCAAGTGAACACTGCAATTTTAGCATTTGGAGGATATTCATACTTTCTGTAGTTATAAATTTAAAAGTTAATAATTTGGTAATAATATCCTAATATTTTTAAATAGTTATTATCAATACAGATTTCAATCATTACAAAGTTTAACAAAATAACTTTTTATAAATAATTTTATTATAAAAAATATGATTATAAAATTTGTTAATTAACCAAATGTTTTAAACATTCATATAGATTATAAAATGTAAAACATATAAATGTATATCTGTATATGATAGAAAATATATTATCATAAAAAATTTAACTAAAAATAACAACAACAGTAAAATAAAAAAGTTGTAATTACTTTTCAACTACTAATTCAGTTCCAAACACTTCAGCTTTTCCTTCTAAAACCTCCAAGGTAACTGTAGCAGTTGGTTCAACCTCAAACCTGAGTTCATTATCCTTTTCTAATTTGAACTCCTGGCATAGAATTGGATTTTCAGAATCACTTTGGACTCCTTGTCCACTTGCTACCACGGCAGTCATTGAAATATTTTGTAGATTAATCAAATTAGATAACTTTAAATATCCTAATATAAAATAAAAATACTTTATTATATAGATTTATTATATTATATATTTACAATATAGAATTAGAACACATCAAAAACAATTGAAGTAAAACTCTTCAAATTTAAAACTGAAACATAAAATCAATTTTAATAATTAATTTATTAACAGATTCATCTGCATTTTATGAATTAGTTACATCAAGTATTAATATTTACTACAAAATTTATATAATTATTTGTTTAATATAATATATTTTTGTTTTATAAAAAGTTTATATTAAAATACAACTGGGATACTCAGACTGATTTTTTTGACAAAAAATATTCACAAAAAAAATTTTTAAAAGCCTTACAACTAAAATGCTTTATTTAATAAAATATTAAAAACATTTGTACAAAAAATTATTTCTATTAAAACAAATAATGTAAAAACAGTACTATCAACAACAAAAAATGACTATAAGAAGATTATTATGATTTTTTTATTAATCTTTAACAATTTTTGTATCTATACTTAATTTTAGTTTCTGTTAATTTATCTATAAAAACACTGTAAACTACATTTTGCTCTAAAAGTGAAATCCTGCAACTAAAAGGTTAAGATATTCAGCAAATTGGCAGCAATTAAATTTCTAAAAAAATATAATCAAAATTAACAGAGTCAACTTTATAAAAAATAAAAATAAATTTATCAGTAAGTTTGATACACACAAAATTTGAATTTGGTATTTGAGATTCAGAATTCAACAATAGAAATAAAAAGTTAATAAATACTTTTATTATTTTAGTACTTTATAATAAAATTTATATAAAATAGTAATTTTATGAAATCTAAATCTATATTTGAATTAAATTTGAATGTTAGTATTTTAAACAGAAAAAAATTCGATTTTCCTTTATTAAAATTCTTAGTTAATTTTAGAAGTAAAATTTTATATAAATTATTTTAACAGTTTTCTAAAAAAAACCAGAAAAAATATTTTAAAACGAGTTATAAAATCCGTTAAAACGAAATAGCTAAATGGAATTTATTTGTTCAAACTTTTTTCTAAAATTTATTTTATCAGGACTTCCTAGTTTAACATATTTCCTGTTCATTTCAGTTAAGAGATATGACAAGTTATTTTGGGTGGACAAACTTTTTGCAAGATTACTTGGATATCCTTTCAACACTAGTAATAAAATGGTTTAGAAAAAGTCATTCAGAGTCTTGAAAGATATACTAAAGAATAGAATACTAAGAACAATAAGAATTATACTTAATAAAATAGAATTAAGATTTAAAATTTCAACAATTATAACTACCACTGCATAGTAACAGCGTTTTATTTCTATAAATAAAAAAGCTTAAAAAACCTACAAAGCTTTTATAATCTTGATAATGGCGTTCAACTCTATAAGTAATCTATATCTAACTTTATTATTTAATTAAAAAAAGGCTGCTTGGGCCGAGCGCGGCCATACTGGACGTGCTCAAAATACCACTAATGGCTTATCAGTACAGTCCCAAAAATTATTTTAGGGAAATTTTAACTACGCTTATTTGAATTAAAACTATCAAATTTGAATTGGATTTCAATTTATATTTTAGTTGAATTTTACATGTAGGAAAATATTACAATAAAATAAGTTTGTTTGAGTTAAATAAATGAGCTGTTATGATATTCTTCAAGATTTGTTGTAACAAATAAGTGATAACAAATTAGATGTGAAAAGCATTTGTTAAATCTTGAAAGTTTGTTGCTTCACCTCAAAATACATCTCTACATTGTTACATTAAAAATAATTTAATCAAATTCTTTGTATAAACAGAATCTAAGTTTGTTCCAAATTGTAACAAAGTCACTACTGCAACTATTAGAAAACCTTTTTTTTAATGTAAATAATAAACATATTAAGAAATACTTTAAAAAACATCTTGCCTGACTTGTAACTTCTGAATTTCGATCAAATACTAATTAATAAAAATGACAAAAGATGTTCAATAGTAGATTTTATTTCGTGCACTGACAATGATAACTATTTCCAAATTTCTACCTCTAACCCCAACCAACCTGGTGAACAAGAACTTAACTCCTAAACTTACTAGAGGATTTTGTGAACACGAAATTTGAAACTGTAAAACAAAACAAGATTAGATGTTACCTGAAAATCCGTCAGCAGCTACTCCATCATCTAACATCTTTGTCATCTTCATCGTTAAACTTATTACTATCTTCAAGTTAAAAATCTTCTTCAACTTAATTGGGGTCTTTTACTGATTTATCGTAAATTTTGAATTATTTAAACTTAAAACAAAATATACAAGTTCTGTTCACCAGGTGGTATATAGCTATTAGATAACTGCCCAATCTAAAAAAACTGTCTCATCGTCCAGCAGTCGACGAATTAAGTCTAATAAACTAGAAATTAGAAAAAAGGGGCATCAAAAATAAGGGAATCTATCAGTTGGTAGATGAAGTGTGGAATCAGAACCCCAAATCTTCACTGAAATTATATTAGTACTGTGCTACATAACCGGATTTTTTCATCAAGTAGTTAGTGAGACTGACTGCTTAGTAACGGTAACTACCATTTTTGCCCTGGTTATTTCGACCACGACCTCTTGGTTGGTAATCAACTGAAAAAAATAAATTTCAATTCTGAAGCAATTTGGGCGAAATACTCACGAGATATTGATTGGCTGTACTTCCCAGTAGGTACTTGATATAAGGTTCGCTCGTCTTTCTTTTTGCGGGCGACGCCGTCGACAGAGTTGTTGGATCTTTTGAGAGCTCTGAGAAGGAAATTAAAAAGATGAAATAGAAAAGATGAAGATTTGTGCGACTTACTTGGTGGTAGCTAGGTCGGATGCTGATTTCTGTGGAATTAAAAACAACAAAATAAATAAAAGTGAAATTAAATGAACATTTCAGAAGATTGAAAAGTGGCACGTGACCAAAAGTGAATGCAAACTTACAGGCTTCTTCCAGGAGGGAACTACTACACTTTTGAAAGATGGTGGGTTTCTAAAAAGGTCCTGAAAAAGATTCAATAGGAATTCGAATCTCGAGTGGGATCACTAATAGCTACCTTAATAATGGTATTGACATTATTACAAGTCTTCAATGCGATCGCTTTGATCTGATCTTGATCCTTTGATTGAGAAGAGGTTTTTCCAGCCAGTGAAGCTTGTATCTCATTGATGTAAACCCGGGTGCCACGAGCAAAGTATTGTAACCTACAAACAGAAGTTGCTGCTGATGATGTTGAAAGTACAATTAGTAGAAGATACCTGAGTCGGAAGTCTTTTAGATCCACAGCGGCGTTTTCAGCTGAAAGAAAAGTGACGTCATTGCGCGCGAGTTGATGAAGGGAATAAAGAAGACATTCAACGTAAGAGAACTGAAGTTCAGGGTTCTCGTTGGGGACATTTCCATTTTCGTCAGCAACAGGAGGTAGAGGCATGAACTCCTGATAGAAGATCAGAAGATGAAGAAGTGAAACCAACTGTTGTCATGACTACCTTCAATTTCTCGAAGATAAGCGGAATACAATCTTTTACTGATTCACCATTTCCACAAAAGTTGGATAATTCAGCTAACTTCTTGAGAAGATCAAGTTGTTGATCATTTTTCGAGCTTGGTGTGTCTTCTACAGCTTCTTTTGATGAATCAACTGCAGTTGATGCCGATAGAAAGGGAAGAATTTTGGTGGAAATGAAGTTGATGAATCTGGAACCATGAACATTCTTCTGTAAATAAACATCATGGATTAATAGATGAGACATTTTGGACTTTTCAGTGGAAATATTTGTAGTGAAGAGAAATGAAGTGAAAATAACAAAAAAAATAGTTGAAGAAGCGTCACCTCGATAACACTTCAATGAAATCGGAGCGACGTACACAAATATTTCAGAAAAAATTAGAATAAAAAGTAAAATCAACTTTAAAATTAAAGATAATAATTTCAATAAATATTGAATTGAAAAGTTTCAAAAACTAACAAAATAGTTTCGCTGATAAATTGAAATCTAATTATCTAATCTTGATAACTTACAGAGCAAAGAGTTAAAGCAGTCCCTATACACTGATTGACACGGTTGAAGTCATCACTATCATTGACATCAAAATCTTTTGAGGCAGACATCTGATCAGCAATCATATCGATAAGTTGCTTGCGACCACTAATGGTTTGAATATGTGCCAGAGAAGACAAACCCTAATGAAGAAGTAATTGAAAAGTTTGTAGAGTTTGAGTATGAAGTGAAAGGTACCTGCATTAAAGTAGCAAACTCATCCCCAGTCACGTCCTCGAACACTTTTTTGCTTTCTTCTAATACGTACACCTCCATTTCTTTACTCAGACTGACAACTGGGTTCTTTAAGATTTTGCAGAGATAGTTAATAGCCTTTTCTCGAACATCATCTTCACCATTTATGATTTGAGAAAGAACACCAGTTAAAGTTGCTGAAACAAAGATGAAGATATTTAATTACTTATTAATTATTATTATTAATCACTCTATTAAAAAAGAAGTCAAACAACTGTTTAAAAGTTGTCGATTTAGAAATATAAAATTAATTGAATAAAAAACTTTCAAATGTCGATAAATTCACCTTTAACATTCATCTTGAACATACTAGTGAGAGCGGAGTTGACCATATTCAGCTCAGAATTATCTTCAGAAGCAAGAACTTGAACAAGGACATCAGTAAGACGAAGTATAAGCTGACTATCAGATTTACACAAATTTGGTAATTCTTTAATAGCAGCTTTACGAACCTATAAATAAACAAACTAGTTTAGCACCTTATAAATTTACAGCTCAATACGACGGGAAAGAGTTAAAAAAGATTTATATATACCCACAGTTCAAAACAAGTAAAAAATAAGAAGTTAGTTAAGGCATAAGATATTTGAAATTTAAAAAGAATTCAAACAAAGAAAATTCCAGGATAATATTCACTTAAAACTTAATAAAACTTACATTGATGTTAGTATCTTCACAAAGATCAATCAATGCATTTATGGCATTTTCAGACTGGTCTGGAAAATGCTTAAAAAATCTTGAAATGAATTGAGCTGATAAACGTTTAGCTGCTGCATCACCTTTGATACCATCTAATAACACTTGGAAAGAATCCACATGCTAAAAATATAAATTAAAAAAAAAATTAATGTAAAAAATTTATCTAAATTAATATTTAATAAAAAGAGATGATAATAATGCCTTAAGAAGGTAGATTGCCATATATATATATTTTTAATTTACATGCAGATTTATATTTGCTACACTACAGAATATAACAAATCTAATGAATATTTGTGCTAATATTTATGAATATATAAAATACTTATTAACATTTTTACCATTTATTTTGTATAGACTCTTATTTGAATATACTAAATACATAAGATTTATAAAAATAATATATAGGAATAACTAATAAACATAGCATTATGATGAAATAATAAAATATTTTCTATGATTTGATACTTTTATATTATTATAATTCACAGTATTAGTTATATGCAATTATGATAAGTCTAATTTTGTATATAAATTACTTAAATTGAGACTTAAAAAAAATTATATAAAATCAATAAATATATCTCAGAATTTAATAAAAAACTAGATTTAATAACATGTTAATTAAGTTTGATTTTAAAAATAATTTTTATGAAGCATAAGACATAAGTTATGGAAAATAGAAGTAAATAAAATGAAAGAAAGAAATGATTATATAAACACCTCTGAAGGATTCTCTTTATCAGCTAAAACTCCAAAACTTTTATATAGTTGTTCAACATCAACAACCATTTTCACTAAGTTTTATATTCAATTTAAAATAAATCTAAAAAACAAATATTACGTCATAAAATATAAAAGATAGTACACAACAAAAATTTTGATTAAAATTACGCCCCGATAAATTTAAATATATCTAAAATAAATTATCTTAAAAAGAAAACAAATATTTCATCAAAAAATTTAAATTAAAGTTTAATGCCAACTTTATATATTAAATTTATAGTTATTAACGCAAACAACATACAAAATTAAAATTAAATAAAGCAGAAAACTGTTACTATTAAATCGAGACAAATAAATACAATAAATAAAAATTATGGGAAATGGTAGTAGATAAATACTCTTAAAACAAAGTCTACAGTTTGTATGAATATCAGTGCTAAAGTGATCTATAGAAGCACTATAAACTAATTTTAACAAACAAACTTTTTAAATAGTTGATCAAAAATGTTTTTCATAAAAAAAGTTTTTTAATCACTAAACAATCTTTTGAAAATACTTTTTTAGTACAATAAGATTTAACATAAAATAAAATAACTATTGCATTTAATAAACATTATTTGAGAAACCTATAGGCTATTAATGGTTTATGTAAAGTCTTATAAATAAAGTCGTTTTTTAACCAAACATTTAAATAAGGGATTTTCATTCTATCATTACTGAAAAGAATGAAAGGAAAGTTTTTAGAGCATATAAAAATGCACAATACAAATATCGAAAAGGATAACTTTTAAAAACAAAAACGTTTGAACTGTTTTCTCTGATTAATAATCTAATTTTCTTTTATATAAAAAAGAACAATTTTATTTATTCTATACATATTTTAGGTAATTGTTTTTAAAGTTTGATAGAATTAAACAGCCTTGAAACTAAATTCAATCTTACGGTGTTTTTGATGAAACTCATGCAAAAGCAACGCTAGTTTTTGCAATAAAGGCAAATATTATCAGTTATTATATTTTAATTTTCATCTAATTGGTTTTGCTGGCTAAACTGATAACAAGTAAAATTGGTTTATATTATGTGAATTTGACAATATAAATACTTGAAATATTCAAGAGAAAAAAAGATTGCCTAAAACATTCGCTTGTAAACACAATTTTTGTTGTTGCAATTCTCTTTTTCTTTAAAAGCTTAGTCAATTAAACTTCTATTGTATACCACGTTCATTAATCTCACCAAGGCTTTCGTTGTGCATTCAGCAAAAGACCTACATATAACGATAGACCGATTTTCATCAGCCTGTACAGACTTTGGAATGAAAATCAGTCTAAAAAAGCCAAGGTGTTGGCTTTCCACAGCCAATTAAGGTCAATAGCTGCGATGTTGAGGCTATTGATAACTTTGTCTATCTCAGCACAAAAATAACCTTATTAGTTAACAGAAGTTGCAATTAAAAGCCTTTATGCAATCGGTAACGCATCTGTACATTTGCACGGTTCATCTCCAAAGTCTGGGATAATTTACAGTTATCTAACAAAACCAAGGCTGCCATCTACAGAGCCTTTGTCTACAGTACGCTACTATTCGCTAGTGATGCTTGGACTTTATCAAAGGCTAACGAAAGCAAACTTAACACTTTTTATTTACGTTGTCTTCATCGTGTATTATGTTTAAGGTGGAAGCAAAAGATCTGAAACAAGGAAGTATTAAAGCGCACTGGTCTGACAACAATGTAGCTAAGCAAGCAAAAGCTTCACTAGCTCGGACACGTCCGTCGGATGAAATCTTAAAAGATCTGTTGTATGTGAAGCTATCTAAAGGCAAACGCATATATGAAATCGCTCAAAATCAATACCAGCAATTGGAAGGATATTGCAGCAGATCGCGTTGAATGCCTACTGCACAAGGAGATACAAATTAGAGAAGAAAAAGAAACCCTAAAAACTTCTCTTTTTTGCATTTCACTGCATTTTGCTTTCTTAATTTCTTTGCATCTCACAGTGTTTTGCTTTGTTTTTAATATCATCACTCATAGCACAACCAGCATGACTGTTTGTGGCCGAAACAGGTCTTATTAATCAAAATTTTGAAATAGTTTGTATAAAAGTAATGCAAAATAGACATAACTTACCATTATCATATTTAACCTGTTTTAATAAGTGATAGTTGTATAAGCTCATCTTAGAAATTAACTCAAATCAACATTTCTAAGAGAAGCCAAATTCTGAATTCAAAGCCAGAGTTGGAGCCGTAGGCAGTTCGTTGTTGTACTCAGTGTCTTTCTGGAAGCTCCTGTGACGTCAGTTGGGTGTAGCTGCATCAGTTCTTCTGTTCCGCTGCATTTCCTTGTTGGCGTGGAGAGTGGAATCCTGCTGCATGGGCGACAACTGGATATTCATAACTTCTGTCCTGGCACATATATGCTTGCATTCGCGGCCGAAGCAGGCCAAAAAATGACTTTTGATCAAACTATAAAAGAATAGGGATAATGTGAAAGTAGCAGCATTTCAGATATTTTACTAAATCTTACAGTTCTATCTAGACCGATATGCTACCGCTAAATGATTTTTTTAATTTTAACTCTTTAGTTATATTCTTTTAATTTTGTATTGAAAAAATGAAAGAATAATTGAAAATCTTTTTAAAACATTTTTTATTAAAATATAAAAAAATTCGAAATTGTGAAACCAATTGATAGGAACCCATCTTAGAGTGAAAAAATATCCCAAACAACACTTCGATAAAAAATACATGATCCAGTAAAAGTAGAAATCTGTAGACTCAAACAGTTCGTCTGCAGCCCGAAAGTGGTGGAAGAAAACTTACTAACCTCTTGAAGAAGCAAACCTCGAATTGAGCTGATAGCAAAAAGCTGATTTGTTGTTTAATTTACGTTTCAGGATTGTTTGTTTACTTGATGGGCTTCCAAACCTATGTAGAAGCCGAGATGGTGCTGAAATAAAAGAATTTAAGACCCTAAATTGCATTTCCGGGTAATAGCATTTAAAACGAAGAAATGTTGTTGGTGGGCAATGCAACGTCTGGTCATGGACTACAAATTTAAGATTGTCACGGCAACAGAAAAAGAGAATGTTTATAACCTCGTAGATAAACGGATCCTTACCATTAACAATTGTGTAAATTTTATTAGTATACCCTGATAGGTATTATTTGTGAGAATGTGTGTTGGCAGGAGGTAGCCTTAATAAAATAACCTTTTTATTGAAATGAATAAATAAAATAAGACTAGATATGTATGTCTTTATATGATACTAATATTGTTTTTGAATATGTTTTTGGTCTTTAAATGTAATACAAAATTGCCATACCAAATTCTAAATCTTATACTAACCACAATATGATTTTTTGTATATTGTAGTTTAATATAGTGATGTTGTTAATATAATATTTATATTGCTGAGGAAGTTTTATTTTAAAATATGTAAATATAATATATGTTTATTGCTTAGAGACTAAATATTAAACATAGTTGTTGTATATGAGTGGATACTACAAAAAGATTGTGATGTGAAAAATTTAAACTGATTCAGTAACAAGCTTCACAACCATCTTCATCATGTTTTGTTCTATTAATTGCTGAAAGACTGCAATAGTTTTGTGATATCTTTCACGAAGGCTTCTTGTTAAAAGCAACTAAATAGATGTAGAAAGTTTAATCGTAAAAGATGTATTTTTAAATTAAAATAAAATGTTGGAAACTATAAAAAGATTAGAAAATAACATTTTCTTAATCAACTATTCTAACTTCTGATTGGAACAATAATAAAGCTTCAGTATATTTGATTTATACAAATAAGAAATTGGTTGATGGAGTTACCCACGTTTCTTACAAAGTTAATGTTCTTGTTAGTGTTTCCATGGTACCCAAGTAAGGCCCTTTTCGGTAAGGGGACTTCAGCAATAGTGTGCCACTAGCAATCAACCTGAGTTTGTCACTTTTAAATCACAAAATACTATTTTGTTAATCAACTGTTCTAACTTCTGATAATTTAGTTAAATTTGTTCTCACTTGAGAAGAGTTAGAGAAGAACCAGTAGTTCAAACTGTTGCGTTAGGAACTAATTTAATCAACATATACATTGTGAAATCATTTCTTTCTTTAATTTATGTTGGATGACAACGGCTCATTTGTATTGTAAAAATAATATCCTAAATAATCAACTAATCTGGAATTTTACTGGATCATGTATCTTTAATCCGAGTATTGCTATATTATATACATTATATTAATATTTTCACTCCAAGATGGGATATTTTTGATAGATTTAACAATTTCTCTATTTTGTATTTTAATAAAAACGTTATAAGTTATATTCTCAATTTTTTATTATTTTTTGAACAAACTTAAAAACTTATAGTTAAAATTGGCACGATGAAATATAACGGCGGAAGTTTGTATATATAATTATTAAGTTATTTGTCGAAATCTAAAGTTTGATTTATTAAAACATTATTTATATAATTGCCAATGAGATCATTACTGTTGAGTTTCTCTGAGAAACAAGCAGTTTGTTATATTTGATAATAAGGAATTTTTACTAAAAACTTTTTTGCTGCCCAGTACATAAAGGGTCAGACGGAGTTCTTACAACTTTAAATATGAAATATTTACTTTAAGTAAAAGGGTTTGATTTAAAAGGTTATTTTAGTGAAATACTTGTAACAAAATTGTTGGTATTTCTTTCTGAACTTGTTTAAAAATTTGATAAGTCTTAAAATATTTAACAAAATGAATAAACTTCTTTTTCGAAAAATTAAGATATACAATCAAATCTCACAATATATTTAGTAATTCATGTATAGGTTTTACAATTAGTTTCTACAAATAATTATCTAGCAAGAGATCACAGCCTTTAAAGCTTAAATATCGCATTCTAATATCAAGCATAGTCCACAGCCACATTTGTTTAGTATAAAAAGTTAGAAAAGTGTAATAGCGCCACTGGTAATCGAATGATTTTGAAGCAATGTCCTTAAAGTTTTTAAGGATTGCCACTGCACAGGATGTAGTCTGCAAAATGTGTTTGTCAGTTGATTAACTGAAGTTTGAAGTATGGTATGAGAAATTGTTGTACGGAATACTTAAAATTGACTAATAAAAAGTAATACCAGAAGAATAAATTATTAATATGTTGCAATATAATTGTATTCACAACCTAATCGATCTTCAGTTTGATGACTTTTTCTCCATTAGTCCCTCCCTTAAGTTATATCAACTTAGAAGACATAAATTACATCTTAATAAGCCCACTCCACCAGCTACGTTAACCAGATTAAGTTTTTCCTCATACCGCACAATCAGTACATGGAACAATCTGCCATCAGAGATTGTCATGTCAAAATCACTTGTGTTGTTCAAGAAAAAGCTGAATTGTTATAATATCGCCAACATTGCCATTTCTAAACTGTGAATTTTTCTCTTTTACAATACTATGATTCTGTGCAATTCTTCATTGTCATATGCTTTTTCGTTTACACGTCAAATAGATCTAATTTGTGAGAATGTGTGTTAGCGAGAGGTGCTCTCTTTAAGCACCCTCCTTCACATTTATTGTAATAAATAAATAAATAAATAAATGCAATATTGTGCAATCATAGTATAATTAATAAAGTAATTGGAGTAATTAGAAATAAATAGATCATTATGTCTCAATATCCTTCTACCAATTATTTCAACTTTTCAAATCAATAATGAATAATCTCGTTTTGAGTCAAACAATTGTTTAATTTAGTCGAGTTTCGACTGTACAAAATATTAAAGTTTTTTATTTCTTTTTGCAAGTAATTTGAGCTTGTTTTATATAAATTATCAAATTATGATTTTTATAATTACAATAGATTAAGTAACTTAAAAGTCAATACACACAGTAAATTTCCTTAAGATTATTTCTAAAGATTATTTCTTTAAGATTAATATAATATTTACTTTTTTTTATTTAGTTTAGATTTTAAAATAAACAACAACGATTTAGTATTTAAATCTTTTTGTCTCAGTACCTTATATGATAACCTTTAAAATTTATGAAAAGCGACACCATGCGAGAGTGCTGAGCGAACAACGCCTAAACCAATTGTATTAATGTTCTGATGAGTTCCATGATACTCTAACACCGTTAGTACATCGACCTTCCTTATATGGTAAACTTTAGTTTGTAGTTTTGTTTTCAAGTTCAATTTTATTCTAATTTATTATTTTCCAAAATTTTTGTTTTGTGTCGTAGATATTTAAAGCTGCTCAAAATCTGTTAAAAATTTTGCGTTCTCTTGAATTTCAAATATGTTTGAAATTTGTCAAAAAGATAGTTTTAATTTATTAGTTTAATAATTAACTTTTATTTTATGATATTTTATTTTTTTTGTCGTAAATTTATGTTTTTATCGATGTATTTTTTTATGGTTGGTATTTTTTTTATGAAATCCCTTTTTAAGAAAAGTATATTTCATTTAATTAGAAGTCTTTTTTAAAGTTCACAAACGTTGAAATGATGGATTTTTAGTTTATGAAATAGCTAAAAATTCAATTTATTGCTCAGTTACTTAAAGTAACCTAAATACTTGCTTTATTACATTAGTTATTGTTTTATTACTGTACATGAATAATAAAATCATATTATAACCATTAAAGTTAATACTTTTCTTAATCTTGCTAAAGTTCTTTCTTGAATCTGCTTTTATTTATTTTTGTTTATGATTTTGTAACATTTTGAAAAACAACTTATTTTTCTTAAAATTTTTTTCAACTTATAAAGCCAGCATTTATTTTTGAGCATTGTATCTTTATTTTATTTGTTTGTACATATTAGGTTTATAATTTTTAAGAATTAAGTTTTAATTTAAATTTATAAATTTTATGATTTTATTTAAACCATGTTTATTATCCTTCATTTATATATTTTCAATTATTACTTAACTTTTTTACTGCTATTTTTTCAAACATATTTTTTACATTAGTTATGTTAAACTATAGTATTTGACTTCACTTTTTAGTTATCTATAGTCATATTTTTTTTGTTCACTTTAAGAGCTGTATAATCTGTTATCTGTAACTATACTTTAATTAAATTAATAAATTTAATTTATAAACTTTTGCCAAACCTTAAAAGGTTAGCTATAGATTATCTACTTTTATAATTATTTATATATATAAATTCTAAATATTTTTAAAGTACTTAACTTTTTTTAAATGTTTTTATATATTCTATAAATATTATTTGACTTTTATTCATCATATATAAATATTATATTTGAATACTAATAAGTGCTTAGTAATAATAAAGTTTATCTTTATTGAATTTGATGATTAGATAATAATATTTTTATTTTTTTTGGAAATATATGTCTAAAGATTTTATAAGTCTTTGCAAATAGTATTTAAAAAGTATAAGTGACAAAATGTAGTGTATATATTTAACTTAGTATATTTATCTTTGGGCTAATTTAAAAATGGAAAATTATAATTTGCCTATAATATTTGCCATGTCTAAGATATGAGAGATTATTATCATTTGAATTATATTGAAATCCAGTGATAAGTTCTTTAAAAATTACTTCTAATGATTAAAGAAACTAAAATCTTTTATATTCAAAAGTAATCATAAAGAACTTATTTATAAGTAGCATAAAATTATAAAAACTTTTTAGCTTTTATTATGGCATTTTACTTAATGTCATTTTCAGAATATCTTTCAATACTTTTTATATTGAATAAAATGTTAACTTTTAAAGTTTAATAAATTGAAATTTAGTTCTACATTGTAAGCATTTATATATATATGAATAGAAGAATTATATAGAAATAATAGCGGCTTAAACAACTATTATTAGAATTTATTAATCAAATTAAATTATTGATGACTAAACTTGTTATCTATATTATAGAAATTCGTGTTTTTTACAAACTCTAAAAAATTAAACTAACCTGTTGCCATGGAAAACATTAAGAGAAAGATCACTGCTTTGAATGACTCTATTGATGAAAAAGATGAAGTAATCACTCAACTGTCAGAATCCATCAAAGAGGGAGAAGCTCGCAAGCAGCAAGCTGAAGAATTGAATCGAAGTCTTACAGCTAGACTTAAGATGGTGGAGTCTGAGCTAGATAGAACTGAGGAGAAGTTGGAAAAGGCCAAGCAGGAACTCTCAACTGTGTTGAAGGATCAGGAATGTATTGAAGTAAAGTTGAAGGCGATGGAGAGTGATGAACAGTGTCATAGTGATCAGTTAGATGTTCAATCAGAAGAACTTAGAGCTGCTAGAACCATCGCAGAAGAAGCTGATCGAAAATATGATGAGATTGCTCGTAAGTTGATGATGATGGAAGTTGAATTGGAGAAGGCTGAAACACGTTTAGATGCTGCTCAAGCTAAACATGACATGCTTCTGAATGAAGGTCAAGCTCTAAGTGAGTCGTTGAAGTCATATGAGGCGATGGAAACTAAACTTGGTGATCGTGAAAATGAGATGGAAGCTGAATTGCAACGTCTCAAGTCTGATCTTCGTGAGAGTGAGTATCAACGTGAAGAGGTACAAAAAGAAGTTGCCAAGCTTGAAAAAACTTGTGAAGATTATCAGAATAAACTGGATGATGTAAATTATGAGAAGAATAAAGTAGAACAGGAACTTAACAAATTGATCTGTGAATTAGAAGATTTGTGAACTTGCATTTCTCTTAGGACCTTTCAGCCTATTAGATGACATTGTATAGTGTTTTGCCTGGACTTTTATACCCTCTGCTGACAATATTATCACTCATGTGACGTTTTGCCTTTTAATGATATCTAACAATTTAGAAGTAAAACCTAACTTTTGTGATAATGTTATTTTCTCTCTGCATTTTTTATCAAGTGATGTATATGTTCATACAACTTGAAATAATCTTTTTTTTGATCAGTCAAATTATTATTCATTTTCTGACGGAATTCGATTTTGTAGTTTTCTAAAAAGTAATTTTACTTTTATTTTTTCCTACTCTTATTCTACATGCTAGCACATGTACTCAAGTTGTTTGCTCTAATTATCCCAACCCTGAGCGGCATTAAAAAGGATTTAAAGTAGTAATTGATTTCTTTATTTATCTCCAATGTTATTCAGTAATGCATCAGCATTTTGGTTATGGTGTTTCTTGAAATTTTAATCTTATATCAAATCTCTCTATTCTGTAATTTTGATATTCTTTCAAATAATGTCACCTTCTCTCAGTTATTTTTACTTTTGAAAGTTTAGAATATTTTGATCAAAAATTGTGTTAAGTGTTAATTCATTATAATCTTAATTTATTTAAACTTTAGCTTTAATAAAATTGTTTAATATTTGAAGTAGGTTTATCCAAACTCTTTTGATGATAATGATTGAATAGTATTGTGCAAGTACAATTTAGTGACATGCCTTAAATGTGTTATGTCAAGTGCCTTCTTAAATTCTGATAGACAAAGACTTCATCCAAAACTACCCTTATCTTTGTTATTTTTTGATAGTAGCTACAGGTTCTTTTTCAAAGTGATATATCATGTTCTACTTTAGACCAATCAAGTATTTATTCCTTATATGAAATATCATGTTAGAGTTCCACAATTGAAAATTAAATTGATATTTTCTACTTATTAAACATCAAAATATTTTCTCTTGTCAATTTCATATGATGCTGACAAGCCACATTTTATCAGTTTGTTGTCAGGTTGTTAAATTCCCTTCATAACTTTCTCATTGTTGATTTAGTGTGTTTTTCAAACATTCCTTCAAAAGTAACCAACTAAAAATTAATCATGTTTTAGTACCACTTATTTGAAATATTTTAACTATACACTTCTGAAATGATTCCATATCACTACATTCTTTATAGTTTAGCTTTATCTGTTAGAATACTTTCATGATATAGTTGATTATGGTTTTATTGTTGCATAGCTTGTTTTGCAAAACATACGGGATATTTTTGCTTAAATAGAAAAAAAAGTGATTGATAGATTTATCTTTGGCATGTAAAAATGTTTTCAAAATGTAGATTTATTTTTTTGCTTTAGTTATTTTTCACCAGGTAAACTTGTTTACAATGTCATAATATCTATATTTGAAATTTAATAGAGTTGGGTATCTTTTTTCTTTGGTACAATGAATTGTTTTGAAGCTCTTTATGTAATTTTTACATGAAAATATTCTTTTGAAATCTCATTTAGCAAGTTATATAACCTGTTCTTTTCTGCTACTTTATTTTATAATCAGAAGATTAGGGTATTGTTTTGTTAATTACTTGAGAATGTATTCAAAGGCACAAATAAACGCTGCAAATAAAAAGCAATTTCAAGTCCCTGACTGGTAAATATGATTTTTTTTCTCAGATTATTCAATTCTTTATCTTTTTCTTATCAATTTTGAGCAAATATTTAGATTTATGAGATTCAAGTATTTTCATATCAGCAGATTTTCTTAAAATATATTTTTAAAGATTATAATCTAAACATTTTGAAATTTTAAAATTATATTTAATTCGTTTTTCAAATACTTTTATAAGTCTCTGAATTTGACATATGAATGAGCTACTGGATGTTTTTAATGACTTTTTAATCAACCTGATTTGAATTTGTTAGGGCTGGAGCAGCTCCTTCTGGAACACATTTAAATGTTATGAAAGGTGACAAGTTAATAGAGGTAAATGAAGTTTTTTTCATCAACAACTATAATTTTGAAAGAATTTGATTGTTGGTTATCAAATAAAGTTGATATTTGATTAGATGATAGTTTCAATAAAAGACAATTTTTTACAGAAACTAATTATAGATGAAAAAAATTGTTATTACTTTGGAAGAAGTTCAGACACATGTGATTTTATAACCGAACATGCATCTTGTTCTAGAACACATGCTGCCCTGATGTATCACAAACATTTGAAACGTATGTTTGTAGTTGATCTAGGAAGTAGTAAGTTACATTTCCATTTATTTCACTTTTGTTGGTTTATTTGTAAATATTTAACTTTTGGATTGATCTGATTTCTTACTTTGAGATTCAAATGAAGTTTTAATAAAACATTTAATAACCTTCTTATACCTAAAACTCAATTAATAAATATTTCCCAAAAAGTTCCAACTACAATAATAAAGAAAATAATCTACCCAGTAAAAGTGAACAATAAAAACATTTTCTTTTTTTATCTCTTCACTAGATTGTATTTTATTGAAATAATCTTTTCTCAACAAAAACCACAGATGAAACAATCATTCTGTAACTTGTATAAACTTTATTTTTCAAACTACAAGTTATTCTCATTACAATTAATTTCAGGTCTTGTTGGAATTACTTAGTTTATCTATCTATCTAGTTTTCTTTGGTTTATAAATTGGCCTTTTCTCTCCTTGTAGCAAGTGAGTGTATACAATAGATATCCTCTATTTCACCCTCTCCTCTACATAACATTTACTCAACACTTTTTACTGAATATATTTCCAAATACCATACCAACAACAAATCTTTTAATTTGTTATTCTTTTTTCAGTGCATGGCTCTTTCATTCGCAAATTACGTTTAGACTGTCACAAGCCAACTCCAATTCCATTTGATACCAGCTTTCACTTTGGAGCTTCTACTCGACATTATGTTTTGAAAGGTTACTTCTATTTCACAATTTTATTTATCCACTTATTTATATAAATATTGATTTTTCATCAAATAAACATCGCTCATTTCTCTTTATATTTCAATTTATTAGTTTCCAACATTCAATCTTTCACTTTTCATTTCATCAATTAGTATTATAAGTCACTACCGCCGTCGGCGCTTGTTCAACTCGATTGTATGACGTCATCGCTTCGATATGTATTTCAACAATTACTTTGACGTTTTTATTTCCATCTCAACAGAGCGTCCACCTGTAGCAGGAACTTCAGATGCAACTAAACCAGAAGATGAGACACAGATTGATCTCCCGAAAGAGCAGGAAGATCTAGATGTGAGTTTCATATTTCAAGTAGCTCCTCATCCTCATCAACTCGTTGTTTCAGAATCTTACTGAATATCACACAGCTCTCAACAAACGAATCACTTCAATTCCCATACAGGAGCCTAGTAGGTTCCCAAAGAGGAAGAGGAAGTCAGTAATCTTTGCTGAACGAGAAGAAGTCATCAATCCTGGTAATATGCAAATGAGCCGCGAATTATTTCGCGTTTTTTTAATCAATTCTTTGCAGAGGACATCGATGCTTCTGTTGGTCGTTTCCGAAATATGATTTCAGTCGAAGTCATTCCAAATAAGGTAATCTACTTTTTCGCTTTTATTCATGACGTCATCGTCGCTCATTTTCGCGAAATTCTCCAAATCTTCAGCCGGGAATTCCCCTAACACACCTTTACCTAAATACTTTACCAAATAAAGTCATTTATCACGCGCTCACTTCGTGATCATCTTCCAGTCCACTCGACATGCTTCGATGACGTCATCGTCACTGACGTCATCAAATCTCTTCACTTACTCCAAATTCCGTTCTTCAACAAACGCGAAACTTCGAAACTTTTCAGCGTCACGCCTTACTGACTTCTCTCACTCTCTTCTCCCACTCGCTTCTGATTGGATGGCTCTGTGTTACGTCACATTTGTGACGTGTCACTTCTAGTGAAGGTCAAACTTCCTTATTTGGTCATCTACGGCAATTATTTGTGGAATTCTTAGCTTTCGTCATCGGCGCTTCCTTCAATTTCGACATTTTGCTTCACTAATTACGCGCTCGACTTATTTCCTTATTTGGTGCTGATCGCGTTTTCGAAGCTTCCTTTTCTGCCACATTTTTGTCGAATCTTTTTTTGGGCGTTGCCATAACTACCTGCATTGCTTCAATTTTGGGTCTGAATCGACGCGCTTCCTCTTTTCTCGTGTGACGTCATCTCTGAAACATCAACATTTTCGTGAAAATCAGTAAAGCGGAACGAAGTAGAGAATTTGTGAACTTGTGTTAAAATTTGAACTTTCAATTTGTAGAGGATGCGGACAGACATCTCGGGACTGGTTTCCACTGCTCCCACTGGCAAGAAACATGTCCAGGAGTTCTACAATAAAGGACTTTATGAGGATCTGGACAAAGGTTTGTTTCAAATGTTCAATTTGTCGATGAATTTCGTTGAAAATATTTTGTAGGAGAAACAAAATCATCAGATGAAAGTTTACGAAAGAATTCCTTTGTTCCTGATCTTGCTCCTGAAATATCTGAAGAACCAATTGTAAGTTGATGAAGATTTGCAACTGGTTTTTGATCTTCTTTTTACAGGAACTCGATTCCACTGTTCTGATTGGTCGATCAGTCATCAACTCTCAATCGGAAGCAGAAGCTCTCAACCAATCAGATTCCGATCCTCTTAAACCTAAGAAGAAATATATAAAAGAAGCGTGGCCAGGTAGAAGGTCCGGACCGTCCTTACTAGTGTGATATGGACACTTGCTTGTTTAAATTCTTTTGTTTTCTTCGATGTCTCTCTTCAAACTACTTTAGGGCAGCAAGTTGATGAATAAAATTGTGAGATGAGATTTGTGTCTCATGATGAAGATGATTTGAAGATGTTTCAGTAAAATTAAAAGTTTTCTCAACTTTTAAAATATTTTCTTTTGAGTTTTGAAAATCAAAACAAAAAATTTTAAATTTCACTGAAATCAATTTTAAGTTGACATTTAAATAACAGAAACAATTTCCAACCACCAACTTCTGTTATTTAATTGACCAATCAGCTTTCAGTATTCTTCTAATGGAATGAGCTTTTTGTGCTGAAAAGTTGAAAATCTCTAAACTTGAAATAAACTGAATGATATCAAATTTGTTTTTATCTTTTAGAGATCTTTTATAAACTAAACATTTCAATTTTAAACATTTCAATTTTAAACATTTCGTTTGTAAGTTTCTCACCATTAATAATTAAATGTTTTAATCTTCTATAAGATGATTCATTAAATTTGCCAAGAAAACTTCAAACCTAATTTCATTTTGTTTTTCTACTCGGCAACCAGCTTAACTACAATTTCAAATTTTGAAAAGTTTCATCAAAAAATTCTTGAATCTTTCAAAACAATCATATAAACTCAACAAACCTTTAAAAGTGATTTGATCAAAACGTTTCTTGGTTATTTGACGACTTATTTTAGGATGAGTAAATGATGTAGACTAATCCGTCACCATCTGTTTGTTCAGCAAATATTACGAAGTTATCAAATTTGAGAAAAATTGATAAGACTTTCGATTACTCAAAAACAACAAAACTAAAGTCGCCACAAACTTTCAAGATTTCAAATCTTTAGTGAAAAGAATTTAGAAATTATCCCCTATATGAGAGAAGTACTGAAATTGGATCATCAGATCTTTCCAGCATTTAGATGTTTATAAATCTGTTGGATTCAGAAGAGGTCTCTTGCATCAGCTAAAGATACTTTCACGATCATCATCTTTTAGAAGACATTTGTTTAAACTTGCAACACGACTGTTAAGTGTCTGAAACTTTATAGATATTATTTTATTATCTTCACGAATAAAGTTTTCTGGTCACTTGAAATACTAATGACTTATTACAATCACTATTTAAGAAAATGAGAGGTTCTAAACAGTTTTAAATTCTTCTTAGTTCAAAAAAACAAATTAGGTTTGCTCACAAAAACTACCAGATGTTAAATAAAAAATACGACTGGTAGAGATACATAAACATAATTGTTTTACAACATAGAGAGAAATAAGAAAAATCTACAAATATTCTGACTAGTATTTATCTGAGTTAGTAACAAATTCGAAAAAACACTGAATTAAAAGTAAGAATAATAAATTAAAATCAAAAGACAAAGCTCGTAGTGGTTTCAATAATAATACAAAACTAACTTTCAGAATGAATAGAGATGGGTTGGTGTTTATCATAAATAAACTGAACAATACACCTGGATATTTCAAGCACCTTAAAACAAGTCCTTACATGAAACAGAATTGACATTTCATTTATAGAACATCAAATGCAGAGATAAACTCAACAAATAATAATTCAGAAGATTAAAGATATATCTAATAGGCTTTTGTATTCACAATTCAATTCGAGTTTAAATATTTTTGAAAATTAAAGATTCTTCGAACTCTAGAAATCTTGAAAATTTTTCAAAAGTATTTTCTATTATCCACAAAAAATTTCACATAAAAGATATGAGTAGGAAGTTACTCGACTATATTTCGATTACTAATACATTAGATGAATAATATTTCATAGAACATTTCTACTTTTATAATTGATCAATTTTTAATAAATTGTCAAAGATGTTTGTGACTAACTCAAAATTTCAGCTTAAGATGTAATATTAACAAATCATTAGATATAAATGCATCACAAAATATAAAAACTTGTTTAATCAAATTATTCTTTGCTTAATTTTTCAGTTTACCGAAATAATAAATTTAATTTATTTCATTTTTATTTAAAATCATCTTTAAGAACCCAAAGTATTATTTATAGAATTAGACATTTAATTTAACTAAATAAATTTCTTTAAAAGATTTTTGCTAATTTAATTATTTGGTTTCTATGTCTGAAAATTGAAAGAATGCTAACTAAGTTATGTTTATATATTTAATGTAGATTAGAAATAAATAAATGATTATTGAAAGTTGGTAAAAGTCAGACTAATTTGGATCAAGTTATCAGAAGTTGACATTTTTGTGGTCCGTTAAACGTCGCTATACAACTAATGAACATTAATAAAATATTTTATTTGTATATTTTTTAAAACCACAAATAATTAGTATCTAAATGGGTTTCTGATGTTTCATCTAAATATGATGAATGAAAGCTAAACACCAGAAATAAAAAGTACAACTTCTAATTTGTAAATTTCTTTCATGTCATCTTATTTATAAAACATTGAATATTTTAAAACAAATATCTTTTGCACATCTTAACAAGATTTGACAACCATCATTTTTTAATGTATAACTTTTTAGAAAGTTTTTGACAATTTAAGTTTATTGCAACAAAGATACCTTAAAATACTCAGATGACACAAAAAATTGAAATATTTTAAGAAACAAATACTACACCTGATGTTGCGTAATATATAGTATGATAAAATACAACAATAAAATTTGAAGGAAGCTTTATGGTAAAACTGATACATATCAGGTTATAAAATTTATTATTTGTTTAATAATCAGTTCATGGTTAGCATAATTATGGTGTAATATTTCGCTGGTATCTTTATCTTCTGCATATTGTTACTACATTTTAAAAAGTCGAATACTTAAAAAAACTACATCTGTAAATGTTACATTTGTAAAAGTTTAATAATTTAACTTAACAAGTTTTTGAATGAAGTGAAATAAGATTATTAACATTTTAAAGCTCAAAGTTAGAACTGTTCATGAATTAATTTGACATTTTTAAACTTCTTGTAACTCAGTCAACATATTCAGCAAACTACAATTTGGATTAAAATTATAAAAATATCTTTTGTTACTAAACGCTTTGAAAATACTTCATCAAACCCATACAAAGCCGAAAGATTGTTATTCTCATTGTAATTTAAGTCTTTCCTACTATTAATATTAATTATATCCGCTTAGCAAAAGCTTAAGCCAACATGATCGACTGTTTAAAAATAACCCCAAAAAATTTATAACTTTGAACGATTGCAAGAAATTCAAACACCAAGAAGTTTTATTTACAACATCAAAGAATTTTAAAATATATTTCACTCTTAACACTTTCTGCTACATAAGAATCTATTTAATTCTGATTTTTACACACATTAATTCAACTTGGTGTTAACTGAATGTCAAAGCAAATAAATACCTCTTTAAAAAATGAAACCAATTTCTTTCGTTTTATTTTCTTTATTATCAAATTATTTGTTATTTGTCTATAATCTACAAATAAAAGGCAAAATTTATCATTAAAGGCTCACTAACAAGAGCAAATCCTTTTTTGAGTTAGATGTTGTAGCGTGAGAACTCTTTAGTGACTGAATATATTTAAAATTAAACAGGAAGTAGAGTTTAATCAACTTTATTCTTGAGACTTACTCGCTTTGTTACAAATCATTTAAGACTTGATCAGAAACCAAACATTGTTTCGATATACTTTCGGTAAAAAATATGAAATACAAATGATTAAAAATCAGTTTATACAATTAACTAAAATTAAACGAATTTCATTTGTGTGTCTAAACACAAATATCTGATCATTCTTGATTTTGTTGTGAAGATTTACACTCAGATTGAAGATAACAATGATTTAAACTGATGTTTTATACAAACAGTTTACAAACTAATATATAAAATTTGTTTCAAGTTTTTGGATTCAATTTCATAGAATTATTTTGAAATTTATTTATAGACATCCTTTTCAAACAAACCACCACCTACATACTACTTTAAAGTAAATCACTAAAAAGTACCAAAATAAATTTAAATTATATTGTATCTACGAAATGATGAATGTTAGTAATAAAGCTTGTTCAGCTGAAAACTATGTTTAGTTGTTTCTGAATTCAAACTTATTTCATTTAATGACAATTTTTTAAACCTTATTTTCTAGATAATTTTGTTTTGTAGAAAATATCACTGAAAACTGCAGAAAGTGATTTTATCACTTTTTAAAACTAAAATTTCAAAAAAATGTTTTTAACGGTTAAGATGATTCAACATAAAAATCCCTGAAAAAGTCTGAAAAGTTTTGACTTTATCAGATTTCCTACAAAACGTTTTCAGTATTTTCGTTAACTATTAAATAATCTAAATTTAGAGATATTTGTTCTTTAGTAATGAGAGATGTCATATTTGATGTTAGTTAGATCCCTTCAAAGCTTCAAAAAATCTTCTATTTAAAGAACAATTAATAAAATGATAATTGAAAAGTTGTTAACAAAAAAGGGAATGTGTTAAAATAAGCCAATTAAAACTTTCTTAAAAAGGTAAAACGATTAACCTGTAATCAAAATGTGTCGGGAAGTAGAGAAAAATCTGTTGATGCTACTTCAGCTATAGTTTGTGTTTTAATAAAAGAATTTAACTCAGAAATTGTTACAAATGAAAGACTGATTTTTACAATTTTTATGTTGTCAGTAATTTGTTGTATTAGATTATTCAGATTAAAGATTATACAGAGCAGATAGATATTTCTATTCTTTGAAAAGCATGATTTGATAAAAGTGTTGCTTGCAGTACAGGTAGATTCCAATTTCACTCAAACAACGTTTTCTGAAATATTGTTTTTATGCAATATCACTAAAATGTCATCAATCACAAAAGCTCAGTTGATAATCTTTAATAATCTTAATATACAGTGATTGATGTTTCAAAGTACAAAATGATTTTGAACCTTAATGTAAGTTATAAGCAAACTTAAATGTAAAAAGCCATATCTAAATTTTATCTAAAAATTCAGAAAGAATAAGATATTTTAAAAGTAGCTTTTTTATAATTTTAATTATTTTCAAGAAACGTTTGGGTTGAAAGTTAAAATCAAATTCTTTCCAATAACTGAATGAAATAAGCGTGAGATTCTGTTGCTACTAGTAGTGCCATGATCAAAAAACTAGACGTCATTTCTAAAAATGAAATTAAACAAAGAACAATTAAAAGAATCATTAAAATACAACAAAACTCTGAAAATAGAATCGTATTTAACAGGTGTTTAAGTGGCAAACTCTTGGTGCTTTGTGTTTAGCCTATGAACTACTTATATTGAATTACATAATACAATATTTGAGTCAGTAGTTTAACAAACAAACTATAAAGTTAAATTTACTTTCATAATCTTTAGTTTTATTTTTATTTAAAATTTGTTGAATAAATTTAACAATTATCTTTAATATTTCTCAAGAAACTCCAACTACTAATACTAAACTTTGTGAAAAAGAAGTACTTTGTTTGTAAAGATGAAGCAATTTACTGTCAAATGAGTTGCAGTTCACATTTTTTTACATAAATCATAAAAGATTATAAAAACTATGAGCAATCAGTTTACTGAGACTTGCTGCCTTTTCTAAGCGCTGATTAGTTAGAATTAATGAAGCTACACCCCTAGTGGCTGTTCATTGAAACCTTTATAAACACTCTTAATTTTTTGATAGCACAATTTTGAGGATAGGTGTTTTGCTCAGTTAATTTCAATGGTTTGATTTTATCAAGATATTTTATCAGTTATTTAGTTTTCTTTGATTTCTTTAAATTTAGTTGAATCTTGTAAATTAAAGTTTTGTAAAATTTAGTTTTGATCGTGATATTTTTCTAAGTAATGAAACTAGATTGATTTTTAAACCTTCCTAGTAATTTGAATTGTAGAAACCTTCTTTAACTTTGAAATTAAAAGCTAAATCAAAGAATTAAGTTGAGATTAAAATTCAATTAAAATTTTCCTTTTAAATTGAGCTGGACTTGTTCTTGAAAGGTTTTGTTCAGACTCGTTATACGGAAACCGTCGTTTCCTGGATGTTACTTCGCTTAACACTTTTTGGTTGTATTTATTCTTACGAGGGTAACTGGCTGTTTATCAAGTACATTTAAAAAGCACGATACAATTTAGAAGCTAGACAAGTAACTTGCTGCAACCAAATGCGTGAAAACTTCTCTTTCATTCTAGACTTTGTTCAAAATCTTGATATTTATTTTAGAAAATATTTACTTGACAAGAAATGAATGTATCAAATTATATGGGTGGGTCTCACTCAGGAGGTATTTACAATTCTATATTTTGATATCTAATGATTTTAAAAACTTTTTAGCTGGATAAATAAATAGTTAATCTTAATTGTTAAGTTCATTAAATTATTTTATATAATTTTTTTATGACTTTTTAATCTCGTGTAAAATGAAATTCAATTGTTTCAAATTTAATGTAATCTTATATGACTAATAATTTAGGAGTAAGGTTTCAATTAGTTTAGATTAACAGATTAAATGTGAACAACAAAAGTTACCACTAGTTATTGCTTGTCTTCTAGTAGCTAACATTACTTCGAATTTCGATAAACTAATTATACACTTTTAGCAAAAATTTTTTCTCTAACTTTTAGAAATCTTAAATCATAAACTGATTGATTATATTGTAAGATGATAATTTGTTTACTTTATTTGTGATTGATAAAAATTGAAATTAACAACTTACACATTTACTAACTAGTCAACGTATTGCAGTTTCTACCAATTCTTCACTGTTTTCAATTCAACGAACTGTAGCTTCTAACAGCAACAACATCAACGGAAGCACTGTTATGAACAACTTCACACCTACACAGGATCATTTGTTTCGCCCCATCACTCAAAATGTAGATCTATTCAACCAACCCACCAACAACCATTTATTTCAATCTTACCAATTACCAAATGAGACCACTAATCTTACTTCTATAAATCAAGATTACGATGAGCAGCTAACTAATGTTGATATTAGCAAATCTTCTGTTCAAACTACCAGTGGAATCGAAATCTCTTCATCTTTTGTTCCTCAAATGTCCTCATCTAATGAAGAGCCCCAATTTTATCAAATGTCAACTCCTACTCTCAATAACAACCTGGCCACTCACAACACTACAGTGATGACCAGACCAACCAATAGCCAACAATTGATGGTCTATTACTCAAATCCAATGCAAATGAGCCAAGATCAACCAATTGAAACCTACCAAGCAACTAACTCACAAAGTAAGTTGGTTGTTTTGATTGATGTATTTCGTCAAAACAAGTTTTTGAAAGATTGTTTCCGATTTCTATTTTAGTTCGGAATATCAAAGTTAACCCGAAAAGTAGAAATTTCAGTTGTTGATTTGTGAAACTTGTTGATAGATGAAAAAAGTGCAGCTGAAATACTTATAATTAAAGAAATGAAAACTTTAGAAAAGAAATAACACTTGGGCTTATATAGTTGTTGGGGGTATAAAATTACAAGAAAGTAGAGGAAGAAAAAAAGTGAAATACAGAAGAGAAGATAACAGAGAAAAGTAGAGAATTTGTAGGTGAAAAATTTGGAGTTTTTTTCAGATCACTTCATAACAAGGTTTTTATTGTTCGTCTCTAACAGAGACTGAGTCGAAATAATGACCGCGTACCCTGTCTGGGGCCAATATATGTACGGTAAGTCTTCTTTTAATATTTGTGTTGTGGTCGCAATCGAAATATTTCTCTCTGTTTGTAACGTTTCTTGTCTGATGCTTGAATAAGAAATATTTTAATCTTTTTAAGTTGTTTATTTGTTCAAGAAGCAGACAGGTTATGAAAAAGTACTTTCTTCAAAATATTATCTTCTAATAGTTGTTACTTGCTCCGATTTAAACTTCAATAAGACTTGAATATGGCGGAGTCGATAATCATAAATTTTTGATTTGGATGACACCTCCATTTTCAACATCTTACCAACACCCGAGTTAAAGCTAAATTTTGTTGAAAATAAAGTCGGTTTTATATTTCAATAAATATTTAATAGACTAACCAGAAAAATATCAAATTTCTTTTTTAAATAAATCTTTGAAAATATTTCTGCAGTGGTTATTTATAAATTTTTTGGTTAAACTGACAAACAGTTGGCTGACTTCAAAATCTTTTTATTCAAAAATATCATTTTGAAAATGATTTTTTTTAGTTTGAATAATTGTTTATGATTTGTTTATCTGCTGATATCGGTTCTATATAATCAATCAATTTTCTTACTTCTACATCAAACTATTTCTTACTGTTATAAATTAAAAGTAAGAATGAAACTGTTTTGGGTTAAAGTCCTTATGCTTCATGTTCTTAAAAACAAAGAGCTCATGATATCAATGTCTAAAACAACAAAGCAGATAAGAATGTTGTCATACGAGGAATAGAAAGCTTCTACATCACTCTTATTCTACTTCAACCTCTTATCACAAATTTTAAATCTATTTTTCAGAGCAAGGGTTTTACTCATTATTTAAACTTCTGATGATTTGTTGCGGATTAGAAATTGTCGACTTCATTTAGAAAATTAATCATCAGTTTCTGAATTCTTTGTCATTATTTGCATAATTTGAGGAAATTATTTTCGGTCAAGTAGTATAAAGCTTGTCAGTTTTGATGGATGGATATTTAGAAGCTTTTTAGCTTTCGCTTGGTTTTGTTTTCAACTTTTTTCTATGACGTTATAAAAAAAGATGTACATCTGAGATGAAGGTATCTGTTACAGAGAGGTAGACAGCAGGTTGCCTCGTGAAATTTAATATTTCTATCTGAATGACCTCCAAGTTACCTGAAGATTTCAACATTTTTTTTGGTCTTTTAAAACTTTAAAAATGAATTTTAATCTTTTCAACAATTTCGCATTTTTCTAGCAAATTTGTCTTTTTATTTTTGAATGAAAGAAATTGTTTTTAAATCTCGATTTTGAAGATCGCAACAATTTTTCAAGCAAGTGGTAATTTCGATTCAAAAGTTTAATTGAAATCGGAAATTTGTTCAGCATCATACCATCAAAAGGAAATTTCATTTGTGGTTTACTTGATGGTTGCTAAATTTTAATTTTGGTTAATTTATGGCTGCTCAACATTTAAGTTTAGTTTTTGTTCTTTCTGCAATAAAAGTAGTTCTCTTTATTGATTATTATAATAATCTTATCAACGTTTCTTAATCATGACAACTCTCTTCATAAAAATTTGACTGAAACCTGAATTTTTAGCTTCGAATTTCAAAACTTTTTTTCGTAAAATTTCTATTTGCGAAAAATTATTTAATTTGTAGAAAATTTTAGTGAAGTTTGTAAAGATCGTAAATCTTTTTTTAACCAATAAGATGAGTTCATTTTTAGTTCATTAAAAAACTTGCAAGTGTAGAAAAGTTTAAAATTTAAGTTTTCTGATATTTTTTTTGTAAATAATTAAAATCTTTGTTAAAATTTTACAAATAAAAATTGTGAAACCCTTAAAACTAATTGCGCACGCAATCAGCAAAAACAGCTTTTTCTGATTCCAAAAAAGTTTTCGGCCAAACTTTCTCCACTTGATACCAGTTTTTCACGGCGCCATTTTGTTGTTGTTGTTGGAAACAAGTTGGTTGGGAAGATGGTTTCTCATAAACCATCTGGTCAAACCCACTCATTGTTTACTGAGCTACTTACCGCGACCTTTCACGCTTTCCGCCTTCATCCGAAACACTTGCAGTTGTCATGACGACGAGCTGACGATTGATGAGAAGTTACTAGGGAGGTGAGGATTTTTTGGGGCGCTCAGTTTCGATTTGATGACGTCACTGAAGATATTCGATGAACTGGAACAAGAGGTTAGAAAGGTGGAATCGGAAAATATATTTGAGATCAAATGGGAGCTGATCGCTTTCAAGTTCAGATCAGCATCACTTCTCAGCGTATCGGGTTACTGTAGAGAAGGGAGCGGGGGTTGAAGAGATTTGATGAGCTGGGAATTGAAAAGAGAACGTCACGTCATCACTCATCAACCACTAGGTGGTTATCATGAAGAGGATATGAGATCAAGATCAACTTCCTGACTCTGTTGATGTTTCATGATGAGTTGGTGGTTGCTAGGAAGAGCGGAAACGATACTTGGAACAGTAAAAGCCCAATCGCGTATTTCAGATTGTGAGGTAGCTTCGATCAGGAGTCTGGGACTTTCGATGCAAATCAACTTGTAGCGAAATAAAACAAAAAGTATAATTGAATAAACTGCACACAATTGAAGCGTCACGCTCTACTAATCAAGCGTGCTTCGTTTTTACTGCCTCATTCCTTAGTATTCTATTGGGTCACGTGACTGCTTTGCTAGAAGCGTAATCATCGCTCACTATCACGAAGTCTACAGGATTTGCATAAGATAAGTGCGAAGAACAGATCCTTAAGAGGTTTAGCGCGCTTAGGGATTTGACATCTTGAATGAGAGAGCAATTTTTTTTCTTCTTCATCTTATAGAAGTGAAAATTGATTCAGATGTAAATTGTTGAAGTCGAAGTAGTTTTGGGGACAGAATTGTGAAATGGAGGCTTTGGCTTCCCTAATCTCGCAGAGAATTGGTACAAAGCTTCAGATTTTTGTCGTTTAGTTTCAATTTTGTGATTTAATTTTAGTTATAATGCCTAAAGGCAAAGTTGAGAAATAAGATCTGAAAATGGCCGTATATGTTCAAGTTGTTAGTGTTGAAAGCGGTTGTGACGTCACTACGCGGTTCCTGAATGACGAATTTTGAATTGAAAGTAGAAAGCTGATGTTTAAATTGAAGGTTATTTTGCAGGAGGCCATTATGCCCTTGGTGGTCACTCCATGCATCCAACAACAGCAATTAATCATCACCACCATCATCCATATCATCATCAGAATCAGGTTGGTTGAATCTTCATCAGATTTTAACAAGCTTCGATGACGTCATTACTAGTTGATTAATAATCAGCATTTGAAGAACTTTCTTGCTTCATTTGAAAAGCTTTCGCGCTCGCGTGACGTCATTACCTATGACGTCATCCTGTTCAACATCAAACCATTTTGTAATCCCTGATGACGAATGATTCCACTTCCCGAATATGACGTCAGAAACGCGACAAACGCGCGCGTGAGAAAGTTACTAGCGGCGCGCTTTGATCTTAACATCTTGACCGTCACGATCACTTGACTGAATTTCCGTACAGGATGGATATCCGACGAGTTACGCATCTTCAGCACATCCTTACTATCAACCAAGTGCTGCATCCACGATGACTCCTTCACAGCAACTCTATCGATCCGACAATCCTGCTCCTGTTGCTATGCAACCACCTTCTTATCAACTCTGTGACTTGCGACCAGGTTTGTTGCTTCGTTACGCTTGGCTGGTTTCGCTCACGTGACGGTGGGAACTTTAATCGTCTTTTGGGAAGAGTAATTGAATTATCTCTTGATCAATTCCCAGAAGCAAATCTCACTTTTTGTGTTTTTAGATCAGTTAGCGATGAGTCGCGATCTTAAGTTTCCAGGCGACTACCTCCGCAAACGGAAGCCGGGAGGTGGAAGATCGAAGACTAGGAGCACTAAATCCCACTCACCTCCTGATCCAGACAACCATATTGAGGTGACCAACAACTCTTTACCACCATTGTCTCGATCTCAAGTAATTTGTACAATTGCTATGACGTCATCAGATAGCAGCTTACTAGAAGCGTCAAATCGGCGCTACATCAAAGCTGGTGTGACGTCATCACCATCTAACCAATTTCAAGTTTAAAACTGAAAATTAATTTGTTATGTTACAGCGTGTCTTTATTTGGGATGTTGATGAAGTTCTCCTCATCTATCGGACTCTTTTTACTGCTTACACTGGAGTAAGATCAATTGTTCTCATATTATTCAATCATATAATTATTTTTGAGATATAAAATCTTCTAACTTTCATCTTGACACTTTGTGAGTTGAGATAATGTTGAAAAACAAAGTAATTGGTCTATTTTAGGGGTACTTTGTGTGAACGTGTGTAACTGTCAATGAATTAGATCTTATTTTCTTTCATTGCAAATTTCTTTGTTGAAGATAACGACACAAATGTTTCTTGTGTTCTTTCACCACTAATTGATTCAAAAAAAAAACTTCTGATTCGAAAAAAACAATAAAGTTCACTTCAGTAATTACTCCGAATAATTCAATTGAATCCTCTACAAGTGAATCAATCGTGAAATCAGATGCAACTTGATGTTGTCAACAAATCTCATCAAAACATCATTTACAAGCAGATATACTTTCAGATCTACCCGCGGGCTATTTAACATTACTTGCTTTCATTAAAGGTTTCATATTTTCATCAATAGCTCACCGAAGATGGTTCTGTCTTCACCGGAAGTTGCTGGGATTTGATGTAGATCACTAAAAACTTGTTCTTTTACAGACTGGAGCTCGAATTGGATATGACATGGAGCGATTCGTGTTTTCCGTTGCTGATAGACATCTATTTTTGACAGATTTAGAGGTTTGTGTTCAGTTTATCAGATAACTTCACCGCAAAACATGATAAAAATGTCTTCAGACCTCCTATCTTTATCTAAATCTCTTATATGATTCTCATAATAATTCATTCATCAAATCTGCTGATGTTCACTAAAGCGTGACACGATTAATTGTAACACTGACTCCCCGACCGTGACTGCAGGGTTCATTCTCGCAGGACTGCGATCAGCTTCACGTTGAGGACCTCATTGCTGATGATAATGGTCAAGATCTCACCAACTACTCATTTGCAAATGATGGATTTCGCGCTCGCGAAGGAATGAACGCGTCACGTGGTGGAGTTGACTGGCAACGAAAGTTATCGTTTCGATATCGTCAAATCCGCGAGAACTACAAACAACACTCGTTGGGAAACCTGAAGCTGGTCACGGACGACCAGGAGGCCGCTTACCAAAGAATTATAGCTGAAGTTCAGCGATTGACCAATCAGTGGACAGAATGGGTAGGAAGGTGCCTGGACATCATCAATAACCGGTCAGTTTAGTTGTTGTGTTTTCCGAATGTTGAATGTTGAAATACAGAAGAAATTCCACAAGCATCATCATCACTACCAACACTCTAGTGATGGGGATCTCGAAGATCATGTGCAATGGTTTATCGGATCGGATCCCTATCGAGAGTATTTACAGCGCTAGTAAAGTTGGCAAGAAGAGCTGTTTGGAAAGAATTCGTCAGAGATTTGGAAAGAATGTCACTTATGTCACAATTGGTGAAAGTAGAAGGTCTAATGAAACGGTAAGATGAAGATCACGTGACAACAGCTTCTTGTATGATATTTACAAACTTGTTAAAGTTATTACTTTTCTGGGCAGCCATTTAATTGGGGCTAAAATTCTTAGAATTAGTTTGAAGTGTATGACCATCAAACGTGTTTGGCTCACAAACCACTTTGACTGATCAAAGTGATTTTCTCCGAGTCAACTTCACAATCAATTAATTAGTCTTTAAACTTTCTGGTCACGGGAAGTTCTTGGCGTTAGAAAATAAGTGGAATAAAACATTAAAGTTTCAACTGGTTTCTATTCAGGCTAAATGGTGCAAGCTTTCACCCGCTTCATTTCATAAAAAAAATACTAAGTGTCAAATTTTTTTTCTATTTATGTAAAACTTTTACTAAATAATTCAAATTTTCAGAGCAATATTCCACATTTCCAAGTAAATAGACTTGACGACATCAAAGGACTGCTGCTATCTTTGCGGAACAATTATTTGTGAGATGTTCTGGAATTTTCAAAAGTCGTTTTTGTTCCGACAAAAACCATAAAACCGAAAACTGCTAAAATATTTTTGTGAATTGACTTGTAATTGATATCTCAACTTTGTTGGGTTACCTTCAATGTTGTTTATTTCTTTTTTCTGATGTTTTTTCTACTTTTATGCTTTTTTTTGGTTTATGAAGAGTTTAAGCTGTTAGCATTCAGAATTTATTTTAGGTTACATTTTAATGTAAAATGCTGTTGGCATAATTTAGTAATTTTGTAGGACTAAACACTTTTTCATATATAACAAGTTTTATGATTGAGAAAGATTTTTAATTTTTTTAACTTGTCCATTTTTTAACCTTAAGAATTTATCTGTTTTGCAAACTTTACTTTATTGTCTTTACCCTGGAGTCTTTTTGTAATACATTACATTAATGCACCAATTATGTCAATTTTTTGAACTCTGCTCATTTTTTACTGCAATAGTTTTATAAATCTATTATCTAACATCACTTAATTCTAGAAAATCTATTTTTAAGTTTTAATGTAAAAAAAGCTAAAGTTTAAATGTATCAAATTATCCTTTGTCTTTTGATAAATGTCTAAAAAATTTTAATAAAGTTTTAAAATTGATTGTGTAGAAAATTAATAATACGAAAATAAATTACAAATGCTTTTTATTAATTGAGCTTTTAACTTGAACAAGTTGTTTTCAAGATAATTTGTTTGCTGCTGAGATAAATTTAAGAAATAATCACGAACCATCATTTTTCTGAAAGTGATGCTTCACTGAAACACTTTATTTATTCAACATTACTCTCTTAGTTTAATCCGAAACTGAGCCGTATTTCTATGATTGCAGTAAAACTGTTTAAAAGTAAAAAAATTATTCACGAAACTTGTATGTTTGCGGTTACACTAAAAACACTTAGGCTTCATCATATTTCTGTCTCTATGGCAGCTAGGGTCTAGTTAAAGCATTCTGACTTTAACTCATATCTTCATATATGTTTTAAGTTTTTAGAAAACTGAACGTCTTTTTAATTATTGAAAGCGGAAATTAAATAATTGAATCTTTTATATTACTCTATATATCAATTACATGTTTAATTATCAAAGCTTACATAATTAGCACAACTCAAGAACTCTGTAATGTTTACTTTTGAAAATTTAACTATTTTTACAAATGTTTCAACTAAATCTTAAGACCACTAGATCTAGTAATCTAGGAATTTAAGATTAAATAATTTTGTAAAGACTGATAAGCTTACAAATGGTTTTGAACCCATGAGTTCATTCTGGTTATAATAAATTATCTTTAAATGCTGAAAAATCATTCTTACTGATGAAGACATTTTAGATAATAATTTATGTGAAGCAAGTCGGAAAAAATAAAACAATACATCATGCTGAACGGGCCATTAAGTTTACAAACTTTATATTTGGCTATTTTAAGTGTTTGCATGTTTTTCAATTTGAATCAATCATTTGGAAAATTATTTTGTAGAAAAAATCAAAATACTTATTTCATAATTAATATTAATTAAGAACAAATATTTATTTATATGAACTATTCTATATTTAACTTCTTTTTTATAACTTTTCAGTTCAATAGTTTCGAAAGCTTAGAAGCTGCTTAAACCAAATTAAAAAAAAACTTAAAAGTTTTAGTAACCAACAAAATGAAAAAGATTGAAAATATGTAAATTGATAACAAGATATTATTTTTAAGCGAATTTTTCACACCTAAGACAATGATACCAAAATGTTTTTTTTTAATTTAGTACAACGCTTTCTATAATTTAAATGATTATTTTTAAAGTTTTTAATTTGAAATTATAATAGTAATTTCTGACAATTTATGTAAACTTGTAAACTTAACCTTCTTGTAAACAAGTTTTAACTCAAATTTGATAATTAAGAAAAAAGAATTTTGTGAACCTAAAGAACCACTTAGTATGAGTTATCACAGTAAGTGAATGTGAAAGAAATTTAAACTTTTGAAAAAAGTGGATTATATAAACAAATGAATAAGCAAACCGTTGAGGTCAAACACTTTGGTTAAGGTTTAATTATTTTAATTTGAAAAAAATTGAAAAACTTGACCAAATTTATTAGGTTTTAAATTTATTAGGAAATTTTTGTAGAAAGTTATCATAAAGATATTTAATCATATTTATTTTCGATTATATGAAAATATTGAGCCCGGTTCTTTTTTTTGAAATTTCTATAAGCTTTCATGGATTTTATAAACGATTTTATACTTTTTTATTGGTTTATACTAATAGTGTACTTTCAGGTTTTGTAATCTACTTATTATTATAAAACTACCAAACAAATTTTGATTTGATTTATTGATTTAACGCATAGCTGCATATAACAAGTGATACAGTTCATAAATCGATCACATTGAAACATGATTTCAGAGGAATAATAAAAAGGTGTCGACATAAGTAGTGTAAAAAATTGAAACACCACAAAGGCGTAAGTATAGCACAGCTAAGAATTACAAAAAATACAACGAAGAAAATAAACAAAGTTGCAGCCTAACTTATCACTTGTCAACAAAATTATTCAAATCCTGTTTTTAAACATAATCTTAAGAAAGTAACAGAGTTTGCTTTAATAATGGAGTCGAAAAGACGATTACAAGTTGTAGTTATCCTATTAAGAAAGCTTATAACGCACAAAAGGTTGATAAAGTTTTAAAATAGGATTCTTTTTAAACGACAAACCTTTGCAAACATTTGAAATATTTGAAAATTTAAAGAAAACATTAAATTTAAGGCGAGAAAAATCTCATTTTCTCTTTTATCATACTTCTACGATTTTTTTTTAAGAACTGCTTGGTTTGTATCTACTTTTTAAATATTTAGATTTCAGTCTTATTTTTGAAATTATTTTTACACAGTAAAAACGTAAGCACATTATTATTCATAATTTGTTGTTAAATTTACCTTTTATAGTAATTTTACTAGAAATTTTAATAAATTCTGATTACAGTGATCATATTTATATCCTTCTGAAAAATCAAGTTACATATGGAATAGGTGTTCATTTTGTAGTCATTACGCTATGAATCTATTAAAAACATTCAAGTGCAACTTTAATAATTTATATATGATCATTTCATTTTACTTTTTCAAAATTTTATAAGGTAAATTATATGAGCCGTTTGTTTTTCCCCGGATATACTTGTTTTTAAATCTTTAAGCCTTAGTTAGCTTACATGCAGTCTTCATTTGATCAAGAGTATTTTTCTGTGGGAGAAAATCTTGTTTTAGGCTCAGTTAAGACTATCAAATGAAACTATCAGTTTCGAATGTAATAAAATGAATACTAAGATCATCTTTTTAATGCCACACAATTTTGCTTGATGTCGTTTAGTCCATATTTGATTGTATTTATGTTTTGATAAATATGTCATGATATATATACAGCATAATATTTCATGTGAATTTTTATGAAAATCAAAATTATTTCAGTTTTTTTATTTTTGTATTCTTTAAATTATATCACTTTAATTTTTGAAAAACTACATAGTGTTTTTTGAATACTGATTTTTGAACATTGAATTTTTTAGGATTTAATAATTTACAACTAATTATATTGATGTAGTATTTTTTTGTAGTTTAAAATTTAATAGAATAAACTTGAGATAATCACTATCTTTTTAGTATTTTAAATAATTTATATCACATGTCACATCAGCTATTATGTCTTTATATATATACATTTATTTATAATAATAATCTTCCAAAATTTTATAGCTAATATTTTAATAATCTTATTCTTTGACATTTTTTGAAACAAAGTTTTTCTTATTTTTATTTATAATATCTAATATTTTTGTCTAAAGAGAAGTTCTATTTTTTGTAAAAACCTTTTGAATCAAGTTTTTATAAAGTAATTGAATTTATTTAAGAGTTTTTATATAATGAACTTATATTTTATACATTGATAAGTTATACTTTAATTTATAATTTGCAAAAAATATTTTTATGAATATTTTCTTTTAATGATTAATCAATAATAAGAAAACTATTATAAAGTTCAACAGGTTATTTTATTTAGTTTCTTTTAATTACTTATTAGAATAAATAAAATTAACTATTATATAAATGCATTTCATCTTTTTATGTTAATTATTATAATTTTAATAAGAAAATTAAAGGCTAATCTATACTGATCAACTGATATTTTGTGTTTTGATTTAAATTTCTAAATATAGATAATAAATAATAAAATGAGCTTAATGATTGTTTATTTTAACAAATATTTTTGTGCAGATTTTAAAAATGGAACCAAAAAAGGAGAAACTTTGTGAGCTAAGACCAAATAGAAAGCTGATTGACTCCAATTTTGAATCTTATAAGCTTTCATTGGATCAGATGTCATATATAAAGACTCAATTTTCTTTTGGACTGGCTCTTAATTCATCTCAACAAGATGTATTTTCATATGAAAAAACTAAATGTATTTTCACTCATAATTATCTGACAATTGATACTTGGTATCCAGACAATGTTTTCTTTGTTGATAAAAATATGAGAATTAGACGATTCCATTTATTTGAGAATAGAATTGATCCAGCCCAGCTAGTATTTCCACTAGAAAAGATAGATTCAGTAGCTGAAGATAAATGTAAATTGCCACCAAGTTTAATGTTTCCATCAGAGCTATTGTCAGTTGCAAGTGATGGATTTGGTTCGTTGTATGTGTTCAATACAAAAGAACGTAAGTTCAGAGAGAATGATAAATGGAAAGTGATGTACAAGGAGAATTGTGGTAAACCGGTTGTAGTGTTAGATGCACGATTCTATATTGTGGAAAATATGGATTACATTGATGTACTTACAGTTGGATTTGAAGAAAGAAAACCGTCAGAGGCTGATAAAGAAAAAGTTGAGTTTACTGTGGTTATTTTGGAATGGTATAGCTTAAAGAAAGTTGATAAATCATTTAAGTTGGTTAACTGTCGTGTATTTGAAGGTAGATCATATCCAGATTATGTTGCTTTGGATAAAAATGGATTGAGTATATCATCAAATACACCTTTTAAGTTCATACAATCTGAAGATGAAAATATACAAATGGAGATTTGTCAGTCAGCAAATGAAAGCAAAAAAACCTTCAAGTATAAATGGAAACAAACAACTGAAGATTTGACTATTATGATCGAACTACCAGCAAATACTTCCACCAAACATGTTGCTTGTAGTATCAGTCCAAAAAAATTAAATATTGGAATTAGATCAAGTTTAGATTTGGAACCAGTAGAAGTTATTTCTGGGCAACTTTATTTTGAATCTGACCCTGAAGCAAGTAGTTGGTTGATTGAAGATGGACAGTTGGTTGTTTGTATTCAAAAAAGAGTTGAGAATCAAACATGGCCACAATTAGTAGATGGTGATGATGAAGGTGAATACATTGTTGATGCTGAAGAAGTAGAACGTGTTCATAATCAACTAAAACATCTAACATCTGAAAATATGAATGAAGAAATGCCTGGAGATGACAACCAGAACTTGTTTAATGGTGAACAACTTGAAGAATGTGACAGTTACTACAATAAATCTGCCAGTTTGAAATACTTCAGTAGCAAGGAAAATGCTTTTACTCAATCAGTTGATATCAGTAGTCTTAAATGGCTTTTCAACTGTAAATTAGACCCAAATGAACCCTCAGCTATTGTTCTAAGACATGATGTTGATGCGATTGTTTGGCAACCATTTGAAAGTAGTTTGCAAGCTGCTAATAGTACCATGTGGAGACATATGACAACTCATAATGCTCTTGGTTATGTACAAGCCTCTAAAACTAATTTAAGATTTATTACAGCTTCACCAGACTCTACATATGTTGCCTTATGTGAATGTCAACGTCGGATATATATTTACCGTCAACCGTCACCTTTGATTAATGCTTCTTTACGTAACCGAACAGAAGGGCGGCAGGTTTTAAAAATATCTAAACAACAAGTGGCTGTATTGGATACGCATGATTATATTCATGGGTTTTGTGCTTCCAACCACCATCTGTTTGTATGTACAGAATCCGAATTGTATGTTTATAATACTTCATGCAATGCTTGATCCATTCATCTGTGAATCGATCTGAAACTAAACTAAATACATCTTTTGAAAAGTTACTATTCTTAGTTAAAAAATCATTCTATTTGAAATTTGTTTGTATTTTGTTCAACACTATTTTTAATGTTTATGATAAAAGCAAATTAATAACATATTTCAATTATTTTATTCTCTTGTCATCAATACACAGAAATAAAGTTTATTTTGTGATTGTTTATGATCATACCATCTAGGCTTTATTAAGTCTGCACTCACCTTATATCAGAAAAAACAATTTTTATTTTAGTCCAATCTTTTTGATAACTTTTTAAATCTATATGATGCTTAACAATCTAAATTTAAACTCAAATTAAATTTTATATTTAAAAAATTAAATCAATGTTTAGATTGATTTTAATTTCCATCAAAAAAGATATAAATCTATTTTCAGAAATTTCAAATTCTAAAAACTTTCTAGGAAAAGGTTAACAAAATATACGTAACGTATAAAATTAAATTTCGGTAATGGAAATATTTTGTAATACTTATAAAATCTTCATTACAAAAGTTGAAGATAATGTTACTCACAGAGTACATAAACAGATTCAGTTATACGCTTTTTTAGCAGCATTTAATTTTCAATATTATTTTATGAAACTTAAACTTTAGAAATCTTTATTGGTATTCGATTAAATCAAGATTTTCTAAACAGAGTGTGCGAATCGAAATAATTATGCACAGGTATGAGTCTGTATATACTTTTTTTTTAATAAGTTGATAAAAATCAAAGCTGTTTTAGTACAAGATACTTCTATATATATTTTTTAAGATATCATAAAATGTAAATTTTATTATATAGATATATTATAAATATATCATCTGGGTAATTAATTAGGGTTATTGTTTTTTATCAAAAACTAATTCTTAACGAAGCTTTAAATAAAAATTTTTCATAAATAAAGCAAAGTTGATAATACCAGCAAAACAAATTAATAGAATATTATTTGTAAAACCGTTCTTGCATAAAGCCATTTTAAGTCCATTTTGTCTAGTATTCGACTTAAACCACTTTAGTTGTAAATGTTTATGATCTGAAGTTTGTGTACAATTTATTTTTGTAAATATTGTTGCTTTTTAAACATTTCTAATATTATTAGTATAAAGTTTTTGAAAACTTAACTCAGAATTCCAAAGGAAGAGAATTTTTATTAATTTATTATTTTTTGTTAGATTATATTAATTGTTTAGATTATATTTATTGTTTACATTTTGTATGTAGTAATTATCGTTTAGTAATTAATGTTTTTACTATTAAATAATTTTTTTTGACTTTTTAAATAATTTTCTATACCGAATAGGGCAGCGTTTACAAAACCTTATATAGTTTGTATTTATTATTACTTTTTCAATTTTGGGTTTTATGGTTAGATAGCAACATTAATAATTTAACATTCCATTTAAGCTTTTCATGTTTGTAAAATTCTTATTTACTTCAGCTCATCTTAATCTAAAAAATTAAAGATTATTAATATAAGATTAATCTTATTATTACTAGATTGATGTTATTATTATAGAAATTTCCTAATTAATTTTTTGTTATTAATAACCTTAGTTTTACTTATTTTAATTATCTTGTTAACTAGTTATTGAAAAAATAAGATGATTTATGGAAAACATAAGTTATAATCTAAGTAATCAACATTTTCAAGTAATAAAATAATTTTTAGGTTGACTATTTACATATATAAATGTTTAGAAAAAATGGAGATGATTTTGTGTCTAGTTTTGAAGATCTAGAAGCAAATGAACAGACTTTATTTCTAAAACAACTTCTCCAAAAATGTACCTTAAAACAGCTACAATTACTTCATAGTGAAACTAGGCAGCTTTTAGCTGTTGATTTTGTTACATTATTACCGAGAGAAATAGTTGATCGAATATTTTCATACTTAACAGCGAAAGAACTTTCACGAAGTGCTTGTTGTAGTTGTCAATGGAGAGAGAGAGCCAATTCTTCAGGTTTATGGAAAAGTTTGTGTAAAAGAAATGATTGGTTACATTTTGGCAATATCTCTAGTTCAAAAAACTCTAGTCATGAGCTATATACAACTAAACCTACTATAGTCAAATATCCAAACTTTAATTCACCTCAGTTTAAACCTTTTATTAGTACATGCAAAGATTTGAGTCCTATTAGTGACTGGAAAGATGTTTATATTCGAGCATATCATCTGCAGAAGAATTGGGCTGAAGGAAGATATGTGGTTCTTCCTCAATTAAGGTTTCATGGTGGAGTTATAACTTGTGCTGATATGTGTGGATCTATTTTAGCGTCTGGTAGTCAAGATAGAACAGTGGCATTATGGGATGTTTCTTCTGGAAAGCATTTGTATGGATTTGTTCATCATGATGAACCTATTACTTGCTTAAAAATTGTTGATAATATTTTATTAACTGGTGCTTTAGATGGAATTGTAAGAATTTATAATGTAAGTACTGGAAAAGTTCTTGGAGAGTTAAGTCAATCTCATGCAGAGGATCTCTTCTCTCCTGTAAAATGTCTTTGCTCAAATGGAAGTCTCGCTTTTGTTGGTTATGAAGATAAAACAGTTGCTGGTTACAATCTATCAAGCACAAGATGTCTATTCAGGGTGGTTGTTCACACTGATGACTTAGTAGACATCATATGTGACAAAAAACATTTCATCACAACCTTCTGGGATGGAGGAATCAAAATATGGAGTTCAGATGAGGGAAACTGTCTTCATAATCTCATCGGACATAATGAAGTTGTTCATTGTTGTCAGATTAATAATGGATATGTACTAAGTGGTGGGGGTGATAGAGTTATTAATATTTGGCCACTAGCTACTGGGGAATGTATACAAACACTATATGGTCATGTGGATGATATTTATTGTCTTGATTCAAATGAAAAGTACATCGTATCTGGCTCTGCAGATAGCACTGTAAGAATATGGAATTGGCAAGGTATTTGTCTACATGTTATGAATAATAGTATTGGAATTGTAAGATGTGTGAAGATTAGACGGGATGTTGTAATTTCTAGTGCTGATCATAAAAGAGTTGTTGTCTGGGATATTCTAACTGGAGAACCATTAAATATTGTTCGTCGAAATCCGAGTCTTGTGAAACAGATGTTTGTTAATGACACAAGACTTGTAATTATTTCACCTAACTCACCTGGAAATGTTACTTTACTTAGTTATTGGTAAAAATCTTTGATAGAAATGTTAGAATTTTTTTACTTTGTTTCCCTCAAATAATTAGTTTTGATTATGAGAATTTTCAGATAACTTCTTGGTTGCTTCTTCAATGTTAAAGTTGAAGTATTGATTTATTTTTATTGTTTTTACTCATTTTGAATAATGGTAAAACAGAAGTTATAATAATAATGCAAAGTACTTAACTGAGTTTTTTTAGGTTTTTTAAAATTCATAAATCAAAAAATTTAGCTGTTGATTGAATTTTATGCAAAATAAGAAATTCATGCTTTTACTACTACAACTTTTAAATATTTAAAGGCATTATATAATCTATTATTGTTATAAAATTATAATAATGTTATATAAAACCTTGTAGAAAAAATATAATATATTTAGTTTCATAATAGATTTATTTTTCATTAGAATTTATGCACTAAGCTTAAGTATGTAACATGAGGCTTTACATTTGTGAATATATAAGATGTATGTTCAAAATATATTTCATTATAAAACTATTGTCAAGTTATAAGGTTGATTTTTTGTCTAAATTATTTCTAACACCATCATGCCATATAAATTTCTCAGTCTATTGACAGTTGCAACAAATTTTTATTTAATATTAGATTCCATTTTATATAGTTAATTTAATTATGATTCAAATTGTTCTAATTAAATTTCTTAAAATATATAAATAATTTTAGAATTAAGACTTTAATTGTCTTTATTTAGTGTTTAAATATTGTTTAACCTTTGCATGTGGTACATTATTGTAAACTTGTTTAGTATTTCTAAAGTGTATATTTTGATTGAATTGTCTAATACCTGGAAAACACTTTATTGGTTGGCATAATTTTCTTTTTTTAAAACTCTGTTTTAATTTTCATAACATATTGCTGATAAATTTGTTATGATGAGCAAACCTGTTCTTTGATATCTACTTTTATTGATTCACAACTTTTTAGATAATTTCACCATTTCTTATTAATTTTGAATTAGTATTTGTATTTTGAATTTTTCTATTTTCACACTGTTTTATGCTTTGTAGCTAAATAATAATTATTATTATTCATGATTTAATGCTGTGCTTAATTGATGAAGATTATCTATTCAATATATGCAAAGGTTAGCAAACTTGTTTTTTTTTATTTCATCTTTTTTTTATTTTAGTTATTAAATAGTTTTGTTTTTATCAAAATGTAATATAACAACGCATTAATTATTTGTGATATTGAATAAACTTTCTGTTTTTTAGCTTGTTTATAATTTAAAGATTTAAAATGGAAACTTGTTATCTGAAGTACATGGTGACTTATGTTGGGACTTTAGCAAAGCTAGATTTATGTCCTGAGAGTCGGGTATGTGTTTGAAGAAAGATCAAATGATAGAATCCATTCATCAAATCAATTTTATCTTTTTTGATAGATATAATTGTTGATTTTTACAAAACTTCAAATTTATATGTAAATCTTTTACTTTTACTAAATATAAATCATTTTAGATTAAAGATGTGATATCAAAATGCCCCAAAATAAAGTCTGGGACATATGTGGTTGATGCCCGTAAATATAGTGCCACAGCAGCACTGGGAATATTTCTTGTCAACTCTGATTCAACAATGCAAGATGATATCATTCGATTTTTTATTGAAATGTTGAGACTTCTTCCAAAAGCTTCTTGGATGGATCCTCATCGCACAAAAGGTGATGTCTTTAACCTCTTCCAACATCTTCATCTTGTAATCGAGTATTTGTGTCAACTTGTTTCTTTATTTTTGAATTTTGACATCAAACAGTTGATGATTACTAAATGTAGGTCTTCCACTACCCGAGAAGTTTGCTTTTACTCTTGTAACCTTACTCAGTGATGTCCTTGTCCTCGAGAAGTTTTCAAAGCATCATCAGCTAATTAGGACCACTTTTGTGGACACAATTGCCGAGTTTGCTGACATTTTGTTGACATTTTCAGCAAGTGAAGGTTTGAAAGCATCAATTGTTACAATTCATTTTACTACTTTTCATAATCAGCAGAAAACATCTGCTGTGTTTCCATTCCTTCACTTCTGGGACTTTTAAGAGGATACGCGCGGAATGATAAGAGCGAAAACTTGCTTCTTGAAAGCATCTTCACGATGGAGCTCACAAATGATTATCCTAATGTTGTGAAAGTTGAAGCGAATACTGTAGATACAGAAGCTCTCACAGACTTTTCAAACTTTACATCCAACAGAAGTTTGTAATTCTACCTCATCTATCTATTTATTCATTTATTTTGTGTCTTTACTGAATCCAGATGACTCTTATCTATTACATGAAGTAGCATCTTCATACTTTGTAGCTCCTTATACGTATGATGAATCGACTGGTGGCTTCAATCTATCGCAACGTTTACATTGGCTAGATATTCCGAACCTTCAACGTCTATATGAAATTGTTAGTCGAATAAATCGGAATCTTTCATCTTCAATTCGAGTTATCTTGTGAGATTGTAGAACAACTCGACTGAAATTTTTGCAGCTTAAGAAATTTACTGATCGACAATTTCTACAAAAACTCGATGAAGTTTTATCAACTTGGAGGAAGAATCTGAAAGATACAAGATCTTCGTTTGTTTATCAGACTTTCTCTGAATGGATCACGTACATCGTTCTTGTCTTTTTCCGAGATGTCTTCGATCTCAACTCAATTGAAGGTTCCCGGATGTTTATCTTCTGATTAAATCAACTTTTTAAAACTGTGTCTTCACTGCCAGCTCATCAATCGGAAGTCCTCCGGAAGCTCGCTGTGATGAGGTTCAAAACCGGTCAGCAAAGGATGAAGAATATGATGAATAATCGGGATCGAGTCCTTTCAACAGGACTCCGGAAGCTTCTTTGGGAGGTTTGTATAAAGTTTTAATTGAATCTTTTAAGATTTTTATCTAAATTGTGTCTTTAGTGCAAGATGTGCGGTGCTTGCGTGGATTTAATCATTATGACCCTTGATGGGGACACAAACTCCGCATCTGATAATCTGACACGAATCACTGAGGGTCTTGTGAAAGATAAAAGTGCCCTAATAGTAATGGCTAATATCCCAATATTATATTCATGTATCAAGGTATTGATGATCTTCATCAATTTACAAATGATCAACTTTTTCAATCAATTTTCACAAAATCTTTTAATAGTTTTGTAAATTTAGAACCTGGGATATATGGCAAGCACACATAGTTTGTTACTACCTCGTATTATCCGATTTCTCAGAGAGTTTATACTTCAACCGGCTCCTGCTCTTATAAGATTAGAAAAGTTTAATCCGGAAAAACTATATTCAAATATCAACTCAAACCTTGACGGAGAAGACTTAAGTGGGTAACTTTCAAACAATCGATAGTAACTTGTGTTTTTATATCAAAGCAACATTTCGAAAACTTCCTTCAAATAAATAATTCAGAAATTAAACATTTTGATTTTGTAGCAAGAGCAACTTCTAAGTCCTCGCTCACTTCAATGCTAGCTAGTCACGATGGTTCCGCTTATACATACATTAAATTCCTAGCAATGGATAGTCTGTGCAAGTGAGAAAGTTACAATTACCTCCCATCAAATCTACCTTCTTCATTTTATCAGGGCTTTGATTATAAAAAGTAAAACAGAACCAGAATCCACACCAGCTTTTGTATCATCAGTAGCAGGAGAACTTATCACTCCTGAAAATCAAGACGAGTAAATAACAATTAGTTGGTTTCAGATATTGATATAAAAAGATTTGTAGGTCCAAAAATATGAGCATTACACACGCAATCGAACTTCTTTCATATATATCAACTACCAACGGTATCAGAGAAGATGTATCTATTGTTAATCAAGTGAGTCCCACATCTTCATCACATCTCTTCATAATCTCACATCTTTTTATTTCAGGTAGTTGCTGTTCTACAACAGAAGTTGTACTCATCTTCCAAAACTTTTGATAGTTTGATTATTGACCAGCTTTCTAGTATCGCTGTACTAGCACCAGTAAGTTGTCATCATCCTCATCACTACATCAATTCCACAAAATATGTTTACAGGAGAAGGCTTACAACGACATCCTCTCTCTTCTCTTACAAATCTGTGTCAAGGCAGGATCTGCTGTTTACGGATACAATGTCAGTGATGACGTAGCATCTTTCAGGTGATGACGTCATTAAATCTCGATGACTTTCATTGTATCTTCTTCTTTTAGACACTGTTCCTTGTCTACTATCAACGCGCTTGCTGGTATCGCGAGTAAACTCGATGGTGACGGTGTTCATGTACGAGAGCTTAGTGTGGTTAGTTGGTCACGTGATACAAGCTAATTTGCATAAAATCGTTGAATGTATGTAGATGCTGAGGAAGCGACAACCAACTTCAGTTTGTGTTTCAACTACAATCAAAAAAGGAAAGATCGCAAGTTCACCCAGACTCGAGCTACTTCTAGTTCGTCTTATCGAGCTCTTTGTTCAACTGGGACTCGAGGCGAAGAGGATTGGGAAGATGAGCGGTCCCACTCCTCCTCAAGTTAACAACGCGATCTTGAAAGCTTCCAATAGCGCCGGAAACCTTGGAGTTCTTCTTCCCATCATTGCAAAGGTGAAAACTTCAACTTCCAATCATCAACTGATTGATGTAAATCTCAGCTGATGAGGAGGCTGCCAAGGATCAAACAACCTCCTCCAAGACTTCTCAAGCTCTTTCGAGACTTCTGGCTCTATTGTGTCGTTTTCGGCTTCAGCATCAAATCAGATGGTTTGTGATTGGTCATCAAAAACCACTTGGTCACGCCTCGTTGCTTTCAGGGCACACATTCTGGCCCCGAGAGTGGTACGACAGCTTGTGTACAATCGCTGTCAAGTCGCCACTACTGGTCTTTCAGAGTGGTGACGTCATCAAACATGGTTTGCAATACGAATCAGCGCTACAGAATGATGACGTCACACCGGTTGGTAACAAAATAGTTGGTTGTAAATATGATGATGTGATGTTTGTAACAGACTGAATTGAATGATGTGAGGTTGATGTTGGTGAATGAGCTACCCAATGAGAACGCTACCATCATCAACCAGCTCGATTTCGCGCTTTGCGCTTATTTGTGGTCTGTTTTCAAACTAGAAACTATCAGGTTTGCTCTTGTGCTCCATCTAGTGTTATCTTATCAAAAGTGATTTGTGATAGAGTGGAAAATGATGAAGATTACAAACCTCAAATTTTGTTTAAATATTTAGAAGATTCGGCGCTACAAAAAGATAAATCGATGATTTGGAAGTGCATCCGGGCTGTTAATGAAAAGATTTTTTGTACTTATCTCGATAAAATCATGTTATATGTAAGTTACTAAAAAAGTGTTTCCAAATAAAAAAATAACAATTCTGTGCAGAAAAATTCGATTGAAACGGAAACGTTGATCGTGTCACATGTCCAATTCTTCCTCGTCAAATTTAACGAAGTTAAAAATCGAATCCGACAAATTGCTGACAGGTGATTGGTTAATAAGTTACTTCCTCCTACTAAAACATCCAATCAGGTACTTGCGGCTGGTTGTTGACCGATTTCCTCATATACTTTGGAATCCCAACTTCTTATCTTCATCATTAGATCTTCTACAACTCCTCAACACTACAATCTCACCAGTAAGATCCTTCATATTTATCTTCCACATTTCATCAAATCTCATCTAGAGTCGATTCTCTGAAATGGAACACGTGACCGTGAAGACAGTAAAAGGAAGCTTCCAGTTGCAACTTCAAGATTCGATCAAGCTCCGAGAGAAGATCGTTTATGATTATCATAAGCAATGTAGATATTTAATCAAAGAAGCCATTAAGTGGGCTCCATATGTAGCTGGAAGCCATCTACAGGTCAAAGGTCAACTTTCAACGCGATGTTTTTCACATTTGATTCAACAGAATTATGTTTTGAAATTGGAACAAAATCCTTCTTTCAATGACGTCAGATCGAGTCACGAAGGACTTCGATTAGCTGTTGAAGTGATCTTCTCAGATACTTCTCGATATAGTTCTAAATACATCTCATCGATGAACAAGAGATCGAAGTTTTTAGGAGAGGTGCTTTGTGATTGGTCGATTTCTCCGCCAATCAGCTGCTTTTACAGGTCAATGGGATGGTGATGTTTAAAAAAATCTTTAATTTAGCTTCACTGATCCTGAAGCAGTACAAAGACTCATTAGAAGCTGCTGATGAAGATAAAATCCTGGTTTGTGTCTTTCAATCTCTTCTCAATTTGAAGATATAATCTTTTAGGAATCCGTTTATCGAGCGACAGCTCTTCTTACCTCCGGACAAGTCACTGAGTATCGTCAGATCCTCTCCGTCGTCACTTCCTGTTGTGTTGAGATGTAATCTTCATCTTCTTCACGATCTCTCGGATTGATTTGATCTTCTTCAGGCCTACAACTAAGATGTTACAAGCAGCAGTGGAATGTTGGTTGTGGTTGATCTCTACTCGTCCTGATCTTAATGTTCATCTTCTCGGCAACATCATCAATATGTGGCAAAGATCACAAGATCTCCATCAAGGGATCTTTACACAGAATGATGAGGAAGGCGATCCTTTAGCTGTCAGTGAGAAAGATCAGATAATCTCAAGATCACCTCTAGTTACTCCTCATCTTCTGTGGATCAAAGTAAAATCTTCATCCTCATCTTCATCTTCTCACATCTCTTCTAGTTTTTTCAGCAACGTTTTGATGCAGTTAAATACAGCTGTGAAGATGAGACTCGACTCATCATCCTCTTCCTTCATAAGCTCTTTGACATCAAACAACCGGGATATGGGATTCATACATCCAGGTTTCGACTTCATACATCTTGTGGTGATCTCATGAGCAGTTTGTAGACATGTAGCAGCAGTTGGTGCCAGATGTGAACTTGCTTGTCTCGGATTCCACATCTTACACAGTCAACAAGTTGAATTATCTCAATTAGAAAGTAATATCCTCCGAGAACGTGTCCTTGTCTACCTCTTCGATTACTTCTGGTAACCATCTGAAACCATCTACGAACCAACTGATCGATTTGATTTGTAGTTGTAAGAGGAAGTTTCCATCACATGATAGTTCAGCAAGTTTACAACTTGAAGTGAATCTGAAAAGCGCGAGAAAACTCTGGAATATGTTGAAGACTGATGTGAAGCATCTGAAGAATATGCAAATGAGTGGGCTTCGCGACCCGCAACGATTGACTGAAACTGCTCGGCTGTTGGTTCGTAAAGAAAGTTGTGTCACTACACCACCGAGTACCATGTCACATGGTTCGACGTTCAAAGCGCGCGCTATATCGGCAAGAAATCAGTCGATACGTAAGAACGTACTCCAACATCAACTCTTTCAACTTACATCCGCGGGTTTCAGTGACTCCAAAGCCGGTCGATGCTGAAAAAAAGTCCCTTGTTGATGCGGTGTTCAATATCAACAAAAACTGGATGAACACTATGGGATCAAGATCGGGAGCTGCTACAAGATCAAATCCAGCATCAAGAGTCAGTACACGGACAGGAGATAAAGTTGGTGGCTAATTACTTCGAGAATATCGACTAGAAGCTTACTTGAACAGATGGACAACCCATTTCATCGAGAACATATCAAACGTCGCCAGTTGTTGATGTTCTTACTTGCTGCAGAGATCGAACATCTTTTATCTTGGTATAATCCCAATAATAAAGACATCTTACAAGATTTTGAGAGCATGATATCTCCGTGGAAGTCACATGTGAGTAGCTGAGATGAGGATGAAGATGACACTGATCTATTTATCCACAGGAGATCTCAGTGAAACAAATTCGGGATCTTGTTCGATTAGCTTGGGAGGTTTCCCCGATTCTCGCTGTGTATCTTCCCGATCGGTTGCTAGGCAGCGAAGCGATGATTCAGGAGTTATATCGATTGATTTGTACTAATCTTGATGTAAGATTGTAATCTTTATCAACTGGTCCTGATTATAGTTTATGTCCAGGCTGTTAGCCACTGTCCTGATGCTATCAAATACTTAGTGACCACTTGGAGTGTAGATTCAGACATCCGTGAATTGAACAAGATCACTATGTGGGAGTTGGGATCACCTATCACCGCTCTTTCATACTTCTCAAGGTCCCATTTATTCATCTTCATCTTCTTCTAACTTCCCTTCATCAGGTTATTTTCTCCTCACCCTCTCACTGCTCAATACGCCGTCAAAGTTCTTCGCAAGTTCCCACCAGAAGCCATTTTGTTTTACATTCCTCAACTGGTCCAAGCAGTTAGGTCTGTAGTGACCAAGCTCACTACATCGATCTAACTCGAGTCATCGTAGGTATGACACGATGGGTTACGTCACTAACTACTTGGTCTGGGCCGCACAATCGTCCCAACTTCTCGGCCATCAAATCATCTGGAACATGAAGACCAACATCTACATTGACGAAGAAGGACAATTCAAAGTGAGTTGTTTGAAAGTCATGATCTTCATCTTAAGATCTTCATCTTAAGGATGTTGAAATCGGTGACAAATTGGTTGCTTTGATTGATTTGATTGTCAACAATCTCAACGGATCCGCAAAAGATTTCTACTTGAGGCAATTCTCTTTCTTCCGTGACGTCACCAATGTTTCTGGAATCATAAAACCGTATCCGAAAGAGGAGCGGAAAGATGCGTGTGCTGCAGCTCTTGCAAAGATCCAGCTACGCAAGGGATGCTATCTGCCCACGAATCCAGACTCTGTGATCCTTGACATCGATCGGAAGAGTGGAAGACCTCTTCAAAGCGCCGCTAAAGCTCCTTACTTAGCGCGCTTTCGCGTAAAGACGTGCGGAATATCAGAAGTTGAAGAGTTGGGAAGACGATCGGTTATTTGAGGATTCATTTGAATCTGTTCTGAAATTTGATGTTGATTTAGGAACAAGAAGTTTTTATTGTTGATAAAAACAGTATCTGGCAATCTGTGATCTTCAAAGTTGGAGATGATTGTCGTCAGGACATGTTGGCTCTTCAATTGATTCAACTCTTCAAAAACATCTTCACACAAGTAACTACATCCTCATCTTTTCATCTTCTCAACACTCTTCATCGTTTCAGTGTGGAATGGAACTTTATCTGTATCCCTATCGGGTAGTAGCTACTTCTCCAGGATGCGGAGTTATTGAATGTATCCCAGACTCCAAGTCACGTGATCAACTCGGTCGTCAGACTGATACAGGAATGTAAGTTGTTTGAACATCGATGATGACGTCACTGAAGTTTCAATTAGGTACGAATACTTCCGAAATACATATGGCGACGAAAATTCACTTTCATTCCAAAAGGCTCGACGCAATTTCATCAAAAGTACAGCAGCTTACAGTCTGGTGGTTTTTCTGCTACAAATCAAAGTTTGTTGCTCTTCAAATCTTCCTCATCTCTCTTCTCAACTTCATCTCTTCAGGATCGTCACAACGGTAACATCATGTTGGATAAGATGGGAAATCTTCTTCACATCGATTTCGGTTTCATGTTTGAAAGTAGTCCTGGAGGTAACCTAGGATGGGAACCGAATATCAAACTAACTGAAGAGATGGTGATGGTGATGGGAGGGAAGATGGAAGCTCCTGCTTTTCAGGTCTTTTTGTAAACGAGTCTTCATCTTAATCACAATTTCTCTTGCAGTGGTTTATCGAGCTTTGTGTCCAGGGCTACCTTGCTCTTCGTCCATATCGTGAAGAAGTTGTTGCCCTAGTGGCCCTGATGTTAGACACAGGGCTTCCATGTTTCCGGGGCAACACAATCAAGCTGCTAAGGTCTCGATTCCAACCTACAGCTTCTCCACGTGAAGCTGCTCAATATATGTGCAAGATTATCCGAGATTGCTTCCTGAGTAACTGGAGTAAAACTTATGATATGATTCAGTACTTGCAAAATGAAATTCCTTTTTAACTCGTCTTTATTTTCCATTTCTTTCTAAACAATCTTTTGTGAGTAATTCGCAAGGATGTAGTTGATACTGTGGTGAATTTGAAGATCATAGTGTGAAATGAGAATTTTTATATGCTTATCTTGAACTGCAATCAGCGATTATTTGTATCTCAACAGTTTATATGTTATGTCAATTACAATTATAAGAAAATAGAAATGAATCTTTTTGTAACATAGAAGATGAAGTAGGAATTTATGTGATGATAGCTGTTCAAGTATTTATTATTAATTTGAAAGTAACTTATCTCTTCACAACATATATTTTTAGTTACAAGATGTTAGATCAATATTAAGTTCAACAAAAATCAAAAAATCTTTTATTTCTTTATATTTTATATCTTGAAATGAATATAGCTCAATTATATTATCACATAGCTAACTATACACTTCCAATTAAAGTTCCTCAATGAGATTAATGAGCAACAAAATATTTAATCTTTAAATCTATAAAGTTTATTTAATATTATATTTGTTTGAATCTTATATGAAAGCCCGGTTTGACTCTATCTGTTGATTTAAAAACAACTTTTAGGAAGATTGTCTCTGTAAATTATTTTCAACAACTAGTATCTCTACAAATTTGTTTATTTTTGACATTTAATGTTTATACAGCAGCTTGTGAATTGCTGTTCGGAAGTTTCTTCATCTACAACCACAAATTGCTCATCGTGGTTATCGTAAGGTATAGATGTAAGTTCTCTTCTGAAGATTTAGCCATTGAGGCACAAGTTGAAGTTATCAAGATTCATGGATATCACTAGAGGTATTTGTAAGCCAACTATGATGAAGAAATCATCCTAACGGATATCTTTTAAGTGATCTAGTTGGTGTTCACAAAAATATGCCGACTCTGCGCTGTAGTAATAAAGATATGGCGGCAACTTAACTGCTTCAATGTACTGAAGAACAACTTGGAGACTTAATACGAATGATGGACGCAGATTTGATGTTAAAAATCTATTTTCTGGTTACATAGAGTCAATTACAGTAATCAAAATGTCATTAGTTGTCTCCAGAACTAAGCTCATAAAAAGGACCAAAGGTAGCAAGAAAATGCCTTAACCAAAGTCAGAAGTCCTTTAAATGTAAGTATAAATACGTTAGCAGAGTCAACTAAACTGAGGAAGCCATCGAACACGTCAAGCTGTCAATACCACTCAGATGCAACGGGATGTACTAAGCATCCAAGGTATACAGTCAAAATACCACTGGTTAAAAGCAGAGAGGTAGGCCAAGATGCTCCTAATCAAACTTCAGTTTCCGTTGTGATAGTTCTCGAAAACAGCAATTAGAATGCCAACATGATAGGTAGAAACAAAAGGTTAATGTTTGCCCCCAATGTGGTAGAATATTTTAGCTGTTTAAGAAATGCTGGAACCAGAAACTATTTAGGCCAAGTTGTTTTTGTAAGAACTTTAAGAACAAAAGAATAGGTGAAGAATGTTGATGAGGACGACAGTCTGGAACAGTGCACCACTATATCAATAAAAGTTCCTAAATTAAATCGAGCAAATCACTTGATCCTCCACATGGCTAAAGAGCAAGTAACTTTCGAGTTAAGTCTACGCGGCAGGGACAAATTTGTTAACATAAAGGAAGTGATTGAGGTGATGATCACATTACAACGGATAATCCTAGAAGCGGTAGATCTGAAGTTACTGATCAAGTCCCAATGATTCTGAAGATAGATTAAGAAGCCAGGTTGATTTTTTAAAAACATTATTACTTCAAATAAATATAGAATGAAAAATTTAAAGTAAAAGATTTATGTTAAGTTACAAAAAGCTACAAGAAATATCTTAACGATTTAAATGATATTTACATATGGAGTAAAATAATTTTCTGCTATACAGTTATCTTCAACTAAATGATTGGATCGGGAATAACAAGGAACGACCATTGATATAATTACAATAAAAATACAATCGACGACTCGAAAACAAAAAAGAATCATTTACTCCCATCCGTAATTGGAGGTACTTCCAGTCCGCTTTTTCCCTGCTCTTTGTATGACGTCACAGCTCAATTAAGAACCTGGACCATCAAAGCTTGTGGTTAGTTGGGTAATGAACCCTTAATCATCTAAGTCTACATTCTCTTTCTATTCCATCATCATATCGTCTTCGAAACCATGATTCACTTCACTTGGTGGAGTAGATCAAAACTATCTTCTTTGTAGCTTTATATAGAAGGAACACCAAAATCCTGTTCGTCACAACTTCGCTATTCCTCGATGCAACGGGTGACGAACCTGTACCTACATAAGACTTCAGCAGCTCACTTTTCACATCAACCATCATTCTTAGCTCTGCATGTTTCAAAAACTGAATAGCACTTAACGTCTCTGGCATCACCTTCTCCTAATCTTCAGTTTGTAGTTCTTTTGACTTCAACGTGACACTTTGTTGTCATTCAGACTACACTGCTACTATCATCTACTTATCTGGTTTTAACTTCTTTACGATCTGCTGATCATACACTTTTATACAAATTTTCAAAAAGATTATGATGGTAAAGCTATCGACCGCTTTCATAAAATCTATAGATACATACCACAAGGTCTAGCTCGCAGGGTATAACATCTCCTTCCTACTTCATGAGACCTTCTTATTGGAAGTGGGATCTTACCGAAGCAGTTACATAGTGCCTTATTACCGCTTGAAATTTTGTATGATCTAATTGATACTGGTTCGTATGGTAAAGGCTCGTTTGGGTTTCAGACTTTTGAAAAAGTGAGGATGTTAATTTCTCTAAATACATTTTTAGTGTATGCATCTTGTAAGCGAGGAATATATTGAATCATTCTCACAACTATCTTTTTAATGTCCTCTACATCGATTATATGATTGTAGCAGCTCCATTCTTCATCGGATTAGTCTGGTCCTAAATTCATAATTGAATTATTGGCTATGACAGGGAAAGATACATTGGCTTTGATTATAGAGGAGAGTAGTAGAGTGAATAACTTACGCTTATCGAGCATCTGTCTAACAGTGGTTGTAAGAGCTTCTGCGACCTTTCCACTTTGTTGCCGAATATTTTACTTGAAAATTCCTCCCTTCATTCTTGTCAGTAGAACAGACTTAGCTTTGTCGACTAGCTTCACCCCGCTCAAGGTCGTTTCTGCCGCAAGGTCGCTTTTCACGACTTTCACGAAAACCACTGCTGTTACCGTGGACACGCCCCATTTCCAGTTTCAACTCGTTGTTGCTTCCAACTTCATCCTCTTCGTATTAAACCGCATAAACCTCTTATTGATCAACGATCATATCAAAACTTGGTGTTTGTTGAAGTAAGTGTCCAAGAATAATCTTTTGTTATTACGATTAAAACTCATCACTTTGAGAATAAAGAAACTTTAAATTTTCAATATGAAGTTCATTAGTTAAAAATTTTACAACTGTTGATTGTTAGTTTAAAAAGTCAATCACAAATTTCAGCTATATAGCTGTTTGAAATTAGGTAACCATGTTGATAATGTCTTCAAAAATCTTATTCTTGAAGTTCTTGATCTTCTTCTAATCATTGAAAAACTCTTGATGCTCTTTTTGTTTTAACTTATCAAATTCCTTCCATCATAGCAGAGTCAGTTTACATGGTCGCTTTAGTTCATGATGTCAAAGTTCTTTCGCTTCTATTTTTTATCCTTTTTAAGTAAAAACATTTAAAACACGAAATGAAGTTTATCCTGTTTAAAGCTCAAAAATTAAATCACTTTTTTGCAAACCAACGTAACTGATCTCAACACGTAGATACCCACATACCTAATTTCAAAATGCCTACAAAAGTGACAGTCAGAAAAGTTATTTGAAAGCTGAATTATTGGACCATAAAACATTTAGAAAAAAATGTAGCTTCAAACAGAACCAATCATTTGATAAAAACTTGATTATATTAAACACAAATTAATTATTTGAAGCAGCTTCCTTAGTTACGTTCAATTTTTCATAAAACAAAGTATTTTATGGTTAAGGAACAATATTTTCTTATCAGCTAAGTATTTTTGTATTACTGAAAGATACTTTAGTAGTTACAAGATATTTTTCAATATTTTTTTTCTAACTGTTTCCTCTAGGATTAAATAATAAAGTAAATAAATAATGAGCTCAAATATTCTTTAGATGTGCTTAAATAGTTGATTATAAGAAGTTTGGAAATTCATTTAATGATTCATAATCTTTACAAGTTGCTGTCAAAACGTTGTTTTCAGCTTTTCCTTGTTTGTGTAATCAACTCTTTTATTAGTTAACTTTTTTTACTCAAAGTATATGTTCTTAATTGAAAGTAATGAGTTGTAATGAAAAGATTTAAAACTAAATTAAATACTATTAAATGTATTTATGTAACATATAAACAAGAATATTGAATCTTTTTGTCGGTTAAACTACTTTGGTATCATTTCTTTTTAATATTTTTAAATCAGGAGGTTAAAATTAAAAAGAATGTAAAAATATCAAACTTTTATTTTTGAAAATAAATTGTTTCATCATTATATTCATACAATTAACCATTTGACAATTTATAATCCGTCAATAATATATGTTAAAAAGATCTAATCTATAAAAATAATATAGATTTTTTGATATAATTATTTTTAAGTGATAAAGTTTTTAGATTTATGAGTTAATGATATTTCTCTACAAAAGTACACACAAACTCTGAAGGCTGTCAGTATTGATCAAGTAGTAGGAGCTGTTCAAAATCATTTTACTGTATCCGGATCACTTTACTGTATAAGGTAGCTCTGTAGTACAGCTTTATTGTGTTATAATTTGAAAGCTATTATTGAAATAGAGATAGAAAATTTATAAATCTGCCGTGATAGATATAATCTAACAGTAAATTAAAAACTAATTGATGTTATTTAATTTTTTTCAAATCATTATATAGGGATTTAAGGTTGAAAGTATCTTGTTAGAAAATTGAAATCAAAACTGATCCACAGCAAGTTTAATAAATATTTTTGAAGAAAATTGAAAAACTCAAGCAAGCACTAAATCAGTCTTTTCAAATTAAAAATTTTCTATAGTATGAGAATCAAAATTTGTCAAATTTTTATAATAATTGAATAATTTTATCCTAATATTAAAGTAATTACTAATCTGAAAAAGCCGTTTCAAATTTAAATCATTTTATCTTAAAAGAACATTGACATCATGATCAATTGAAAAATATAACTTTAAATATTAAAATTAAAAAGAAATCAGTCTCATTTATTCTATATTATTTGTTAATCAGTTTTATTATGCTTATTTTATCAACTGAATTTTCATGAATAGTTTTCTGGTAATCTCTGACAATCAAGCAAATGCTATAATCTAAGATGGTTAGCTTTTGTACTTAAATAAAAGTTTAGTGATTCAACTGATTTTTGCTAAAGTCTCACTCGTTATTCTGATTTTCAAACGAAATTATTTTTTGTTCTAAATTTTCTTTTTTATATGAATATAGAAAAATCATTTCTTATAAATTTCTATAAATTAAAATTTTTTTTTTATTTTTTTATCACTACAATATAACAGTCGTTTTAACATCGATTAAATATTAATATTTCTTAAAATCTAATTTTTACCTTTATGGCAATTTCTTCAAAAACATTATGTAGTACTAAAGTTTATTTTCACTGATAAAACTTATAAAAGAAAGTTTATTTCAAACTACATCAAATTGTGTTATGCATCTGCATAACTTTAATCGCATAATTTAGATTTTAATGATTTATAATTGCCATCAAACCTAATAGAACATAACTTTCATAAAATAAATTAATTTAAATCCAGTTCGATGGTATTTAACATAATGGTTTAATTTTAAATTGATTTTCATCTACTTACATAACTAAAAAAACAATTTCAAATTTTAGTTAAACTAATTGTAATATTTAAAACTTTCTTTTTGTTGTTTTCATTTTTCATAAGCTTATGTTTAGTCAAGTAAACGTAAGGATCCTCACCTCATAGTAAAGATCTCCCCATTAACTGTACCTTTGTTACTTGCCCAACCAGCAACTGTCCACCCAACAAAACTTTTGCGACAAATGTAGCCTCGTACAACGGAAATTTTGTGGAATACAGACAGACAAATTCTTTTTCGTACCCAAAACACTGAATGTTTTTAAAGCTTGATAAACTTCCATCAATTAAAAAAATAACCAATCAACCATCTCAAAGGTGGTATTGGTGGAATACTCACAAAGTTATAGAAATGCGGCAACAAAAAATGTACAAAACCTTGCATAGGCTGCTAATGTTTTCTACATTTTTTTTGAAGTAACAGAGGCTGACACTTGGTTTCTATAATACTTTTTAGACCTCACCAAAGCTTTTGACACTGTAAGTAGAAAAGTTTTGTAAAAGATAATCAAATGTCTTGTGTGTCAACCAGAAGTTACCAGCTTCAGATGATACAGTTTCATCAAGATCAAAAGAATCAAGCAAGATATTAAAATGACCTCGTTACGTTATTTATTTATTTATTTATTTATTACAATAAATGTGAAGGAGGGTGCCTAAAAAGAGCACCTCTCGCTAACACACATTCTCACAAATTAGATCTATTTGACGTGTAAACGAAAAAGCATATGACAATGAAGAATTGCACAGAATCATAGTATTGTAAAAGAGAAAAATTCACAGTTTAGAAATGGCAATGTTGGCGATATTATAACAATTCAGCTTTTTCTTGAACAGCATAAGTGATTTTGACATGACAATCTCTGATGGCAGATTGTTCCATGTACTGATTGTGCGGTATGAGAAAAAACTTAATCTGGTTAACGTAGCTGGTGGAGTGGGCTTATTAAGATGTAATTTATGTCTTCTAAGTTGATATAACTTGAGGGAGGGACTAATGGAGAAAAAGTCATCAAACTGAAGATCAATTAGGTTGTGAATAATTTAAAAAATCAGAATAAGGTCGTATTTAATTCTTCGGATTTCCAAAGTATCTAGATTGAAGAAGCTGAGACGATGCTTATAACTCTCGTATTTGATATTAAGTTTCCTGCAAACCAATCTCGTAAATGTTGCCTGAACAGATTCGATTTTTCTGATATCACCAACTTGATATGGCATCCATGCACTGATATTGTATTCAAGAATAGGGCGTATGTACAGTTTGAAAAGGTTGACGAAAAACCATGGATCTTTAGAATTAAAAGTCTTTATGATGAGGTGGACAAGCTTGATAGATTTTCCAAAGATTCTGGAAACATAACTGTGCCATTTGAAGTCAGATGTCAGAGTAATGCCGAGGTCTATGACTGAGGATACTCGTTCAAGAATGGATCCATTGATGTAGTATTGGTTGCTGAAGTTGGCCGCTGGCTTACGGGAGAATGTTATAACTTCAGACTTTGTTGGCTGGATTTTAAGTTGCCAATTCGCAGACCAGTTTTCTACAATGTTTAGTGCAGTTTGGAGTTTTGAGTGAGAACCAGATAATAGCTTGATGTCATCTGCATACACAAACACACTGACATTGTCTACTGTTATTAGTCTTCTGATGAGGTCTTCAATGAAAATCAAAAAGAGAATTTGTAACAGAAAACGGTGCGAAACAAAGATGTGTGCATCATACCAGCCCCTTTCTCCTTATTTCTCATCGTGATGCTAAACCACGCAACCATTACAACAAAAACGCAGTTTACACGAGGTACCGCCTTGTTGGCTGTCTATTTAGCCTAAAACATCTAAGGTCTAAAGCTAAAACTGTCTACCTAATTGTCCATGAGATTCTTTTTGCTGACGACACTGATCTAGTAGCACACACTAAATCGGCCCTGCAACGAGTAACTTCTTCTTTCGCGAAGACCACAAGATTTTGAGCTTAAGCTAAATCAAAAAAAGACATAACTTCCTCACTGGTCTACTCTATATGACGAATTAGATTGTCCTTATATTACCATCAACAGCAATAGACTTAAGCCCATGTAACTCTTCCACTATTTGGGCAGTATAGTGTAATTGTTAGGGAAACAGACACTAAAACAGAGCCTTTGCTTGATTCCGGAAAAGATTTAAAAGTTAAGGATCATTTCCATCAACCCTACTTCCGTAACATTCTTCATCAAACGATAAGATTTCATCTCTAACTGTATTTGTTTATATATATATATTATTTTAGTAAATATTAATTTCAATATACATATTTAACTCTACTTAGACTCTAGTAAATGTTCTTCAGAACATTACTTAATCTTTATTATCTTTATTAAGACTTTATTTCATAAGTTTTAAATTTTATCAGATAAATCAACTCGGATATAACTGATACAGCTGCAAAGTAAAGATGGTGGCTGCATAAGGGAAAAGAAGTTTATCATCTTAATAAAACTCTCTAAAAAGAAATGTTTTTAAAGATTGTTAAAAGTTTTTTTTTAGTTAACCATTTAAAGTTTAAGCTTTGCTGACATACCGATAACTTAACCCGACAATCAGTCCTTGTGACTAAATCATTTCTTAGAAAGATCCTTGACAACAAGAAAAACCTCAAAAAATTGAATTTTGTTAATTTTACTATTTAGTTATTAATAGCATTGAATGCATTTAATGAAATCCAAAAAATTGTGAAAAAGTTAAATATTTTTTTCACGATAAAGTTATATAATGTTTTTATTGAAAATAATTCTGAACTTGATGTAAAGTATAAGATGTGGGAAATATGAACTTCACACAGCTGAAAGCGATTACTTTTTTTTTAGTTAGATGTTTGTATTAATGTAATATATTTGATACGAACATATTTATAGGAAAGCGAAATGTTTGGTTTAAACATTTTTATTAAACAAGGGCTGAATCTGTCAGCAAAAACTGTTAAATTATTTTTACTTTTTTGACCAATGAAATTATAAGCATATTGATTTAATCAGCTATTTAAATTATTTTGTGAAATTATATTTGTAAAATATGTTTTTAAATAGTTGGCATAATTGTAACTTTAAGTTTTAACTTTTTTAACATCTTTAACTCTTTTTACATCTCATTCTACCTGAGTTTTTTCAGTTTAAATATAGTAATCTTGAAAATTTATTTGGCTATATAAAAATATATTTTTAAGAAAATTTAAGATAATAAGATATAAGTTTTTGTACCATTTTCCTTATACAGTTTATGCTTTGCTCTTATTTTAAACTTCACTATTTAAAATTTTGATGCTATATATAGCAGTTTAAAGTTATATTTGGAACAATTAAAATAATAAAATTTGAAAATGTTAAAAGCAATCAAGTCTTTATTTTATAACTAAAATATAAGGTTGTTTGAAAAATGAATATATGTTTCTTTATTGCTAAGGAGCTAATTATTTAATTAACTTTTTAAAGTATATTATAAATCAGTCTTTGTAACAAAATGATTACTTGAAACACTCTTTGAAAAACGAAATTATATTTTTAAAGTTTGGTATTTAGATGCCAATGTGACTAAATGAGTTTAATGAGCTTAAAAAATTTGTAGGAAAATATTATATTTTATATTGAAGATCTTTAACAACTAAAGTAATTATGGCATTTTCAATCTTTGGTTTATAACAATTTTGTATTTTTAGCATAATTAAAATATAAGGCTATATAAAAATTATATATCATTATCAAATAGTTCTTAAATTTACTAATTAAGGTATACCATAAGCCTAGTTTATAATCAAAACCACAATTTTCTAAAATGATTTAATTAATTATTTCTTTCAAGTTATAAATAAAAATAATTAATCAAATTTTAATAGTTTTAGTGCTTTGAATTTGAAAAGTTTTAAAAAATTGAAAATGTATCGAAAACGAAAAAGATCTTCAGAATCTGATGAATCATACGAACCAAGTTTTTCTGGAAGTAGAAAAGTTGAAGTAAGAAATATAAAAGTTCATTTTTTTATAATTTTAAAGCAAGAGTTATCTAATCTTCCTTATAACAAGGGCCTTATTTCAACCCCCAATTTAGTTTAAAACCGCAAACTTATAACACTAGATTGGAAATTTAAAAACACCGATACTTTCTAAATTAATTCTTGTCATAAACTTGTGAATGTTAATTCAAGCAAAGGAGCAAATTGGAGAAGGTGCATCATACCCTTATTTATTTTTGTTTAAGTTTTGGTAAGATAAAGATTAACATTGAACTTATAAAGATTTAGTTTCTTTTTAAAAATAATTTATGAAAGCGTTTGTGGGGATCCAACTGAAATTTGAAAGTTTAACAATTAAAGAATTATGAATTAAGTCCTTAAATATTAGTTACTTTATCAATGGTTCAAAGATGCTAATTTATTAGATTTAGACAATTTGTGTTTACCAAAACAAATAATTTTAATTATATCGGTAACAAGTGTGTGTTGGCATTGTGATATATTTTAAATGACTCTTAAGCGTATTTGAAAACTTATATATTTTTTAACAAAGTTAAGTAAAGTACTTTTTATTTCTTTTGTCAAAAGTATTTATTAATTTAAAATAATTTAAAGTCTTATTTCATAAAATATCACTATAGATTAATATGAAAACTTGAAAATAGTGTTGAGGTAAATCTACTATTGATGTAAAAATTTCATGAAAACTTAATTAACTTAAATACTTATTAATCTTTCACAGAAAAATCTTGCCAAAAAGAAAAAGGAAAGTGAAGCATTGACAGTAAGACATAAATATATTTAACATTTTCCCTTAAGTAGCAGTTTTATAAGTTACTTATATAAAGGTTTAATTTTTTACCATACTATCTCAGATTATATATAATATATATTTATTTATTTAACGTATGGCTGCACATAATAAATTATGCTACTCTAATACCGAATACAGAACTATATGACTGCAGAGAAATAATGAAAAGGTTGTAGATACCACACTTCAACATATGTAGCAAGGGAATAAATAGGAACACTATAAAAGCAAACTTATGCATTGTAGAATAAATTTAGGAGTATAACAAGGTGCAAATTAGTATGAAAATACTGAAAATTGTTTATCATTTCCAACAAAATAATTTGATTTATACTTCTTTGGGATAATTTAAAAAAGAGTTAATAAACTTTCCTTTTGTGTTGGGAAAGAAGATTCCAAACTGTGGTTACTTTATTTAAAAAAAGCTATTTGTTATAATTGGGTGTTATTAAATTGGTGTTATTGGGTGTTATTGGGTTAGTTCTAAACGTCAAGCCTCTGAAGACGTTTGAAAGATTGTAATCTCTGGGAAAATCATTGACGCTAGGAAGCTATATACAAGGAAACGTTGAGAGATTTAAAAGTCTTTGCAGAAGTTTCAGCTTCATAAGTGAAGAGATAGTTTAAGTTTAAGAACTTTTAAGTTGTCTTCTTGGCGCTTGTACTGCGCACTTGAAGTTTCTAACCATTGATGTCATCAAAGTAAAAAAATGTGGTGATAGTCATTTAATTGGAAACATTTAATGGTGATGACCTTACCTTGGAAAAAGGAGGTCATCATAATCACAAAAATTAATACTGAACAACTTATACCCAAATAAAATCAATATTTGTATATAAATGAAGCAGGAAGCCAATATTGCTTTAGTAATTTTCATCTTGTAAGCAAGAGCACACTAACTTTTAAAAAGTTATTTTGAAAGTTATCTTGATTGAAAAACTCCTGAAATTCTCATTAACGCTTACCGTGTTTAATATTTTTCAAAACTAAGAAAACTTTTTATTCTAGAGATGCAACGTCTGTAATCAACGATTATGTAATGCTCAAATATATAATCCCCAAAAAACGTATTTAGATGAAATTTTAGCAATAACATCAAATGAAGTGAACATTGAAGGGCAGGATGATTTGCAATATATAATGAATGGTATCTATCTTAAATCAACAAAAATGTCCTGACTATTCAACAATTTTTGTTATTTCTAGACTTCACTATATATTGTGAAAACCAGCATATTTGCAGATTCGAAGGATTGATTGAAAAAGATGCTTTGTTGTATGCCGCTGGTGATTTGTATAAGCTAGTGGATGCTGATTTGTCAAAAGAAGGAGTCCAAGCAAAAGTAGGCCCAATTTTAAGTTGGCAGCTTCAAGGTATGATTTTTGTGTAAATGAAATAAAAGTAATCTCTGGTCTACAAGATTAAAGAAATTATTTTACTATAGTCGATATTCTAGTTTAAAAACTATAAACTTGTATTTATATTCCTCCACCAAAATTGAAATTTCAAACTACATTTGATTTTCTTTTTAGATATTGATGAATCCATGCGAGTGCATATATTGATATCTACCGAATCTGCTTTTTATGTACTGAAGCAACCCTCAACAGTTTATCTTGGACATTATAGGGATGTAGAAGAGATGTTTATCTTGTCTAATCAGGTTATGGAGTTTATTGAAGAAGAGACAGCAGATGCTAGCTATGGAGATCTTATTTCATATATACAATCCTTAGATGTTAGTACATCTTTGACATTAAGCTGTTTAAATGAGGATCATCTTCACAGTCATGCACAGTTTATAGTTGATCAGGTAAAACTCAAAACTTTAATACTATGTAAAAGCAATTACTTAAAGAGTTGAAGAAATTTATGTATCTAATAAATTTCATAACTATTTTATAACACTGTTTTATTGCTTATTAAATTTTTCAAAATAAATCATATTTTAATTTGTGATTTTTTTCTATATAACAAATAATTACGCAAATGAAATTCTTGACGTTTATCTTAAACATTTTGAAGCTCCAAATATATGATAGTACTTATCTGGAACACCCTTCCATTGAACATCTTATGGAATTGACAGGAGCTTCATCTCAAATCAAACAACGCACTCTTACTAATGTAGTCAAGCGAAGAAGAACAAGAGCTATTCGATCAAAAAAAGTAGAAACATCTTGATGAGCTTGTTAAAAAGCCTTTTTCATTGATAATTATTATTAAGCTAAAACTTTAACAAATTTCTAAACCATTTATCTTAATTTTCAGCAAAAAGCTATTCCAGTAGTTACTTCAAAGATAGTTGGAGAGATGATGAAAGACCTCCATGGAAACAGCAATGGTTCTAAAGAAAGTTTGAACAAATCTATAGATCGGTACTATTTACTCAATTGATGAAATTACGGCATCTATTAATACTTAGTTTACTGATACAAAAGTTTATATTATTCGAAGATATTTACTAACTAAATAAAACTGTATAGCCACTGAAACTAGCTGCTGATGATCAAACTGATTAATTTTTAACGAATGAAATTGTAATTTCATTGCATAATTAATTTTTTTTTAATTTGTCTACAAACAGAATGGAGCCGATTGACAAAGAAGAACATAACTTCCTAGGCCAAATATTAAAAGTAAGAAAAAATCCCCTAATTTTTAAAACGTTTTAATAAGAATTGAAGTTAAATAGTTTTGCAAGCTTATTTAAATGCAAAAAAGTAAAAATTGAAAGACAGTAAATTGAATCTTAAGATTATTTTATTTTGACGTTACAGAGTAAACGAGAACGATTAAGAAGGAACGATAAGCCACTAAAAGTAGAAAGAAATAGTTATATTTTACACGATGCATCAAAAATCTATTATGAAGATGTAAGAAATGGCCAGCAAAAGTTTAACGTATTTGATTGTATCTCAATTCCAAAAACAAATGTCGACAAACAAAGATTTGGTTATATTGTAAATATCTTCACCTACGATGATGATGATAACAATGATGATGACGATAAGCTGCCATATGCTCATATTATTCTTATGATTTCATCGCGATCGACGTTTCTATCAGATTTTGGTGACCCCAATGAATTTTTTTTAACCAAACAGTGTTGTGACGTGCTTTTAACCGAAGGCATAAGTAAATTATCGATTGAATATTTAAACCTACCAACTGATTTCAATGAAAACGAAGATACTCCTTACCGGCGTTCAAGACATAGCAAGTTTTTTTACAAACTGTGGTACACCGAGAAAACGGCAAGATTCGAAGACTTGCCACAAATAATTTCAGATCCACCAGTAGAAGAATATGTTGAGTGTTATTTGTGTGAAGAAAAAGCTATCAAAAAAAAGAAGGAAAGTTTAACATTTGGTAAAAGTTTAATTAAAAAAGGGGAGTATTATACATATAAATCATTTAGATACAAAGGAGAGACGTTTTCAGTTGAAGATGCGATATTTTTGAAGCCTGGATCATTTAGTTTTAACTTAAAAAAATCAAAAATACGGAAAAAACCCAATATTCCGAAAGAAGATGTTGACGAAGAATTGTATCCTGAATATCGACGAAAAAACTTCTTTGTAAGAAGCAGTGCTTGTGATGTTGGTAAACCATTTCAAATTGGCTTAATCAAATTGATCTTTGGTAACGAAGAGAGAGAAGAACTATCCCTTCTTATTCAAAAGTTCTATCGACCAGAAGACACAATCTTACAACCGGATGATTATGTTACTAAGGGTCTTAATGAAGTTTTTTATAGTGAAGAGATTAAACAAGTTGAAATTAGTAATATCATAAAAAAATGCTCTCTTCACTACAGTGAAAAGCATGAAGAGTATAAGGAACTTGATCAAATGCTACAGCCAAGATTTTACTACAAACAAATGTTTGATGCAAAATCTAAAATGTTTACTGATGCACCCGAAAGTTGTTCTTCAACAGTTGAACGAAAAACACCATCGTTTAAAAAGTTGGTTACTATGGAAGTATTTGCTGGTTGTGGCGGCTTATCAGAAGGATTGAAACAAGCAGGAGTGGCAGATGTAAAATATGCTATTGAAATAGATTCAAGTGCAGCTGAATCTTACAAAAGAAACAATCCACAAACCAAAGTATACACAGAAGATAGCAGCATCGTATTTAGGGACTTGTTGTCAGGATCAGAAGAAGTGAAGAAACAATATCCTCGTAAAGGAGAAATCGAGCTTCTTTGTGGTGGGCCACCTTGCCAAGGTTTTAGTGGAATAAATCGTTTCAGTACAGAACATAGTTCAAAGTTAAAAAACGATTTAATTTCTGGATTCTTATCCTATTGCGACTACTACCGTCCTCGCTTTATAATTATGGAAAATGTTCGAAGGCTGGTAACTCATTCTAAAGGAAATTTTTTAAGAGTCATAATGGCTATTTTACTTCGTTTGAATTACCAATGCACTTTTGCAATTTTACAAGCTGGCCACTACGGGGCACCTCAAACACGCACTCGAGCAATAATTCTTGCCGCTACCCCGGGTGAAAAGCTTCCTTTATACCCCGAACCCTTGTATACTTTTTATAGAAAATTCCTCAAAGTTAATTTGGGAGAAAAGGTTTATGTTAATAACATTGTTAATGCGGAAAGTGCACCAATGCGACATATAACAATAAGAGATGCTATTTCTGATCTGCCTAAAGTTACTTTAAGCTCAACTGAAATTGAAAATGAAAGTAAACAGACAGCTGACTATACTATGGAGCCGAAAACTTCTTTTCAGCAAAATATTAGACGTGGCTCTAATGTTTTGAGTGATCATTATTGCCAGATCTTGACACCCTTAACTCAAGCAAGAATTGAGCACATTCCTAAAACCCCTGGATGTGATTGGAGAGATTTGCCCAATAAAAGGGTAAGGCTTAGTGATGGATCATATTCAGACATACTTCAATACAAATACGATTACGTTTACAAAGGAAGGAAGCAACGAGGAGTTTGTAATTGTGTAATTACAGGAGAATGCGACAAAGAAGATAAACAATCTAAAACTCTTATTCCTTGGTGTTTACCTCACACTGCAGATACCAGCAATAATTGGGCAGGGTTGTTTGGGAGAGTTGCTTTGGATGGGTTTTTCATGACTTTGATAACTGTGGCAACTCCTTTAGCTAAACAAGGAAACGTTTTACATCACGATGAAGATCGTCCAGTTTCTATTAGAGAGTGTGCACGGTCCCAAGGATTCCCTGATCATTATCGCTTTTGTGGAACTATCAGAGAGAAGTATTGTCAGATAGGGAACGCAGTTCCTCTTCAAATGGCAAGAGCAATTGGTTTGGAATTAATTCGCTGCATCGAATTCTAATTTCATATTGATGTTGAGAATACTTTCCACTAATTTTGATTACTTTCTAACCTTAGTCATCTAACGTTTTACTAAACGCATCATGTTTTAATCTGTTTATCCTATTTCTTAATTAGTCTATACATTTTATGCACTAAATACTGTTAGCTAATTTTTGTCCTCTTATATTTTTCTCAAAAATCTTTTTTAATAATCAAACAACTTTTTAAGTAAACATAATATTGTGCAAGAAACGACGTTTTAATCAATAACCATTCAATTCCTTAAGATCATGTTTAAGACTTTGCTATTGAGATACACCAATAAAACCGAAATTGTGAAACCCTTTTTCTTATGATCATCTCTTTCTTCGACTTTCTTGGAGTCGACGATTTGAAGACAAATTATTTATGAAAAATATACTCGATTTCAATCAAGTTTATAATAAATCATTAATCTTTTTACTACACTTTAATGTTTAATCTTCATTTATCTTTATTTTGACTGCAGAAAGGCAGTTTTTGCTGTTTTTATTGTAAAAAAAGATTAAAAATATTTTTCATGTTAGAATAATAGCTTCTTTCTTCAAATATTATTTATTTTATCACAATTACGCATTTTGATCAGAAAAATCATTAGTACATAGCATAAAATGTCAGGAAAATAAATAGCTTTATTGTCATTTACGGTTATAAAAGGAAGTAAAATCCTTTTAAAGTATTACAGAGTGATTTCATTTAGTCTGAAAAAGTTTGAGATCAGATTTTTACAAAATTTTGAGAAAACTTGAATTATTTGGTTTGTGTAATATGTACGTGGTGATTTGTTATATAAACTTGAAAGTATGGACTACAGTTATATTGATTGATTACTAGATCATCATGTCTTAAGATTTCTCTTTACGAGAGCATTATTTCACTACAAACTACAACAAAAAGTAAAACTGAAGAACCAAACTGAAGAACCCACAGAAAACCTGTACACAAGTAATCGAAGAAAAGCGTATGCTTGCTTTCGAATAACATTTACCGATACGGCAAGATAATCTCTTATTTTAAATTTCAAATATATTACACTTAATAGTTGTGAGTTCAAATCTTACCTTGTCGTCGAAAACATGGTGTACGGCGCTCTATTACACAACCTATCGAAAGTGGATAGTATTTTTCCTGATTATAAGTGAATCGTTTAACCACTTGGCTGCTTCGAAGTAATCGTTGACCTAAAATCTGCAATCCCTTGACCTTCGTGTCACTATTCCAAGTCACTTGGTTGTGTCACTAAACAGCAGATCTAAAGAGTGGGATAGTTCAGCCCACACTACTCCCCATCAAGATAAAAGCCCTTGCATATAGAGATACACATCTAACATAGAGATACCTTTATATGTCTATGTTAGCTTTATTTATTCTTATTTCCTCTAGTTCTTTCTACTGGTTCAGCATTCAGATGCTCTAATATCGGACTTAACTACCTTCAGTTTGAAATGAGAATATTTATCTCTAGTTGTCTAGTGGCTATAAGTTTGATACTAAGATCTCTGTACTCTCTTGAAGGTACATAAGTTTTTGAAGGGCTCCAGTAATTACTAGATTCTTGAGAATACTTCCTTTTAGAGATGAGATCTTAAAATGAGTTTGAAGAAGGTTCACTGTTGGTCATCCGACATTAGTACGATTCTTTTCTCTTCATTATCTTCTCAGGTTAGCAATTACCCCCCCCCTCATCCTTGATGCATATATTAATTCTGCACCAGAACAAGTCAAGAAGTCCACTAAGAGATTATTCTGATTGCTATCTTCCTTTTTGACCTTACTTTAGAATTAAGGATTCGTGACCTGTTGCGTTCCTATTCCTAATTCTATTATTTTTGTCCTATACTCTGGTTCCTGAAAGTGAAATATAAACAACGCTAATCCAATATCAACACCTACCCATATTAAACCTGAGTGATACTTCCTGATAATATATGCTATCCTGCGATGAGTTCCTTCCGAGAAGTACGAAGGCTTATTTTAATAAGACTAAGTATTGTAATATTTATTTTACTTATATTACGAAGAGTCAATTTCTCTTCCTACTCTTTTAACATATTCTTCTTGTCTAACTTCATTAGAGTCTGTTTCTTGTTAAGATTCTTAAGAAGGATACCTGTTGAGAAGCCTTATTTGTCTTCTTCTATAGTTATAAGCTTAATCTACTTTAAGATAATTAGAGTTTCCATAATCCTTCCATAGTGAGTTTTTAGTTGAGAGCTATTAATTACCCTTGTACCTACTAAGTTCCAGGATGGAGCAATTCTCCACTCAGCTGAATTTCTTTAGATTAACTTCAGATCATTACAATGAAAAAGTAAAGGAGGAAGTTTTACTTTTTTTTATTTAATATTCTATGAAATTATTCAATGTTATATTGTATGGGTACTACTCAAATGACAAGTGTAACACCTTTTTCTTTTTATGTTAGATTCATATAATAAGTATTGTTAAAATAATATTATTTGTGAGAATGTATGTTAGCAAGAGGTGCTCTTTTCAGGCGATTTCCTTTGCGTTTATAGTAAAAAATAAATAATTGTTTAATTTAAAGTCATATGATAAAGTAAAGCCAAGTTCTCAAACTAAAGATGTTTGTGAAACAACAAATGTATTGTTGGAATATTGGTTTTAGGAAAGGGTAACCAATAATATAACAATTTTTTAGAAGTTAGCCTTGTAAAATATTTTTATAGTAATCTGGTCACAATAAAAATTTATCTTATTTGCTAATAACTCATTATTGCCAATTAGATGATAACTGTAAAACATTAACTGATAATAAATGAATAGCCATCTAAAAATTAGTAACTTTGAAAATCAAAGCACTTATTGAAAAACTAAAAACTGTTCCAGAAGTTTGTTACTTTGAAAGCACTGTTCCGTACAATTGCTAATATCAAGTTTAAACTCACTTCTGCAGTTATTTTGTGGTGGCCTTTATCTTTCCTTAAAACTGAATATACTTTCGAAAAATGATCAATTTTAGATTATAAATAAACTGTACTATTAAAAAGTACATGATGTTATACACTCAAGCACAATTAACATTATTGAAAAAGATTTAATTTGGTTTGTTGTATAAATGCAAAGTTTTAAAAGTAAGTACTAATAACAAAATACAACAAACATATATCATCAGCTTATGACAATAAGGTTTTGCTAATTTTCTATCTGTGCTATACTTATACATAAAGTGTATTTTTAAATATTAATTTTGACTAATAATTGGAAACCAAAAAAATTAACCAAAGTAATAAATATTGTGGTGAACATAAGCTATAAATAATTCTATTTGAATAAGGTGTTTGAATAAGGAAGTGATTTGTTTAGTATATAGATACTATATATTGTGGTTGGTGACAGTAAAAATCTTTTATGCAAACTATGGTGGACTCACATAAAAGTGGCAAGACCTTACGCTCAAATATAAAGAAAAATCCTGATAAAGCGACTTCATCAAAACAAGCTTGCAATTGCCAATCCTGCAATAAAATTTGCTCTGGTGAAGATCCGGTAATTGAATGTTTCAAATGTCTCTCCTGCTTTCATCTCACCTGTAGTGACGTGAGCAAGAAAATTTATGATATACGTGATAACAACCAGATGAAGCAACTGGGATTTAAATGGTTCTGCATTAAATGTAGAACCATGGACACAGCAGCTCCCTCATTCAATTCTAATCAAAACCAATCATCCGACATCAGCAAATCTGTATCTGGTGAATTAGCCAAACTTAAATTAGAAATTGCCAAAGATGTTGCCAAGATTAACGAGAAGGTATCTAGTTTGTCCAAATCAATGGACGAACTGAATGTCTCAACAATGAAACAAGTCACATGGGTCTCGGTGGTCAGTGATCCCGGTTCCGACAAAAATGCTAACATGGTGCAACTTCTTGCCATGAAGGTCACCGACACGCACAAAAAACTCACTTTAGACTATGAGGACAGACAAAATAATGTCACCATCTTTAATGTCTCTGAGACTTATAAAGATGATGACAGTGAGTTTTTTAATCAAATCTGCTCTCAAAGACTTTATTTTGTGGACGTTCCAAAGGTATCAATGACCAGAATTGGAGCAAAAAGCTCAGATCATCAAAGACCGTTGAAAGTATCCTTTCAGGAAAATTGGAACAAACGCAAGCTTCTTGACAAACTGTATAATCTAAGGCTTGAGAAAAAATTCGAGCGCATTAGATTAGCACATGATATGTGTGAAGATGATCGCTTAGAAAATAAGCGTCTTCTAAGAGAGGCGTACAACCGAAATCAGAAGGAACAACCAACTGATTTCAAATGCAAAGTTCGAGGTCCGCCATGGGCCTTGAGAATTGTCAAGGTTTTTTCAAAAAACGGAGTGGCAAATAATCACTGGACCCACATCTTCTTTTTTCAAACTCTCTTCGGACACACTTGTGAATAACCAAGATATCAATTTACAGAAGCCCATCATCAAATCTTACAAGCGTCAAAAAGACAATTCTTCAATCACTTTAGGTATGCTCTTCAACACACGGTCGATTATTAACAAAATTTTTCAATTGAAAGTTCTTTTGTATTCTCAAGATTTCACATTTGTTTTTGTCACTGAAACTTGGTTGAAACCGTTTTATCCTGATTCTTTTCTGGTTGACGGTAATCGTTTTTGTGTTTTGCCTTGTGATAGACTGTATGATAGAGGCGGCGGTGTTTGCGTAATTTACAAAATATCGCTTGCACCAAAGATCTCTAGAATTCAGATCGATCACATTAATTGTCCGAGGTTTGAGAATATTGCATTTGATTTTCATTACTCAAAGTTCAAATTCTCCCGTTTTTGTATATAACTATCTACCACCCTCTAAAACTAATGATGAGGTTACTGTTAATGCCTTATTGAAGGTTCTGAAGAGTGTTGTGTGTCCTGAGTTATATATTTTTGGGGATTTTAATTTTAGTAAAATTGATTAGAACAACCCAATTTTAGCATTTATTGGAAAATCGTTTAACTCGGATAGCGATAATACTAATTTACCCTTTCTAAGTCATGCGTTTGTAAGCTACGCCAATACCGATAACTTATCTCAGATGGTTACTTTTCCGACCCAAGTTAGTGGTAATACTTTGGATCTTCTTATCACATCAAAACCCGAGAACATTATCTACGTTGATCAAAAAGAACCTTTTGTTTTGACATGCGATCACAATATGATTGAATTTAAGCTCCATCAAACTTTTTTATGAACGTTAAAACTTTAAACAGAAGAAATTTTTGCTGTAGAAATTATAATGGCATTAACAAATTTCCATCAGATGTTGACTGAATTTCTGTTTTCAACTTTTCCGAAGACATCAATACTATTTACTCAAGGTTTACTAACATCGTTAAAGAGTCAATCGAAACCTTCATACCTTTCTATAGAGTTAACAAAAAACCACATTTGCCCAAAAATTTAAAGAATTACAACATTTAATAAACCTCATATACAAACAAACTAAAACAGACCCTTCCATCAAATCTCTGTACAAAGATCTTTGTATAGTTTACAAGAAATCTATTTCCAATTTCTATTTAGGAAGAGAAAGTGCAGCTTTATCTTCACCTTGCAAGAAAACGTTTTTTGGTTTCATAAATCGCAAGCTTATGGCGAGATCTCAAATTTCTCACTTACTTGATAACAGCGACCAACTTGTGATGGAACCAAAAAATGAAGCCGAGTTGCTAAACAATCAATTCTATAGCGTTTTTATAACCGATGATAGTAATACTCCTTCTCTTTCCTACTCCGACATTCTTACAAATGTCTCTGAGACGGTAGATCTTGACATAGCGGTCAATATAGTATCTAAGGCTATTTCTTCTTTAAAATCATCAGTTTCCAACACCCCAGATCAGATCCAAGCATTGTTTTTAAGAAAAACTAATTCCTCTTTATCACTACCATTATCGCTTTTCTTTAACATAGCTCTGAGGCGAGGAAGAGTTCCACAAATTTGGAAGAAAGCTATTATTACTCAAATTCATAAAAAGGGTCCCAGGAACACCGCACTTAACTACAGATCAGTTTCGCTGACTTCAGTTATCTGCAAAACTGAAGAACATATCATTCACAATCATATGACCAGTCATTTGATGGATCACCATCTAATATCTGATGTCCAGCATGGCTTTATGAAACGGAGATCTTCCCTGACTCAACATCTCACTTTTCTTAATAAGCTAACTACGAAATTATCCTCAATTTTATTGACATTCAGTTTGATGATTTGTTTTCTATGAGTCCTTCCTTCAAGTTATATCAGCTCAGACGACACAAATTACACCTTAATAAGCCGATATCACCTGGTACATCGGTAAGAGCAAATTTTTTTTATACCGCACAATTAATACATAGAATCAGCTGCCATCAGACATTGCCATGTTGAAGTCACTCTCATTGTTTAAGCAGAAGTTGAACCGTTATAATATTGCCAACATTGTCATTTCTAAACTGTGATTTTTTTTCTCTTTTTATATATTATTAACATTCCATGTAATTGTTCACTGTTATATGCTTTGAGTGATATCGAAATACCATTTGTTTCATCTTTTACTTTCTATATTTTTGGATAAATAGATGTTATTTGTGAGAATAAGTATTAGCAAGAGGTACTCTCTTCAGGTACCCTCATTCGCAATGGATGTAATAAATAAATACGAAAATGAAAATATTTTTATGAGATAAAACTGTGCTTTATAGAAGTTTCAAAGTTTTGAAGCTTTAAGGGCCACATTTTAAACCGAAGGCAGTAGAGAAACGCAGATTTTTACAGTAAAAGAAGTCATTAAAGTACAAAAACTCCACTGGCAACCAATTAATGACACTAATAGTGTCCAGAAGACTTAAAAAAGGCAAAAAATTGAACAGTTGAATCTAGTAATAAGAAAGCTCTAATAAAAGTAACTTTTTCATTTGAAACAATTCCGTTATCGTGAAAATATGTAAGTATAAAATAGTTATATTAGCTGTATAGTTTTCAAATATTTATATATCAAGTAGATATGTCGCAAGATGTCTTATATTTCAAATCAAATATTTATCAAGAAAAACATTTTAAACAAAATAACCTCACTAATGGAAGTATTTTTATAACTAATTGACAATTTTCCACTTTAAAATGATTATTTACGTCACTATCTACAAAAATGTAGCTTAAAATAATATGATTCATTCAATCAATAGGTTAGCTTAGGTAAAAAACATTTCAGCATTATTTGAATTTTTTAAAGAGTTGTTTAGAGAAAGAAGACATATGAAAGTAACAACTATAACTATCAAATCAGTGAACTGGTCTTATTTTGGAAGTTTTTTAATTACCAAATAAAGATTGAAATAGGCAAAGTAGAATATATGAATACTCACACATAATTAGGAATTTCTCGGTCTTGCATTTTGAAACAATCAAAATTAATCTAAAAATCTTTTTTAAAACTTTTATAATAAACTCAACAGCTGAAGTGGGTTATAAGACTGGTCTGTTTATAACAACTCCTTTAAGTATGAAGAACTGAACTTTTTTCCAACTCTTTTAAGAAGAAGATCTTGTGAATCAGAAAAAAAAAAGAAAAAAAGAAGATATTACTCCAAATATCAGTTGAATTCATCATCAAAAGAATTGTAGTTTTAAAAAGTATGCGTCATTTGAAGAAAAAGGTGATTGGGTTAAAAGTAATTAAATCTATTTTCAAAGACGTCAAATAGTAATTATTCTCTTTTATTTCTTTTGTCATTTGTTTATTTAAAAAAGTTGTCTTTACTATTTAGGTAGCTGAAAATACCACTTTGAATAATATTTGGACTGACTAAACTCTTAAAAAAACTATAATTTAATCATATTATTAAGTTTAGTTTGTACTTTTTTTGTAAAAATAAAACTGTGCAAAACCACATTAGCTCATTAACATTATTTACACAAATAGTAATAACTAACAAAAGAATTAACAAAAAACAGTAAGCAAAAAGAACCTTAAAAAAATAGAACCGTCCATATTACTATTTATTTAATTACTACTTTGGTTTTTTATTACCTTTCACATGTCAAAGTTCGAAACGCTTATGAGTAAATATGACTGATTAAACAGGTAGGCTGGAAAAAATCATAAAAAAAATTATCATCAAATGTTAAAACTAAGTTCGAATCATTTAGAAAATGAAATTTTTTTAACAGACCAAAACGGCCATATTTGTTTTTTCATTCAGTTTTTTTGACATAAAAGTCTATTAGGTTGTAAATTCAAGATTTTTATTACTAAAAAATTACAGCTTACTTACAATTTTTTTAATGTAAGTTAATTTTTGGTATACTTCTTAAGATGTTAATTATTACATAATCATTTTAAAAACAATTTCTGTTTGAGTTGTTTCAAAGTTACATAACAAGAATCATAAAAAGTCCAAAAAACAATATTCAGAAAAAAATGTTTTATTAAATTGTGTTTAATTTGTATACAAACAGCAGATATACGGCATTAACTGATAAACAACTGAACATCTCAAATTAAAATCTTGGCTGAATTAGCAAAAAATAACAAAGTTTATAAAAAACTTAAATTGCTTCTTATACTCAAAATCAAAATGTTTTATAAACGCAAAATATAATATTTTTTGCTAAATTTGAATTATTCAAAGTTTTATAAGTTATACTTCGAATTCGAAGCTATGATTGAATAGTTGCTGTTTAGGTAGGACTTAATGACATTTTTTTTCTGAAACTTAAAAATAATTTGATCTCTATCGATCAGGTTTGTCTTCTTGTTCTCGACGGCGTCTTTCCTCTTCTTGCAGTCGTAGATTTTCCATATCTCTCTCCATTGCCTCACGAGCTTGTTGTAGAGCGCGTTCCCTTTCTTCAGCTTCCAATCGTTGTCTCCTGCAACCAAGAAAATGAAATAAATTACAAACTTCTTTAGTTTCACATGTATCAAACTACAAAGTTTACATTAATATTAACAGAGCAACGATTCTTCTAAATACTCACACATCATCTGGAAGATCTAACTCTTGCATTTTGAAATGATAAAAGATTTTTTGTCGAAATTGATCTGAAAAGATTTTAAAAGACTGTAACAATAGGCTCAACAGTTGAAGTAAGTAATAAGAGTGGTTTCCTTAAAGCACTTCTTTCAGTTACAAAACTAAACTCTTCGCAGTTTATACTATAAAGTGATTGCCTTAAAAACTCCTTTATATATCAAAGTAATCATCAATCAGTATTTAGAGTTACATAATTTTACGTCCAGAATCACTTTAGTCATCAGCAAGGAAATGTAATTTGAGACTTAATGACTCACTTTTGGAAAAGGGTAATTAGATTGAATGAAATTTAGTTTACTCGGAAATACTTTGATTCGTCATGATTTGTAATTAATCCGATTACTTTTTTAAAAGATTCTTTTAACTTTTATCTTGATGAATAGGGAAGTAGATGAATAAAGTCTGTGACTGGAAAATCTTATTTTTTATGGTACGGTTGTTCTAAAAAGTAAACAGATTAATTTGTAAACGGATTAATTCTTCAATCATATTTTATAGATTCTATACTAACCAAAATATTTTTAAATTGATGTTTATGAATTGAAATAAAAGTTTTTCGATTTTCTATAAAGAAGATTGGATAAGTCAAAATATTTCTAAATAATTTCATTCATTCAATCATTGCATGACTGCAGATAACAAATCTCATAGCTGCTAAGGTATTCATTGAGGGCTGGTTTTTACAAAATGACGTATCGTACTAAGTATCAATGAAATGCTTTAAGACTCTTATGAATTCAATTTTTATTTACTTTTTTTAAAACGATAGATGGAAAACTGACAATGTTCTTATCTTAGAATTTTTATTACATAACATTTTTAATAGTGAAATTTTTTTTTCAATTTTAATCTCTCATGAAGCAAACAAAAAATTAAAAGATTTGGAATACTAATGAAGTGAAGTCTGAGTTTAATAGTTTTTTTTTAATATTAACCTGTATTCGAAAAAAAATTACTTAATTTATATATTAATAAACGTATATTCATTGTTATTTTAATTAGTCTGTTATAAGTATTTGACTTTCATTTATTTATTTTTATTTTATTTATCACAATAAATGTGAAGGAGGGTGCCTAAAGAGAGCACCTCTCGCTAACACACATTCTCACGAATTAGATCTATTTAACGTGTAAACGAAAAATCATATGACAATGAAGAATTGCACAGAATCATAGTATTGTAAAAGAGAAAAATTCACAGTTTAGAAATGGCAATGTTGGCGATATTATAACAATTCAGCTTTTTCTTGAACAACACAAGTGATTTTGACATGACAATCTCTGATGGCAGATTGTTCCATGTACTGATTGTGCGGTTAGAGAAAAAACTTAATCTGGTTAGCGTAGATGGTGGAGTGGGCTTATTAAGATGTAATTTATGTCTTCTAAGTTGATATAACTTGAGGGAGGAACTAATGGAGAAAAAGTCATCAACTGAAGATCAATTAGGTTGCGAATAGTTTTAAAAATCAGAATAAGGTCGTATTTAATTCTTCGGATTTCCAAAGTATCTAGATTGAAGAAGCTGAGACGATGCTTATAACTCTCGTATTTGATATTAAGTTTCCTGCAAACCAATCTCGTATATGTTGCCTGAACAGATTCGATTTTTCTGATATCACCTGCTTGATATGGCATCCATGCACTGACATTGTATTCCAGAATAGGGCGTATGTATAGTTAGAAAAGGTTTTATTATAAACAATTTATAATAATCAATATTGTTTTATATTACGAAAAATTATCTCTAAATTCCTCAATGTAACACTATTTTAAATATTTATTTATAAATATTTTAACGTCAATTAAAATCATACTTTTAAAAAAATTTGTAATTGACAAAAAATATCTTTGTATTAACATAAATGTATTCAAATTTGCTTATAGAATAAAGTTTATAAAAGTTATATGAATAAAAAGATTCTAAAAAGGTTTTACTAACCTTAATATCGAGGCTTCTTATAAATTTACATCTTTCCTATGTTCTCAAAGGTTTGTTGTTTAAAATAAACCGAACTAAACACTTTAATAACATCCAGCGGCACCCTAAATTGTTCAAGATGATATCCATGACTTGAACTCTTCTTCCCGACTCCATAATCTGTCACTTTACTTTAAATTAAGTTACAAAATAAGATTTAATTAATATTCCTTTTTATAAGTTTACATTCCTTAATTGTTGTATAATCTTGTGACTTCAAAATGACCGGTGTTAGATCGTGCACCTAGATGAGATACAATTCCAGCAATCTTGTATCTATTTCTACGAAGAGTTTCACCCGTGTCTTTGATTTCTAAGATTTCAGGAATGATGAATTTCTTATCATTTTTCCTTACTCTCCCATTTGTATACTCACTGCGCATTAGTGAAATATAGAAATTTCGTGGCAATTTTGAGATCAGTTTTGTCTGCTCTGTAATCCGTAATTGACCACAAGGATCACATCGAGTTCGATTGACACCTGTTAGTAACTCCTTCTGAAGGCTGTGTCTTAACATATCTTGTAGATGATACAGCTTCTTAGGAAGTGGGCAGTTGTAGATCAAAAATTCTTCATTTCGTTTCGCTAATATAAGTTGTAGCTAATAATAATAGTAGTATTAGCTAATAATAGTTCTATTATTTATTATTAAACCTTTATTTTTGAAATTTCAAGTAAATAAATACACAGAAAGTAAAACAGAAATTTTGTGATTAATTTTAATTCTTCTGCAGAAATATAATAATAGTTCAGCTTTTATAATTTTTTCATTTGTTTTTTATATATTTAAACAAATAAAATTAATCAAATTGGAAACTTTTTTTTGAATAAATGTAAATTTTATTTACAGAAAATGACTTTTTTATAGTCGCACAGAAATAGATTATTCTTTTCTTTACTATTACTTCTGTGTATAAAAGTTGAGGTTTCTACTTGCTTCTCAGTTTAAGTTTACTATTAAAGTATTCGAATAATCTTTAATTCTCATCAAAATGGAAGATTTGAAACTTTTCGATCATCTGTAAGAAACTTAATATTTTCATAAGTTTAAGTTGATCCCGACCAAAAAATAGTTTAAATAAATAAACCAAGATCAATCTCTTGAAGTGTTTCAAATCGGTTTTTATTTTGTTCGTAGAAAGGATCAAGAAGGGATGAGAAAAGAACAAGTTCAAGATGAAGATGAAGAAGAAGAGCAGCACGAACCTTCTCGATCTCAATTATGTGAAAAGCTTTGGAAGAAACTGGAAATGATGCAGCCAAAAGAAGATGAAAAAAATCATCAGCAGCAAGAAGAAGTACAAGAAGAACAGAGACAACATATTCGACAACAACTTCGTCAGACGTTCCGAAAACAACTGAAAGCGATGCAGAGAGAAGAAGATGAAAGATTACGTTATCAACAAGAGAAAGCTAAGAGACGTCGTCGATAAAAGGAATTTTATTTTGTAATGTATAACATCGTTAAGAAGATACATAACTTGTATCATCAAATCAAAATAATCACTAAACAGACTTTATAAAGAATCAAAGCTTCTTACTTAAATCTTATTGAACAAAAATTATATTTCTGCTTTTATTTTATACTTTGATTCTCAATAATAGGTTATGAATTATACTTTTTATCGATTCTAATTTGCATTTCAATGTTACATAGATATACTTTTTAAATTTTCAATTTATCATCATTTGAACGTCATACAAATTTTTTTCTTTATCTACAATTCATAATAATAAAAAAACTTTAAATTGTTTTTTTTCAGAACTTTTAAAAAATATATTTTTTTATGTTTGCCTATAAAAATAATTTTTAATTATTCGTGAACATGTGTCAAATTTTTATGAATATTTGAAAATTTTTAAAATAAAATACTTGCAAACGTTTATTTTAAAACGTACTTACAACTGAGTAGCAGTTTCTTAATAGTTTAGCTTTTAAAAAGCTTGAAAATAGTTTTTTTTGGATTAATGCAAGTGATATAAGTCTTCAAAATGTAACTACAAAATGTTTTATAGAAGTTAGTATTTACATCATTGCTTTAAATGAATAAAATTCTTAATAAATCTTAGCAATGAATTTTTAACTCAAATGATACTTTCTATGCTCTGAATCACATTGAATTCAATGTCTTGAATACAATACATAGATAACTTTTGCTGCAATATTAGTTTGCTTTACTTCTACTAATATTTTTTGCTAAGTATATCCTAAAAAACCTTATACTAAAAGTTGCTTGGTTCATTTTATTTTTGTGTGATTTAAATAATTAAAACTGAACATAGATAAACAAATTTTCCAGTCATAAAAAGTTAAAGATTACTTTAAGTGTTATTGATTAAATGAAAGGCCTTAATGAGCTTGACTTGAATCGCTTTCACATCTGCATTCTGATATGAACTTGATTCCACTTGACAATTTTCTTTTTTTATATAAATACTGAAATGTTTTAATCGGATTCAAAATGTTTATACAAATAAATTTGTTTCATTTGATTTTATTAATGATTCAAGGTTTAATAATTTTCAAATGTTTTTATCAAATGAATAGTTTTATTACACTAACATTTATCTTGTTTAAAGGTATTCTGATTAATTGTCGAATTCTTCGGATATTTGCTAAAAGCTATTTCAAATCTGGTTAAAAATACTTTTATTCAGTAAAATATTTAAAATATAATTAAAGTTTTAGCTTGATAATAAAGGTTATTTTGTTTGAAATAATATATTTTCCAAAAATAAATAGTTTATATTATATCATTTTCAATAATAAAATGTTTATTCTTATTATATTTTTGTTTATACAACTATATTATTAAAAAAATAAATAATAGATATAAGAGATTTTAAGGCTGATGTGATTATAAATAGGTTTATAAATAAATATTAATCTACTAGTAAAGTTTTTCTCATGATTAATTTTAGATTTTATATTAAAAAAGGACATAAAAAGAGCAATTTTATTTTTGGAGGTCATAAAACTAGATTGAGATTTCCATTGCTGCAATAGTTGTTTTTTTGAGATAACAGTCCTACACAAGCTTTCAATTCTACTATTAAAGTGTATAGCAAAGTATTCAGACGGTATTTTGATATTAAAATTTGATTTTGTAATGATGAAAGATTTGAATTTTCCTGATCATGTGTGAGTATATAAATGTTTCTTGTATTTATGATATGCATGAAGTCATTGAAAGATTTTCTTAAACCAATTTTGACCAATAAAGTCTTATTTTTTACAGAAGACAAGAAATGGAAGCAGAAGAAGAACGTCAATGTCAAGTAGAAAGACCAAGTCAAGAAGAAGAGCAGCGAGAACAACAAGAACAACATCAAGAAGAACAGCAGCAAGAACAAGAACCTCAACGTCAAGAAGAAAGACAACGTGAAGAAGAACAACGACGTGAAGCAGACCGGATGTTTGCTATTATTCAGTTAGAAATAGAAGCGATGGAACGAGCTGACAGGGAAAGACAACAACAGCAATATTATTGAAAATATTATTAAAAAATTGACGGAGTTAAGTGATTTAAACCCTAAAACTAACCTTTGTAACTCAAAATTTTATTTAAACAGTTTTGAATAAAAATATAGATTTTCTCATTTTCTTAATCTGAATACCCTTTTTCATCAATAAAATTTATTTGAATTATATTACAATCTTACATAACTGATCAAAATTAGAAGAAAGTAATTTTACAATTGTAAAGAAACCTCCTTAAGATTAATTTCTATTTTAAAAAAATCTTAAGAGCTTTTCTATTCCATTTCATTGACACCATCATTTTCAGAAATAACATTTTGTATAAAGCTTAACTGTAAAGTAACTTCAATAAGATTCTTATCTAAAAAATCTTTCTTATAACAAAAAATGTAGTTATCGTATATTTGTTGTTATTCAGCTGTACTTAAAGAATTAATTTGTTGATTTTATCAAATAAAACACTTTTTTAATTTCGAAAAATATCTTTCGTAAAGTTTTTTTTTTCAATTTCACAAAAAGTAGAGTAATTTTGTAAAACTTAAGATGATTAGTCTGAGTTTGAAGAAGTATATATTGAAAGGTGGAAATATTTGTTGGTAGGAAATTCAGTTTAGTGGATTGAAGCTATATGTTGATAAGCTCTAAAGAAGATTGAAGACTAATTGAGACAATACTAAGGAGTTTCGCCTCATTGACAAACAGAATTAAATTTTGTAACTATTTAGTGATGTAAAACTGTCTGTGAAGTAATTGATATTAATTTTGAAAAGAAGATTGCAAATAATCCTGCTTTTAGAACATCTATTTTAGAACACAATATCTCATGAAAACTTTAAGCAGTTCTACTACTGATGTCTTGTTGTCGTCTATCTTTTCATAATCCAAGAAGATAAAGTAGGTGTAGTATCAAATTATCTGAGAGTTTGTACTTCTATGGAAATTAAAATTTTTCGATTATCTTTTTTATATTAAATTTAAAAGATAATTAGTTTCATCCTTGAATGAACAAGCTCACAATCTGACTTTCACAAAAAAGTTGTTTATTTTATTAATATTTTTGTTTTGTTTTTATAGTTTTTGGTAATCTACTTTACTTAAATAAATAAATAATGATAAACAAATAAATACATCATACAAATTTTGATAATTAAAATGATCTTACTAACAAAGAAAATTCTAACTTCTTATAGTCTTTTATAGATATGTTTAATTGTTTTGGAAAGTTCTCACCATGAACTATATGTTTCTTTCAATAACATTAAAATCACGAATACTTCTTATGTTATATTCAAATATTACATATATTACATATGTTACATTCTATTTGAAAAAGTTTCAGGTTATAGGTTTTATTCTAATTGAATAGGTGCTTATAAGTTGTGATATAGTTATTCATAGGAAGTGATTTCTATTGTATATATATACTGTGATTGGTGACAGTAAAAATCTTTCATGCAAACTATGGTGGACTCACATAAAAGTGGCAAGACGGTCTACTGTAAATAAAATCCTGAAAAACCGACTTCATCAAAGCAATATTGCAATTGCCAATCCTGCAATAAAATTTGCTCTGGTGAAGATCCGGTAATTGAATGCTTCAAATGTCTCACCTGCTTTCATCTCACCTGTAGTGATGTGAACAAAAAAATGTACGATATATTTGATAACGACCAGACGACGCAGATGAGATTTAAATGGTTTTGCATAAAATGTAGAACCATGGACACAACAGCTCCCTCATCCAATTCTAATCGAAACCTATTATCCGACATCAGCAAATCGGTATCTGGTGAATTAAAAAAACTTAAATCAGAAATTGCCTAAAGACGTTGCCAAGATCGACGAGAAGGTATCTAGTTTGTCCAAATCAATGGACAAATTGAATGCCTCTACAATGAAACAAGTCACATGGGCCTCGGTGGTCAGTGATCCCGGTTCCGACAAAAATGCTAGTATGGTGCAGCTTCTTGCCAAGAAGGTCACCGACACGCACAAAAAACTCACTGTAGACCGTGAGGACAGAGAAAATAATGTCATCATCTTTAATGTCTCTGAGACTGATAAAGATGATGACAGTGAGTTTTTTAATCAAATCTGCTCTCAAAGCCTTGATTTTGTGGATGTTCCGAAGGCATTAATGACTAGACTTAGAGCAAAAAACTGTATATTCTAAGGCTTGAGAAAAAATTCGAGCGCATTAGAGTAGCACATGATATGTGTGAAGATGATCGCTTAGAAAATAAGCGTCTTCTAAAAGAGGCGTATAACCGAAATCAGAAAGAACAACCAACTGATTTCAAATACAAAGTTCGAGGTCCGCCATGGGCCTTGAGAATTGTCAAGGTTTTTTCAAAAAACGGAAATGGCAAATAATCACTGGACCCACATCTTATTTTTTCAAACTCTCTCCGGACACAATTGTTAATAACCAAGATATCAATTTACAGAAACCCATCATCAAATCTTACAAGCGTCAAAAAGACAATTCTTCTATTACATTAGGTATCTTTTTTAACACACGGTCGATTATTAACAAAATTTTTCAATTGAAAGTTCTTTTGCATTCTCAAGATTTCATATTTGTTTTTGTCACTGAAACTTGGTTGAAACCGTTTTATCCTGATTCTTTTCTGGTTGACGATAATCTTTTTTGTGTTTTGCGTTGTGATAGAATGTATGATAGAGGCGGCGGTGTTTGCGTAATTTACAAAATATCGCTTGCACCAAAGATCTCTAGAATTCAGATCGATCCCATTAATTTTCCATTGTTTGAGATTATCGCCTTTGATTTTCATTACTGAAATTCAAATTTTCTCGATTTATATGTACCTATCTACCACCCTCTAAAACTAATGATGAGGTTACTGTTAACGCCTTATTGAAGGCTCTGACGAGTGTTGTGTGTCCTGAGTTTATATTTTGGGGGATTTTAATTTTAGTAAAATTGATTAGAATAACACAAATTTAGGATTTATTGGAAAATCGTTTAACTTGGATAGCGATAATACTAATTCACCCTTTCTAAGTCATGCCTTTGTAAGCTTCCTCAATGCCAATAATCTATCTCTGGTTACTTTTCAGACCCAAGTCAGTGGTAATACTTTGGATCTTCTTATCACATCAAATCCCAAGAACATTATCTACGTTGATCAAAAAGAACCTTTTGCTCCGACATGCAATCACATCAGAATTGAATTCAAGCTCCACCAAACTTTTTTTATGAACATTAAAACTTCAAGCAAAAGAAATTTTTACTGTGGAAATTATAACAGTATTAACAACTTTCTATCAGGTATTGACTGGTTTTCTGTTTTCAACTCTACCGAAAACATCAATACTATTTACGCAAGGTTTACTAACATTGTTAAAGAGTCAATCGAAAAATTCATACCTTTCTATAGAGCCAACAAAAAACCTCATGTATTGGTTGCAGTTATTCTTTCACAGTTTTCTTTCTCCTTATTTTGCTGCCTATAAACAAAATAATTAAATTCGAAAAAGTAACTAGTTTAATTCTATTTTATTTCAAAGTGATGAAATCATTTTTTGCAAATAAGTATAAACAAATTTAAACTACAAACATATTTCGAGTTGAAATTCGAAAAATGTTAAATGGATATATTTAAACAAATTAATTTAGCTAGTAAAAAAAAAACATTGTAAACCTTTAATGAATTAAATACTGAAAATGAAAAATTCAATGATATTGAAAATAAAATCATTTTTGAAATTGTTTTGTTGTTGGTATTTTGATTTATTGAATATTATACGTTTTATCATGTTTCGATAGTTGAATTTCAACTTTATAAACTTTTATCAACTAATTTTACTTTTGTAAAAAGTAAAATTCTTGTTTGATATGTAAATTATGTTAAACAAAATGAAGTTTATCTAAATAAAATAGCATCTGTTAAAAAAGAAATGCTTTTAAAACAATTTTACTTGAAGTTTACTCAATATAAAAGAAAGCAAAATAAAATTATGAAAAAATCACATCAAGTAAAACATATCACTTTTATTGAAACATAAAATAGAGAAAGCAAACATTTAATAAAGACAGCTTTGCTTGATGCCTGCAGATAATTGATCGAAATAATCTTTTAGAGTTACATCTAAACGCAAACAGAATTTTGTAATTATAAAACTTTCCATTCGAACATCCGAGAGATTCTAGAGTGAAGCATGTAGTGAGATGATTGGAAAATCTTTTTAATTTTATCTTGAACACTACACTAGTTTTCCAACAGCATCTACTTCTAACATGATAACTATACCAGGATACATTTATATATTAACTTCGATACGTCGTAAGCCGTTTCATATTTCCAACGTGGCTCTTTTTTATATCAAACTCCCTCCTCTCATAGAGATTTATCAGAATTTTTCCAAAAAAATAAAAAATCAATCTTCATCAGCCAAAAGAGTTTCTGCGCTCTTTGCAACGACTTGGATTTAAAAGAGGCTGAGGTTTTGAGCTTTCCCGATTTAGATTTGTTTTATATCTTTCACCAAAATAAAACAAAGGAAACAAAGTTCTTCTACTCCATGTACTGCAATTCGTTAAAAGTCATTTTGCGCTATCTTCTTTTCCGCCGTGGTTGTAACAACTTCTATGGAATCATTCTTGGGAAACATTCATAAATCTCCCGTCTGTTTATTCGTGCTCCTTCTCGCAGCAAAAAAGAACTTTTTCATCTTTTGACTTTAGGAAAGTTTTATATCTAGTTTAGAATTAAGTATTAGATCATCAGTTTTAGACTCGGGGATGTTGAAGATACATTTGTTGAAAGATGTAGAGTTCTTTGCAGAAACTTCAGCTTAGAATTCTATAGCTTAAGTGATGTTACAGGATACTTCCCTTAAGTCATTATTCATTTAAGAATTGTTTAATTTGAATTTTAAAAGATTTTTTTGTTATATCAGCAACTGAGAGTTTTTAAAATCTGAAATATTTATATGATTGAAATTTGTATGATTAAAATGCTAAAAATGAAATAATGAAAATGAAGAAAAACTTTAAAAAATTAATTTCATCTTAGAAAAAGTAAATGTTCAAGCGAATATAATTAAGTTATCAAATATGATACTTTTGAAATCGAATAATAATTTTTATTTATTTATGTATGAAGCTTTGGTTTTTCAACTTTTTTAGCGAGATCGTTTTGGTTTAATTTCCAGATAAACAAACAATTCTTCTTAAAAACTGTGCATTTATTATAACAAATTTTTGGACCAAGTTGTAATTTCACAAACTTTAAATTTTTATCAGAAGTTGCTTTGTCGGAGGATTTTATTTCCCGCCATTGCGTCAAATTTTATGACTTCAACTTGTCTAGTCACATATTCAGAGCTCGCCTATCAGCTAACGGTTTCAGTTCATAGTTATCGCGTATCTGCTAACCGATTGTGGTGATAGTTATAGCAGCTAATTTACCCTAAAACCAGTTTTAGTAAAAAATATTTATATTTGTTAACAAAACAATATTTTCAATTTAATTTATGGAAAATTGTTTGATATTTTTAACAAGCTTTTGCTAAACGGAATAATTTGTTTTTAATGATGTAATTAAATTCTATAAACATAATTTCACTTGTAGTAATATTTATTTTTCAACGCTAATTTGTGTGTACAACAATACAAAAATAAAACTTTTGTTTAATTTGATTAACTATCAGATAACTTATCTATATTTACATCTAATGTATTTTGTAAATTTTACTTCTATTGCTTTTAACATCTTTTAACCTTGTTTAAAATGTTTAAATATTTAATTTAAAGAAATGATAACTAATATTCTGCTAATTATATTGTTTTAAACTGTTTGATTCTGTTTATATTTCTCTAAATTTTGTTTTATGTAAAAATGTTTGTTTTTTTGACTTATCGAAATGGAATTTAAAACAGTTTATTTTTATATCACCCTTGTAAAGATAGTAATAATATTTACTTTGTACTAACATCACTTTTATTTAATATTTATTTAGTTTATCTATTATACTTTATTCTAGTTTGATATTTTCCTTTTTTTATCAAATTATTTTATATTTTTTTCTTCTATTCTAATATTTGAAAAGCTTTTTTTTTAATTTAAATCTCAAATTTTTAATTTTAAAGGTTTTTAAAAGTGAAAATGATGAACGTTTTCAACACATCCTAAAATAAAAGTATGCAATGAAGATGAAGATTTGGTTACAACATTAAAAGTGAAAGTTGACAGTAAAATTCTTTAATTTCTTCTCTCAATCAATTTTCTTCCAGATGAGACAATCAGATGTTTGTACTTAAGTGAAGACCTCTTTTTGAGCTCAGCTAAAAACTTATTGATGAAGATTCACTCTGGAATTGAAATTTATGAGATTAATGATGGAAAATGGGATCTTTCAGCTAAAGCTTCACCTGGTTACATTTGTGAAGTTATTATATGAATAATTATGTGCTGATGACACTATTCTAACTTTTAAGGTTGAAGATTTGTTCTTTAATGATATCGAGTCTTCAGATCTAAAAACTTCTGTGATATCTGTCAAGTGTTTCATGAATTATAAGAATTTCTATGTTGCATCTTGAAAGTCTTAACTTACTTTGCACTCAAACTCTTCATCTTTGCATCTATTTGTTTAACAATTTTGAAACTGAAACATCAAGCTCTTAAAATCTACTAAAATCGTTTTATGCTAGTTGCAGATTGGACATCTAAAAAACTATAAAAGATTTCTTTAAATCTTCACTTTTAAGCGAATCAATAGCATATGCAAGAATGTACCCATGTTTGTCAAGAACCTGCTCTATAACAGACAAGGAATACGTGTCCTGTAATGATTAATACTGTTTTGGAATGAACAAATAATATTATTTATTAAAGCACTAACACAACCAGCTGTGTTGACTACATCGATCACGAAATTCTTTTGGAAATTGATAGTCTTGATCAGCTTCAGAAAAACTTATTAGCTGATTACTATTTGTAATTTTAATATTATATAAATATATATTATTATATACTTTGATACGAAATACTCAATACTATTACTATTAACCAATACTTATTAATTCTATTTACTAAATCTTTTTACTTGACTCGCAGTACCTACTGACGCTTATTTCTATTTATCATCTTACTCTTTCAATCAATCTTTTGAAAATAAAATCATTTTTGAAATTGTTTTGTTGGTGGTTTTATTTTGATTTATTGATTATTCTACGTTTTAACATGTTTCGATAGTTGAATTTCAACTTTATAAATTTTATCAACTATTTTTACTTTTTTAATAAGTAAAATTCTTTTTTAATATGGAAATTAGGTTAAACAAAATGGAGTTTATGTAAATAAAATATCTTGTATTAAAAAGAAATGTTTTAAATATTTTTACTTCAAATTTACTCAAAATGGAAAAGCAAATAAATTTTATGAAAAAATCACATCAAGTAAAACGTATCACTTTTATTAAAACATAAAACAAAGAAAGCAAACATTTAATAGAGATAGCTTTGCTTGATGCTTGTAGATAAATGATCAAAATAATCTTCAAGAGTTAAATCTAAACACAAACAGAATTTTGTAAATACAAACTTTCCATATGAAACAAGCAAATAAAGTTTTTACACAAAAAGTAACAAAATATTTGTATAGATAATTTGCTAACCAAATTATTTGAATATTTTGAAGATTCTTGAAAAGAACTTTCGAATCGAAGATCTTGATTCCTAAATTTATAATAGTTATAAAATTTTAAAGTCAAACTATTAATAATTAAATCATTAATCTTTTATTAAGTTATAAAATCTGATTATATTTGCTGAGTTTATCTCACCTGAATATTTTCTTTAGATTTCTTAGTTGGAGTTTTAGTTGGTTTTGTTTCAACATTTATATTACTGATCTGTTGAAACAAATTCAAACTACAAACATATTTCTCTTTGAAGATTGTGATAAAGTGAACTATGCTAAATGGATATATTTAAACAAATGAACTTTGCTTGTGAAGAATATAAAAATAAAACTTCATTCAAAGTCAAAATTATAGTGAAATTATTTTAAAAATTTATAAACTCAAAAGCTTAAGAAAATAGTTTAATACAAACTTGAGGGTGAACTTTATTTCTTTTAAAGAATAACTTTTGTTTCCATGTTTTCTTTATCAGCTGAATATAAAATAAATTAATTAGAAGATAATTTATTAACTTTGATTTATTGACTTTTTAACTAATTGATTCTAATTAAAAAGAAAACAAAACTAAAGATTACAAGCACAATTATTCTTACAAACAGTTTTGAATATAAGAAAAATAGTTTTACGTTTTTTGTTTGTGAAGGAAAAGCTTCACCACAGCTAAAAGATCCTGCAACTTTAGGGAGGGTCTCCTTGTGGTTCAGCTTTTCCTTCTTGTTTTCTTGGAGGATGTTATCTCCAGGTGACGGTTGACAGAAATCTGTTAAGTCTGTCGACAACAGATCTGCCAGCGCATCACAAGATTTGTTTGCCTTTGATTTCTATAAATTACAAATAATTTAAAATTTAGTTGTAGAAACATCAAACAATTATAAGTCACTAATTTTTGAAGCTAAACAAAAGGTTACTAAAGTCAATTAACAATCTTTAAATTCTTACTGATGGCTCATCCTTTAAACAAATTACTGCTGGTTCTTCGATAAACTCACCAACAGATATCTAAATGAACAAATAGTTATAAAATAATTATCATATTATGCTTTTAATACTAATATGTTAATTCAATTTATAAATAAGTTCTTCATTATAGAACAAATGGTAAAAATCTTCTCGTAATATAAAAACTAGTAAAAAGCTTACTATTGGTTTTTCATCAATTTCACCAACAGTAATCTGAAATAAATAAACTTTTATAAACTATATTTTTAATTATAAAATTAGAATAGAACAATGATAAACAAATTGTTGATATATGAGTATACTTTCACCAGGTCAGTGATTAAAGTTTACTTCATCTTTTAGTTATACAAAGTTGATAAACTAACTGTTTGGTTAATTTCTTCAATTAAACCTTCAGATTTTAGATTTAGCTGTAAAGGTTCACTAAAAGACTAGAAAAAAAAGATTGGATTATATGTTTACATACAAAAATCTAAATTTAAAACATTTGGAAAAATCGAACAGCTAATAATTTGTATTGTAAATAAAATTGTTACAATTATTCACCTGTAAGTTACTTTCAGAACTACAAGTTGTAGAGTCAGTTAAAGCCTGTAAAAGAAAACATGAATAAGCATTTCTTATTTTCATTTTTTTGGTTAAGTAATTAGCAATCAAAACAAAAAGTTTGAAACTTACATCAGATTTTTCTTCTACAAGCTCTGAAATTATTTCATCGAGTTTTTCGAATGATAAAAAGTAACTAGTCTGTATAAAAAGGTGGAAATTAGTTGATGAAAGTTAATAAGCTAATAAATAGTGAATGTTTTAATTATTGATATTATATCACCTACCATATTTCTAATTAGTTATCTAAAAACAAAATTGTTAATTCTGTAGTATAAAGTTCGATAATCAAATCTGTTAAAAGAAATGATAAAAGATTTTGACTCAATTTTAATTATTGACGTCATAAAGGTTTAAAGTGATGAAATAAAGTTAGTTTTGGTGATCAAGTATTTGCTGAATTTTCTAAGCTAACATTGTATAGAGAATATTTAGTTTATTTGATTTAAAGAATAAAAAATTAATTTTTGTGTACAATATAAAAAGTACTTTTATTTTATATAAATTAGAAATGATTTTATTTTGAGGTAATATTTCTTAAATTTTTCAAATGTTGGGCAAACACAACAGTTAAGTTGCATAAAATAAATAATCTCTTTAATAAATAACGCCTAACTGATTGTAGCAAATAAAAAAGAGTAAAAAATATTATTAAATCTTATAACAGAAATCTATACAAATATTTCATGTTTCAGAACTTCCAGATTATAATTATCTATAAGGACATAAACCTCTTATAAAACGGCTATCTTATCGTTTAAGTTTTTCATCTGACCGCTAATACATTTGTTAATTTTTATTAGGAAAGCTTCAATAAATATAGTGAAGAGCTTTCTGATCTTCACCTAATCTGTGATTTTTAGTTAAGTTAGAGATATTAAACTAATTATTGATTAATAAAAATGTGATGAAGATCATCATTAAAAAGTTAAATCTTTACAAAAATGACAAAAATCTCCCAAACCCGTATTATTGTTCAAAATTATTAATAGTTTCTAATCTTTACTACTCGTAGCAAATAAAAAGATGTGAAACAATATTCAAAACTGTGAATACCACAGAGATGGAACTTGGCAGATTGACTTTGCAAATCCTTTACGAAACGTTGTATGCAGAGGTAGGGAAGATGACAGCGTGAAGAAGGAATCCATTAATTTGTTGGGGTATCTAACATGATACCCTCATGCTGATGAACAAGATTTCTTTCGTCAAGAAGTTTCAATAAAGATTTCAAAAAAGTTTAACAAGAGCTCTCACAACGCAACATGCAAAAAAGATTACCGTCAACCAGGAAAGAATCAAGATAAAACGATTTTAACCAAGTTTCAGTGATAAAGACAAATGTGAAATCTTGAGAATGCAAAAGAACTTTCAATTGAAAAACTTTGTTAATAATCGACCGTGGGAACCACCGACGCCCATGTGACAGGTTTCTTTGTAGAAGTATTCAGTTCATCCATTGATTTTTGGTAAAGTATAAATGTTCTCTTTGATTTCGGTAACATGGTTGTTAATTTTAGATAAAAATTTGGCCAATTTAGCAGATATGGATTTGCTGATGTCAGATAGAGGTTTGAATAAAATTAAAGGAGGTAGATATTATGTCGAAGGTTGTACATTTAATGCAGAACCATTTATACCCCGTTTGCTTCATCTGGTTATTATTATAAAACTCATAAGTTTTCTCGCTAATATCACTACAGGCTTGATGAACCAAGAAGAGGCACTTATTACACTATTGCCTGATGATCATCGATGAAAAGTGTGTTGCAAGACCTAATTACAAGATATAATTGCAAGACATAGTCGCAAGACATAATTGCAAGACATAATTGCAAGACGCAAGACATAATCGCAAGACATAATTGCAAGACATTGCAAGCTTGTGTTGATGAAGATGGTTTGTCAGAAATGGACTTTAATTTCTGTATATTGAAAAGTAGGTTGTTGCCTTTTTTATTCGGGTCCACCATAGTCTTTACTTTCATCCAAATAAGTAGATACGTCATCCAAAACTTTCCTTCTATCAAGGAGTTTAGGTTTAATAAAAGCAGCAAAGCTTGAATCGATTTCTCATCCAAATTGAATAAATTATCAGAAGTAATATCCAAATCATCCAGTGAAAGCAGTTTTATCAAACGGATAATAACTTATTCAAATATCCTGAATAAAGATTAGTTTAAAATAAAATGAATATTTTCTGTGGAAACATTTTAGTCTTGAAGTAACCTGCTAAAACTTTAGATCTTTTGTAATTAGATAACTGATTAATAGACATTGTTTAATTACCTTTTGTTATTTCTTACAATATAAAAAAAAATTTAATATTTTAAAAATTCAAGATCTCTCTGATCACCTGCGAGTATTTATTTCGATTTGATTAAATTAATCCACTAGAATTTATTCTTGAATTTTTAAAAGTTAGAATAAATAAACTTAATTTTTTTAGTAATTGAATTTTGTTCAAAACAGACAACAACTTGAAGGTGAGGAAGAAATATATCATGAAATAGATTGACTTTGGATATTGATGCAGATACATTTGGAAGAGATACAAAGTACTAAATAAGAGAACGATTTTGGCGATAACAGTAAGAAGACTGCAGAAGATGCATACAATAAATCATTGCATGACTGCAGATAACAAATCTGATAGCTAATAAGGTATTCATTGAGGTTTTTACAAAATGGCGTATCGTACTAACCATCAATGAAATGCTTTAAAATTCTTGTCAATTCAATTTTTATTTACTTTTTCATACAGTAAAATGGAAAACTGAAAATATGATTTTATTCCCAATCTTTTGCAAAATTTTTAGTGATTAGCATTTTTATAAAAAAGTATTAAACATTTTTATACGTTTTAAATTCTTCAGTAAACAAACAAAAGATTAAAAGATTTTAATACTAATGAAGTGAAGTCTGAGTTTAATATATTTTTTTGAATATCAACCTGTGTTTGAAAATAAATTATTTAATTTATGTATTAATAAACGTATTTCATTGTTATTTTAATTAGTCTGTTATAAAAATTTGCAGCTTAAGCTAATAACTCTTTCCTAAAATTGAATCATCGAGTCTCAAGCTAACTTTGTTTGTTTATCGTGAAATTGTTAATCTCTTGATATAAAATTTTCTAATTTAGTTTGATGTATTTGATAGAAAAACATATTTGTTTGTTGTAGAGACATATTGTTTTGCCAAAAGAGTCTAATCACTTGCTTTAACTGTTAGGCTCACTTTTAAATAATTATATTTAAAGAATAGAATTTTAATATTTTCATAATAAAGTTACTAGCCTACCAGATAATGTATGAGTCTTCAAAATATAGAAAGTTTGAAATAACAGCAGATAATGAATATTAAGGTTATTCCTAACAAGCTGAATTTCCTGTAATCTAATCAATTTTTACTAAATGTGATTCATTGTTATTTAAAACACTATTTAGTCTCAATTTTATTTAGCAGTTTAATCTTAAGTAGATTAAAAAGTTTTTTAAAGAATGTAGGTGTTTCCATCATAATTTAACTTTTCTTTAAATAGTACAATTAAGTACATTGATCTATAAAATCTCATATTGGCAGCTGCATAAAACAAATTTTTCTTAAGCTGATAATATCAACTGTCGGAAAATGCAAAACTGTTAATTTTTTGAAATATATATTTTTCATAAAATCACACCAACAACAACAACAACATGCATAGAAATAAATTCAATTAATATTTTAAGTTTTGTGATACAATTCAAATCTGTTAGATACCAAAACTAAAAGATTGAATTGAAAACATATTAAATTTATAAAAAAATATCAACAGATGAAAATATTATTAAAAGGAAACATTTTATCGAAACGTTTAGTCTTCATAAAAATCAAATATTGTTATTTTTTCATTATTCGAGACAATATTTAAGAAGATAGGCTTGCGAGGATTCAATCCTCCCCAAGCAAAACATCTCTGACATCTCTTCTACTTTAGTGTCACTTATTTTGAACCATTTGTTACTTTTTCTAATTGTGACTTCAAAATGACCTGTGTTAGATCGTGCACCTAGATGAGATACAATTCCAGCAATCTTGTATCTGTTTTTACGAAGAGTTTCACCCGTGTCTTTGATTTCTAAGATTTCAGGAATGATGACTTTCTTATCATTTTTCCTTACTCTCCCATTTGTATACTCACTGCGCATTAGTGAAATATAGAAATTTTGTGGCACTTTTGAGATCAGTTTTGTCTGCTCTGTAATCCGTAATTGACCACAGGGATCACATCGAGTTCGATTGACACCTGTTAGTAACTCCTTCTGAAGGCTGTGTCTTAACATATCTTGTAGATGATACAGCTTCTTAGGAAGTGGGCAGTTGTAGATCAAAAATTCTTCGTTTCGTTTTCTGCTTTCTCCACAAACCTTACACTTCAAACTTGTTTGAACAGAACCTATAAAGTTATCTTCCACATATTTGTTTAATCTTGACATTTTAAGTAGCTGGAGAGTGGAAGCAAAGAACTCAGTGATATCTTCTTGCATCGACATGTCCAGTTCAAGAAAATTGATGAGTTCAATTGGATCAACTGTTGAACTAAACTTCATCTCTGTAAATAATTCCTGGATCTTTTCAAGAAACTTGTTTTCATGTTGTGAGTCTTCTTTCTTGAACTTGAGTTGGTGTATTGCATTGTAAAACGTAGTATTGTGGAATAACAATTGCATTGTGCAATTGAAATAACACGTATTACCTTGGTTTATCAAACCTACAGGCTTCATATTACGATGATCAAAACAGTGTTTCTCAAAAGAGCCGATTTTTACTTCTTCATGGTGTGTTTCACCAATCAAACCGATTGGCTTTATTGGATCAGATGCAAGAAGTTCCGGGTTCGTTTCGGATTTTTTCACTAATTGAGGCATCACAATCAAGTTGTAATAATCGACTTCCATGTCGATAAAGAATCTGTTTTCCTTTTTATTTACTTTTTCAAGAAAAGCTGTAGCTTCATCAGTTTCTTTCTGTGGAATCAAGCTTGTAAGTCGTGTATTACCTTCCTTCATATGAGCAGTAACGTTTAAGTTCATTTGTAAATCAGTGTTCCGCTTTAAATTCCTACTCTTCTCACGGACAAAACTAGGAGTCTCTGGGAACTTTTGACGCAAGGTTCTCTTCTTAGGAGCGGGTGTGCTAAAAATAATTAAGTTTATGAAATATTTTTACTTATATATAATGATATTTTAGGTACAAAAGTATAAAAATAAGTGTTTACATTATTTTTGTATAAATAATAATATATAATAAAACATTTATTTGAATTATAGTTAAAGTAAGCAAAATTTTGAACAGTTTTATAATTAACATAAATTAAAGATTTAATAATATTTATTGAAATTAAAGTTTAAGAATTTTATTAAAGCAAAACGCTTACTCATTATTATCGATGAGAAATCGTTTCTTGACTCTGTTGAAAGTTTTCTTCATTCTAAAGCAGTGATACAGTTGACTATCAAATAAAATTAATTTTTTTAAAATCAGCTAGATCAATTTAATAAAAGCTTCTGTTGAAATAAAAATATAGATGTTACGAAAGCAAAAAAAAACACGAAAACTTCTATCAAAAATAATTAAAAATAAAGACTTAAATATTTCTAAAAATCTACATTATGTGACAATGTGTAATGCATTTCAAAAAATCAATTTTAGAGAAAAAATAGATTTAAAATAATATTCTTAAGAAATTGGTCCTGCTACACTCAAATTGTTAAATAAATAAATAAATATAGAAAAACAAACATGTTATTCCCAAGAAAAATTCGAACTTTAAACCTTTCCAATATTCAAACAAACAACAACATATCTTAAAAAGAAGTTATCACTTATAACTTAGTTATCAACACTAAAATGAGAAGTCAAGCTTTCTTCAGCTCTCAAATTAGGCAAGATGCTTTCTCCAAGGCCCGGATTTATTCTGATTTATTCTATGAAGTCTTCAATCCCTTTTAACAACTGTTCGGGATCAATTCTACACATCTAATCTTCCTTAACAGCTCTGTGTGGAAGGGATGTTATAAATTTTTTTTGATTAGTTCTAATGGTTTCATATATTGGCACGACACCTCTTCTTATGTCACTAGTTTTTGTGATCCAACTTTTAGTAATAAAAACGTTGTCACTATTTCTACTTCGTCTACATGTGCCTACTCTTTCTGGTGCATCATCAACTAAAATTGAAAGTCATTAGGATGACCAGTTAATGCTGCTGTTATTATTTTTCATTTAGCATCCCAAACATTTTCTGCACGCCCTTCTATACTGAAAATAGGTCCTCCGTTTGCATTAGTAATCTTGGAATTAGTTACTCTCTTAATATTGTTCATGCAGCTTCTACCTCTACCGATGGCAAACTTTTTAAAATCACTATTAATTTCTACTGTATCAACAATTATATCAGACATTGTAATAAAAAACTAAGGCTGAAAAAATACTACCTATGTCTACTGATTGCGTTTCTAGAGTGAGCAAACGTTACTGCTGCAGCAGTTATAAGAAAAAAAGGCCACGTGATGTGAAGCTACATCAAGACAACTCCACGTTATCGATTGCTATTTTTAGTCTTGGCAAGCAATTCTTTAAACTGTATTTGGTTATAGTAGTAAATATGTTGCTTAAAGTAGCTGATATATCTTGACAACCTATCAAAGCTGTTAAAGTAAAAAACCTATTTTATAAATATCTTCTTAGTTATATTCTTAGTTTAGCTGAGCTACACAAGAAAAGATAAAAATTAGAAACTAATAAATACGAAAAATAATCTAGCCGAAAAAAACAAATCCAAATTGAAGCCTGTATAATGAATTTTAAGATTTCTGCATCTTATTTTATATAAATGTTTTTGTTTAAAGACGAAATTCCAACAATAAAGCGCCACGATGTCTAAATCAAAATCTTGCTTATAACTTTGAATGATGCTTTTTAATTCTTTCAAAAGAATAAAAAACTCTATTAAGTTTATAGAACATATTCTAAACCCTGTACCAAACATTCAAACAAAATTTCAAATATGTTTTATAAGTCAGCAAGTGACGTTGTAGCAAATTGCTGCTAATAGCTCTGTCTACATTGAAACAACTGAACTAGAGTGACTGAAAACATCATTAGATATAAAACAAAACAAGGCCACGCCTAAGGGCGTTGTCTTTTTGTTTATTTAAAAAATATATTAAAACTCCGAGAGAATCTGATAAAAATAATTTAACCTTTGAAATACTCTAACTTACACATAATGATATGCCTAATGCAAGCCTAAAGATTATTACAGATTATTTTTTTAACAACAGCTGTTCTTATCGTATATTTGTTGTTATTAATCGGTGCTGAAAATGTAGTAACTTGTTCGTTTGATTTTGTTGAATAAAACACTTTTTAAAAGTCTTAAATTTTACAAGTTTTAAATGGCTGACTTGATTTATCAGGCTGCTGTTAAAATGTTTGTTTTGGTGAAATTTTTACATGAAGACTTTGAAAAGTTTCTCAATAATTGCTGAAATTAAAATTTGTAGATTTGTTTCTAAATAAAACTAAAAGTTAGCTTTCTTCGTTTTGAATTTTCAGCCACTAATAGCTTATACAAGGAAGTGAATGCAAAATTCAATATGTCTGCTAAAGGCAATGATCTTCAAGGGAAATTTTTTGATAAAGTATAGATTATGAATCTTTGTACAAATTACTTGCTAGTTCACATTAAATAACATCTTATTTATGAAATATGTAAGTAAAAACTTTTAAAGGTATTACTTGTACTTTTAAATTTAGATTAGTTCTTGCATATGAATATATATTCTATTTATGAATGTTAATTAAACGAAGAATGTAAAAGAGGAATAGGCAATTTTTCCACATTAATATAGAAAAAGTGATAAAATGTATTTATTGAAAGTACCATGAACATATAATTTTTCTCTTAAATCTTAGAAGGAGATTTTTTAAGTCTCGAACAGTTATAAGAGATGCGTTTAGCAGATTCAGCTACTAAGGTTTTTAGAAATTTAAAATACTTTAATTTTCATGAAGAAAAAAACGTCAAATGTTTTATCAAAAACCAACTTTTTACATATCTTGTTTAACTTCTAAAAGATATCTTATAATCTCTTTTAAAGACATTACTTAAATACTCATTGCTTTTGCCAATAAGTAAAATAATGCAAACACAATTTAAGGAAATAGTTACAGAAACTGAATAAAAAAGATTATTAGTTAACAAAGTAAAAAATTTTGTTTTTAATCTTTATTTAACTTTTTACAATATTTAAATTATTTACTGTTTGAAACAACTCAATTGTGTTTTCAAATTGTAGTGTTTGATTGATTCGAATTAAGTCACGTAAGGCTCCTGGATAGTTTGAGCAATCTCTTTCGACAAATTCTATTTGAATAAAGAATAAGGTTATAGGTTATTAGAATAACAAATTTATTCTGCTATTGCTTATAAGCTTTGATAAAACTGTTTTCAGTAAATGATTTTTATATTTTTTGTGCTTATATATGGATTAGAAATCAATTTGGACTTTTTAGCATCTTCAATTTCTATATACTCTATTTGAATAACTGCTAATAAGCTGTGATTAACTTTTGTGGTGTATTTATTTATATTTTTACTTATTATTATTTTTTATTATTGTTTACTATATATTATGAACTAGAAATATTTATTTATATACATATCACATACAATTATCTGACTTATAAATTTTATACTTTGGTGGGTGTTACTAAAAATCTATTATGGAAACTATGGTAGATACAAATGGCAGGACCTTGCGGTCAAAAGCTCCAAAAAACCCAATCAAACCAAGTTCTTCAAAACAAGCTTTCAATGGCAATTGCCAAGCTTGTAACAAAACTTGCTCAGGTGAAGTTCTGGCAATAGATTGCATCAAATTCCTCTCTACGTTTCACCTCACTTGTAGTGATGTGAGTAAAAAAATTTATGATATATTTGGAAATAATAAAATTCAGCAAGTGGGATTTTGTTGGTCCTACATTAGATGTAGATCTATGGACAAAACAACTACCTCCTCCAACACTAATACAAGCCTATTGTCCGACATCAACAACACCATATCCACTGAATTGGCCAAATTTAAATCCGAAATTGGCAACGATGTTGCCAAAATCAATGAAAAGATTTCTATCTTATCCAAATCTATGGATGAACTGGATGCCTTTACAAAGAAGCCTCTCACATGGGCCTCATTTGTTGGTAATTCTGGATCCGAAAAAAATACTAGCGTGGTCTAACTTCTTGCCGAAAAGGTTACTGACACGCACAAAAAACTTATTCTCCACCGGGAGGATAGAGAAAACAATGTCATCATCTTTGGTGTCTCTGAGACTGATAAAGACTATGACATCAAGACTTTTAATCAAATGTGCACTCAAAGCCTTGGTTTTGTGGACGCTCCAAAAGTTTCAATGACCAAACTCGGGGCAAAAAGATCAAATCATAAAAGACCGTTAAAAGTGTCCTTTCAGGAAAGATGGGACAAACGTAAGTTTCTTGCTAAGCTGTATAAGCTTAAGCAGGACGAAAAATTCCAGGGCATCAGAGTAGCACATGATATGTGTGAAGATGATCGCTTAGAAAATAAGCGTCTTCTAAAAGAGGCGTACAGCCAAAATCAGAAAGAGCAACCAACTGATTTCAAATACAAAGTTCGAGGTCCACCATGGGCTTTAAAGATCGTGAAGGTCTTTTCAAAAAACGGAAGTGCAAAATAACCACTGGACCCGCATCATCCTTATTCAACCTCTCTTTGCACAAAATTATTAATACTATGCTTCCAGCCCAAGATACCAGTACACAGAAGCCTACCACCAAATCTTACAAGTGTCAAAAAGACAATTTTTCTATTATATTAGGTATGTTTTTCAACGCACGGTCAATTGTCAACAAAATTTTCGAACTGAAAGCTCCTTTGCTTTCTCAAGATTTTACATTTGTTTTCATTACCGAAACTTGGTTGAAACCCTTTTATCCTGACTCCTTTCTGGATGACAGTGATCTTTTTCGTGCTTTGCGCTGTGACAGACTGTTTGATAGAGGCGGCGGTGCTTGTGCAAATTATAAAACATCACTGGCACCCATGATTTCAAGAATTAAGATAAATACCATTGATTGCCCAGGATTTGAGATTATTGCTTTCAACTTTCATTACTCAAAGTCTAAGTTTTCCCGCTGTATATGTACCTACCTACCACCGTCTAAAGTTAACGATGAGGTTACTATTAAGGCCTTATTGAAGATTCTGAAAAGCCTTTTTTGTTCTGAGATTTATATTCTCGGGGATTTTAATTTTAGTAGAATTGATTGGAATAACCCAAATTTAGCATTCAATGGAAAATTGTTAATTTGAATGGAGACAAAACTAATTTTACCAATCTGAGTCATGTCTTTGTAAACTTCCTAACTTTTCCAACCCAAGTTAGTGGTAATACTTTGGATCTTGTCATCACATCAAAACCTGAGAACGTTATCTACGTTGATCAAAATGAACCTTTTGCTCTGACATGCGATCACAACATGATTGAATTCAAGCTCCAACAAACTTTTTCTACGAACGTTAAAACTCCAAACATACGGAACTTTTATCGTGGAAATTATAACAGTATAAACAAGTTTTTATCAGATGTTGACTGGATTTCTGTTTTCAACTCTATCGAAGACATCAATGATATCTACTCGAGGTTTACAAACATTGTTAATGAGTCAATTAAAAAGTTCATACCTTTATATAAAGTCAACAAAAAACCACACTTGCCAAGATATTTAAGGAATTTACAGCATTTGAAAAACCTTTTATACAAGCAAACTATAGCAGATCCTTCCATCAAACCTCTATACAAAGATCTTTGTCTAGTCTACAAGAAATCAGTTTATAGCTTCTATTTAGGAAAAGAAAGTGCAATCTTATCTTCACCTAGCAAGAAAACGCTTTTTTAGCTTCATTAATCACAAGCTTAAGGCGAGATCTCATCTACCTCCCTTGCTTGATAACGCCAATCAGCTGGTGATGGAACCAAAGAATAAAACTGAATTGCTAAACAAACAATTTGAAAAGGTTTTTATAACCGATGATGGCAAAACTCCTACTATTTCCTACTCCAATATTTTTTCAAATATCTCTGAGATGGTAGATCTAGACATAACAGTTGATATAGTATCTAAGGCTATTTCTTCTCTAAAAGCAACAGTTTCCAACACCTCAGATCAAATCCCAGCTTTGTTTTTAAGAAAAAGTACTTCTTCTTTAGCGCTACCCTTATCGCTACTCCTTAACATGACTCTTAAGCGGGGAAGACTTCCACAAATTTGGAAGAATGCTATTATTACTCCAATTTATAAGAAGGGTCCCAGAAACACTGCACTTAACTACAGACCAGTTTCGCTGACTTCGGTTATCTGCAGAACTCAAGAATATATCATTCACAACCATATAACTATCCATTTGTCGGAGCATCATCTAATATCTGAGGTCCAGCATGGCTTTGTTAAGCAAAGATATTCTTTGACTCAACATCTCACTTTTTTCAATGAGCTTACAGCTCATTACGAAAGTAATACTCCATGTGATATGATATACCTTGATTTTGCTAAAGCTTTAGATTCTGTTCCACACAACAAGCTCATTACTGTATTGAATAACATGAAAATCAGCAACTCTATCTTAAAATGGATTGAAGATTTCTTATCAGGTAGAACCCAACAAACCCGTGTAGAAAGATCTTTATCTACTCCTAGTAAAGTCACCAGCGGCGTTCCTCAGGGTTCCGTTCTGGGTCCACTTCTCTTTTTGATTTTCATTGAAGACCTCATCAGAAGACTGATAACAGTAGACAATGTCAGTGTGTTTGTGTATGCAGATGACATCAAGCTATTATTTGGTTCTCACTCAAAACTCCAAACTGCACTAAACATTGTAGAAAACTGGTCTGCGAATTGGCAACTTAAAATCCAGCCAACAAAGTCTGAAGTTATAACATTCTCCTGTAAGCCAGCTGCCGACTTCAGCAACCAATACTACACCAATGGATCTATTCTTGAACGAGTATCCTCAGTCATAGACCTCGGCATTACTCTGACATCTGACTTCAAATGGCACAGTTATGTTTCCAGAATCTTTGGAAAATCTATCAAGCTTGTCCACCTCATCATAAAGACTTTTAATTCTAAAGATCCATGGTTTTTCGTCAACCTTTTCAAACTGTACATATGCCCTATTCTTGAATACAATGTCAGTGCATGGATGCCATATCAAGTTGGTGATATCAGAAAAATCGAATCTGTTCAGGCAACATTTACGACATTGGTTTGCAGGAAACTTAGTATCAAATATGAGAGTTATAAGCATCGTCTCAGCTTCTTCAATTTAGATACTTTGGAAGTCCGAAGAATTAAATACGACCTTATTCAGATTTTTAAAATTATTCACAACCTAATTGATCTTCAGTTTGATTACTTTTTTTCCATTAGTCCCTCCCTCAAGTTATATCAACTTAGAAGACATAAATTACATCTTAATAAGCCCACTCCACCAGCTACGTTAACCAGATTAAGTTTTTTCTCATACCGCACAATCAATACATGGAATAATCTGCCATCTGAGATTGTCATGTCAAAATCACTTGTGTTGTTCAAGAAAAAGCTGAATTGTTATAATATCGCCAACATTGCTATTTCTAAACTGTGAATTTTTCTCTTTTACAATACTATGATTCTGCGCAATTCTTCATTATCATATGCTTTTTCGTTTACACGTCAAATAGATCTAATTTGTGAGAGTGTGTGTTAGCGAGAGGTGCTCTCTTTAGGCACCCTCCTTCACATTTATTGTAATAAATAAATAAATTTATCCTTTGTTTAGACTTTTATGAGTTTATATTTTGATTTTAGCTACTAAATATAAAATTAATATTACTTTCTGGATCTTTATTTTCTGTTAAAAGTTTTGCATTATTCAATTATATTTGGCAACCAAGCAAAACAACATTCATAAATTGCAACTAAATGTTTTAATGCAAGAGTAAAAACTAAACAGACAGCCACGAAAATAATAGATTATGCAAGATGTGAATGTAGATCGTAAAACACTAACAAATGCCAACTTACTGGTTTTGAATGGCAATTGTCGAGTTTTTATTCCATAACAAGTAAATTTACTAAACTAGTTTTTGAAGTAATGTTCGAATCTCTATCTTAAAAACGTTTACTTCCATAAGTTTCGACTGATGGTTGTTTTTCAGAATCAAAAGTTGAAAAAATATGAATACTTTACAAGTTTAGATTTTTAATTCAATATAATAACTTTTTTTCATTAATATAATTTTGGAATTTATCAAATAAAGGAAACAAATATTTATATTTGAATTTTGAAATCAAAGGAGATATGAAACAACTTATTTTATTTAAATCAAACATCATTTTAAGTTTATGAAAGTAAACTTTAACAAAATTATTTACTCTTACAGTCACGCGATCGCTTCAATAAAAAAATAACTTCAGAAAAATACCCTCTGATCTTATCTAACATCCTCAAGTCTAATATAGATGATCTAATTCTCAATACAAAGCAACAATTTCAAACTTTCCAAGGTCGGTGAAGGACATGGCTTCTCTGAATACTTACTTAATAATAATTACTTATTTATTAATGTATGATTAATAAATAGCTGTACTTACAGTCATTATGATAACTCTAAATATATAAACCTTTTTAAACTAACTATTGAATTCTACTGCACCAACAACATAGAAAACAAATTAATGAAAAGTATACCTATAAAATAACAGCATTTAAATTAATATTACTTGCCATCTAATAATATTAGAAAAAATCTAATACTGAAAAAGAATCAAACAAATAAAAAATATCTAAATTCTTTTTAATAAAATCTGAAACTAAAGCAAAAAATTTAAACATCTGATTGAATATATATTATTAAGCAGCAAAGCAAAGTCAAACTTACATGCATTACAACTGATTGAATAAAACAAAAAGTTTTTGAATTGTAGAAAAAAATAAGTTGACATAAGTAAATATAGAAAAAATAATTTTCTTATTTAATGCATAAATAAACATAGCAAATGATTCTGCTCTTAAAGGGAACTCATCATTTTGTGACTGTAAACAACAGCCTAGATCAAGTTTTCTGTGAGGTTATACAAATTGGCGTTTTTTGATAAAGGTTGAGTAAACGATTCTCGTCAACCATAAGAGGCGGTTCATCTTAGACAATAAGAGTCTAGAGTAAATCTTCAATTTGCTGACCTTCAGAACGGTGTCCCATTTCACTTGACACCATATAAGACAGAGTGTAGCTTAAGGTACGATCGCAAAAGTGATAGGATGTAGTTGGTAGATGAAATCCCCTGTCCAGTTAATTCGTTTACATTTGTTGCTTGCACTGCTATCGGTTAGTTGAATCATGTCATGTGTTTTGTTTAGATAGCTTCCTGAAAGATGAAGTATACGAAAGCAAATCACTTTCTTATGTTTCAATTCCTCTTCAATCATATTTTATAAATTCAAAACTAAACAAAATATTTTTAAACTGATATTTATAAATTGAAATAAAAGTTTTTCGATTTTCTATAAAGAAGTTTGGATAAGTCAAAATATTTCTAAATAATTTCATTCATTCAATCATTGCATGACTGCAGATAACAAATCTGATAGCTACTAAGGTGTTCATTGAGGGCTGGTTTTTACAAAATGGCCTATAGTGCTAAATATCCATGAAACATAAATTTCACCCAAAGTAGAGTAATTTTGTCAAACGTAAGATGATTAGTTTAAGTTTGAAGGAGTATATAATGAAAGGTGGAAATATTTGTTGGTAGGAAATTCAGTTTAGTGGATTGGAGCTATATGTTAGTAAGCTCTAAAGAAGATTGAAGACTAACTGAGACAATACTAAGGAGCTTAGCCTCAATGACAAACAGAATTAAATTTTCATAACTATTTAGTGATGTAAAACTGTCTGTGAAGTAATTGATATTAATTTTGAAAAGAAGATTGCAAATAATCCTGCTTTTAGAACATCACTTAAAATCTCAAGAAAACTTTAAGTAGTTCTACTACTGATGTCTTGTTGTCGTCTATCTTTTCATAATCCATGAAGATAAAGTAGGTGTAGTATCAAATTATCTGAGAGTTTGTACTTCTATGGAAATTAAAATTTTTCGATTATCTTTTTTATACTAAATTTAAAAGATAATTAGTTTAATCCTTGAATGAACAAGCTCACAATCTGACTTTCACAAAAAAGTTGTTTATTTTATTAATATTTTTGTTTTCTTTTTATAGATTTTTGGTAATCTACTTTACTTAAATAAATCAATAATCAATACTGCATACAAATTTTGATAATAAAAATAATTTTATTAACAAAGAAAAATTTAAACTTTTATATAGTTTCTTATAGAAATGTCTAATTTTTTTAGAAAATTCTCACTAATAACTATATATTCTCTTCAGTAACATTAAATTTACGAATATTAAACATATTATATAACTAAGATTATAATATAATGCTTGTTGACACGAACCAACGACCTGGGAGAGTGAAACTGGAGTTAACAGATTGTAGCCCTTTTTGCATGAGTTTACTTTCATAAAGTTACTAACCATAAATTACTGGACACATTTATCCTTACTTTCTTAAAAAAGTTAGTTTTCGTGTTTCATAGGTAGCGGAATATAGTGCAGCATACCCTATAATTGTAAATATATATTGTACATATAAATGAATGTCTGAAGTACTTAACATAAATGTATGTTAGCTTATTGATTTTCAGGTTTCTATTAGTTTTTAAATCAAATTATTATATATATACTATGGAACATATTAGCTCTGATTAAACATATCAAACTATTTTATTTAAATCAATCGGGTAATTATTTCATATTATCACTTGAAGACATCACTTCGATAAGCCCATTATCAATTCTTGCAAGCATCATCAAGACAATTCTATTATGACATTATGTACATTCTTTAACGCGGCACATTATTAACAAACTTTTCCGTTTAAAACCTCTTTTGCATTCTCATGATTTTACATTTATCTTTATTACTAAAACTTGGTTGAACCCCTTGCATCCTGACTCCTTTCTAGTTGACAGTAATCTTTTTTGTGTTTTGCGTTGTGACAGGCTGTATTATAAGTTTGACATTGTTTAATAATTTACAAGACATCGCTGGCACCAAAGTTCACCCAAATTCAGACGGATGACATTCAATGTCCGGGATTTGAGATGATCACTTTTGATTATCGTTACTCAAAGTCCGAATTTTATCATGTAATGTTTACCTACGTATACTTATGTAAAATATACCACCCTCTAAAATGACTAGTCATTTGATGGAACACCATTTAATATCTAATGATCAGCATGGCTTTGTAAAACGGAGATCCTCCTTAAATCAATATCTTCAACATTAAGCTATTAACTTGCAATCTTTTAAAATTTCCGAAGGCTCTACACGTAGTAGAAGATTTCAACTTAAATCAATATCTTCTGAAGACTGGTCTAAGAAGTAGCAATTTAGAATCTAGCCCATAGGGTCTGAACCTTTAATTTGTTTCTCATAAGCCAGCTGCACATTCCATAAACGGATATTGTATTAATGGATTTAAGATACACGAATATCTTCGGCCCTAGAGCTTGGCTATATTTCTAAATTATTATTATGATTATGTTTATAAAATCTTTGCAAAATCAATTAGGGATTTTTACCATATTGTAAAGACCACTAATCGTAATAATCCTTAATAGAAAAATGATTTTTCTTTATTAACCTACTTAAATAGTACATATGTCCAATTCTTATTTACGCTGTCTGTATATAGTTGACGTATTAAGTTGAAGATTAAAAAAGATTAAATGTGTTCAGATGACATTTATGAGATTGGAAAGCAGGAAACTAAACATTAAAAAAAATAATCATAAACATCGTCTCAGCTTTTCAAATTTGGATACTTTGGAAATTCGACAGATTAAATACGAATTATATCTTATATTTGAAATTACAAAAATTTAATATGACTTTAAGTTTAATTTTTTTTATTAAATCTTTTCTTAAGTTATATCAACTCAGACAGCGCACATTAGACTGGTATATTGGCCAGAGCAAGTTTTTTGCTTCTCAATAAATTGTAAGAACCAGCTACCATCAGACATCGTCAGAATCACTTGCGCTGTTTAACCAAAAGTGAAACTGTTTTAATACTGCCAACATTGTTATTTCTAAACTGTAATTTAGTTTTATTTTTTGTTTATTTAATCTTCTATACAATTATTTACTATTATATTGTATGGGTACTACTCAAATGGCAAATGTAACACTTTTTTCTTTTTATGTCTGCTTGTTAGATACATAATATGTATATACACATGTTATATATCACCTTACTTGTGAGAAAGTGTGTTAGCAATAAGTGCTGTTTTCAGGTGCTTTCCTTCAACTTTCCAGAAGTTTGTTACTTTGAAAGCACTGTTCCGTACAATTGCTAATATCAAGTTTAAACTCACTTTTACAGTTATTTTGTGGTGGCCTTTATCTTTCCTTAAAACTGAATATACTTTCGAAAAATGATCAATTTTAGATTATAAATAAACTGTACTATTAAAAAGTACATGATGTTATACACTCAAGCACAATAAACCTTATTGAAAAAGATTTAATTTGGTTTGTTGTATAAATGCAAAGTTTTAAAAGTAAGTACTAATAACAAAATACAACAAACATATATTATCAGCTTATGACAATAAGGGTTTGCTAAGTTTCTATCTTTGCTATACTTATACATAAAGTGTATTTTAAAATATTAATTTTGACTGATAATTTAAAACCAAAAAATTTAACCAAAGTAATAAATATTGTGGTGAACATAAGCTATAAGTAACAAAATGAAAATATTTTTATGAGATTAAACTGTGCTTTATAAAAGTTTCAAAATTTTGAAGCTTTAAGGCCACATTTTATATTGAAGGCAGTCGAGAAACGCAGATTTTTTACAGTAAAAGAAGTCATTAAAGTACAAAAACTCCACTGGCAACCAATTAATGACACTAATAGTGTCCAGAAGACTTAAAAAAGGCAAAAAATTGAACAGTTGAATCTAGTAATAAGAAAGCTCTAATAAAAGTAACTTTTTCATTTGAAACAATTCCGTTATCGTGAACATATTTAAGTATAAAATAGTTATATTAGCTGTATAGTTTTCAAATATTTATGTATCAAGTAGATATGTCGCAAGATGTCTTATATTTCAAATCAAATATTTATCAGGAAAAACATTTTAAACAAAATAACCTCACTAATGGAAGTATTTTTATAACTAATTGACAATTTTCCACTTTAAAATGATTATTTACGTCACTATCTACAAAAATGTAGCTTAAAATAATATGATTCACTCAATCAATAGGTTAGCTTAGGTAAAAAACATTTCAGCATTATTTGAATTTTTTAAAGAGTTGTTTAGAGAAAGAAGACAAATGAAAGTAACAACTATAACTATCAAATCAGTGAGATGGTCTTTGTTATCAAGCTGTAAGTTGCCTCTTTTTCTTAAAAATTATTTTAAAGATTAATTAAATCATCTATTTCTTTAATTCTAGCAAGGCCTCAATACCTGACTGTAGTAAATATTATCAGCTCAAAATGACCATCAATCAATATTATCTTGGAAATTCTAAAAGCTTGCAAATATTTGGTGCATTTGATCTAATGCATTTACTATCAAAATTATATTTTCATCTCTATCAATATAGCAAGGCTTTCCTGGTGCAAAATGCATTCTTTTACAAAAAAAAGTAATGAAACAGACGACACTATTTAATTTTTCCTTTGAAAATAGACGAATTATTTTAGTTTTGAAACACTCGATAGAAGTTATCAAGAGACATCTGTAGCTGCGTTTGAGAACCTCTGGTCTAGATCCTACACTCAGTTACACTTAGAAACTGTTGCTACGTGATCGTGCATCTTGTTGCCGCTGAGCAGATTCCATCTCACGCTGCCTTGCTTCACGAACTTCTTGTTGGATACGTTCTCTTTCTTCTGCTAGTCGCTGATGTTCTTGCTCTAATCGTTGGCATTGTTCCGCTGCTTCCATTTCCCTTCTTCTTAATATAAAAAACAATAGAAATTACATAATCAAAAGATCCTAACTTATTTTGTAAGTTTTCTAATTACCGAATGAAGATTGAAATAGGCAAAATAGAATATATGAATACTCACACATAATTAGGAATTTCTCGGTCTTGCATTTTGAAACAATCGAAATTCTTTGTCAAAATTAATCTGAAAATCTTTTTTAAAACTTTTATAATAAACTCAACAGCTGAAGTGGGTTATAAGACTGGTCTGTTTATAACAACTCCTTTAAGTATAAAGAACTGAACTTTTTTCCAGCTCTTTTAAGAAGAAGCTCTTGTGACTCAGAAAAAAAGAAAAAAAGAAGATATTACTCCAAATATCAGTTGAATTCATCATCAAAAGAATTATAGTTTTAAAAAGTATGCGTCATTTGAAGAAAAAGGTGATTAGGTTAAAAGTAATTAAATCTATTTTCAAAGACGTCAAATAGTAATTATTCTCTTTTATTCTCTTTTATTTCTTTTGTCATTTTGTTTATTTAAAAAGTTGTCGCTACTATTTAAGAAGCTGAAAATTTCACTTTGAATAATATTTAGACTGACTAAACTCTTAAAAAAACTATAATTTAATCATATTATTAAGTTTAGTTTGTACTTTTTTAGTAAAAATAAAACTGTGCAAAATCACATTAGCTCATTAACATTATTTAGACAAATAGTAATAACTAACAAAAGAATTAACAAAAAACAGTAAACAAAAAGAACCTTAAAAAAATAGAACCGTCCATATTACTATTTATTTAATTACTACTTTGGTTTTTTATTACCTTTCACATGTCAAAGTTCGAAACGCTTATGAGTAAATATGACTGATTAAACAGGTAGGTTGGAAAAAATCAGAAAAAAAAAGATCATCACATAAGATACTTCAAATGTTAAAACTAAATTCGAATCATTCATAAAATAAAATTTTTTTTACATACCAAAACTGCCATATTTGTTTTTCCATTCAATTTTTTGACATAAAAGTCTATTAGGTTGTTAATTCAAGATTTTTATAACTAAAAAATTACAGCTTACTTACAATTTTTTTAATGTGAGTTAACTTTTGGTATACTTCTTAGGATGTTATTAATTACATAATCATTTTAAAAACAATTTCTGCTTGGATTGTTTCAAATTTGCTGAAGCAAAATCATAAAAAGTCCAAAAAACAATATTCAGAAAAAAATGTTTTATTAAATTGTGTTTCATTTGTATACAAACAGCAAATATACGGCATTAATTGATAAACAACTGAACATCTCTAATTAAAATCTTGCCTAAATTAGCAAAAATTAACAAAGTTGATAAAAAACTTAAATTGTTTCTTATACTCAAAATAAAAATGTTTTATAAACGCAAAATATAATATTTTTTGCTAAATTTGAATTATTCAAAGTTTTATAAGTTATACTTCGAATTCGAAGCTATGGTTGAATAGTTGCTGTTTATGTAGGACTTAATGACATTTTTTTTCTGAAACTTAAAAATAATTTGATCTCTATCGATCAGGTTTGTCTTCTTGTTCTCGACGGCGTCTTTCCTCTTCTTGCAGTCGTAGATTTTCCATATCTCTCTGCATTGCCTCACGAGCTTGTTGTAGAGCGCGTTCTCTTTCTTCAGCTTCCAATCGTTGTCTCCTGCAACCAAGAAAATGAAATAAATTACAAACTGCTTTAGTTTCACATGTATCAAACTACAAAGTTTACATTAATATTAACAGAGCAATGATTCTTCTAAATACTCACACATCATCTGGAAGATCTAACTCTTGCATTTTGAAATGATAAAAGATTTTTTGTCGAAATTGATCTGAATAGATTTTAAAAGACTGTAACAATAAGCTCAACAGTTGAAGTAAGTAATAAGAGTGGTTTCCTTAAAGCACTTCTTTCAGTTACAAAGCTAAAATCTTCGCAGTTTATATTATAAAATGATTACCTTAAAAACTCCTTTATATATCAAAGTAATCATCAATCAGTATTTAGAGTTACATAATTTTACGTCCAGAATTACTTTACTCATCAGCAAGGAAATGTAATTTGAGACTTAATGACTCACTTTTGGAAAAGAGTAATTAGTTTGAACGAAATTTAGTTTACTCGGAAATACTTTGATTCGTCATGATTTGTAATTAATCCGATTACTTTTTTAAAAGATTCTTTTAACTTTTATCTTGATGAATAGGGAAGTAGATGAATAAAGTCTGTGACTGGAAAATCTTATTTTTTATGGTACGGTTGTTCTAAAAAGTAAACAGATTAATTTGTAAACGGATTAATTCTTCAATCATACTTTATAGATTTAAAACTAACCAAAATATTTTTAAATTGATGTTTATGAATTGAAATAAAAGTTTTTCGATTTTCTATAAAGAGGATTGGATAAGTCAAAATATTTCTAAATAATTTCATTCATTCAATCATTGCATGACTGCAGATAACAAATCTCATAGCTGCTAAGGTATTCATTGAGGGCTGGTTTTTACAAAATGACGTATCGTACTAAGTATCAATGAAATGCTTTAAAACTCTTATGAATTCAATTTTTATTTAGTTTTTCATAAAGATAGTTGGAAAACTGAAAATGTTCTTTATCTTAGAATTTTTAGTAAATAACATTTTTAATAGTGAAATTTTTTTTTCAATTTTAATCTCTCATGAAGCAAACAAAAAATTAAAAGATTTGGATTACTAATGAAGTGAAGTCTGAGTTTAATAGTTTATTTTTAATATTAACCTGTATTCGAAAATAAATTATTTAATTTATATATTAATAAACGTATATTCATTGTTATTTTAATTAGTCTGTTATAAGTATTTGACTTTCATTTATTTATTTTTTTTTATTTATTACAATAAATGTGAAGGAGGGTGCCTAAAGAGAGCACCTCTCGCTAACACACATTCTCACAAATTAGATCTATTTAACGTGTAAACGAAAAATCATATGACAATAAAGAATTGCACAGAATCATAGTATTGTAAAAGAGAAAAATTCACAGTTTAGAAATGGCAATGTTGGCGATATTATAACAATTCAGCTTTTTCTTGAACAACACAAGTGATTTTGACATGACGATCTCTGATGGCAGATTGTTCCATGTACTGATTCTGCGGTATGAGAAAAAACTTAATCTGGTTAGCGTAGATGGTGGAGTGGGCTTATTAAGATGTAATTTATGTCTTCTAAGTTGCTATAACTTGAGGGAGGGACTAATGGAGAAAAAGTCATCAACTGAAGATCAATTAGGTTGCGATTAATTTTAAAAATCAGAATAAGGTCGTATTTAATTCTTCGGATTTCAGAAGTATCTAGATTGAAGAAGCTGAGACGATGCTTATAACTCTCGTATTTGATATTAAGTTTCCTGCAAACCAATCTCGTATATGTTGCCTGAACAGATTCGATTTTTCTGATATCACCTACTTGATATGGCATCCATGCACTGACATTGTATTCCAGAATAGGGCGTATGTATAGTTAGAAAAGGTTTTATTATAAACAATTTATAATAATCATTATTGTTTTATATTACGAAAAATTATCTCTAAATTCCTCGATGTAACACTATTTTAAATATTTATTTATAAATATTTTAACGTCAATTAAAATCATACTTTTAAAAAAATTTGTAATTGACAAAAAATATCTTTGTATTAACATAAATGTATTCAAATTTGCTTATAGAATAAAGTTTATAAAAGTTATATGATTAAAAAGATTCTAAAAAGGTTTTACTAACCTTAATATCGAGGTTTCTTATAAATTTACATCTTTCCTATGTTCTCAAAGGTTTGTTGTTTAAAATAAACCCAACTAAACACTTTAATAACATCCAGCGGCACCCTAAATTGTTCAAGATGATATCCATGATTTGAACTCTTCTTCCCGACTCCATAATCTGTCACTTTACTTTAAATTAAGTTACAAAATAAGATTTAATTAATATTCCTTTTTATAAGTTTACATTCCTTAATTGTTTTATAATCTCGTATAATCTTGTGACTTCAAAATGACCGGTGTTAGATCGTGCACCTAGATGAGATACAATTCCAGCAATCTTGTATCTATTTCTACGAAGAGTTTCACTCGTGTCTTTGATTTCTAAGATTTCAGGAATGATGACTTTCTTATCATTTTTCCTTACTCTCCCATTTGTATACTCACTGCGCATTAGTGAAATATAGAAATTTCGTGGCAATTTTGAGATAAGTTTTGTCTGCTCTGTAATCCGTAATTGACCACAAGGATCACATCGAGTTCGATTGACACCTGTTAGTAACTCCTTCTGAAGGCTGTGTCTTAACATATCTTGTAGATGATACAGCTTCTTAGGAAGTGGGCAGTTGTAGATCAAAAATTCTTCATTTCGTTTCGCTAATATAAGTTGTAGCTAATAATAATAGTAGTATTAGCTAATAATAGTTCTATTATTTATTATTAAACCTTTATTTTTGAAATTTCAAGTAAATAAATACACAGAAAGTAAAATAGAAATTTTGTGATTAATTTTAATTCTTCTGCAGAAATATAATAATAGTTCAGCTTTTATAACTTTTTCATTTGTTTTTTATATATTTAAACAAATAAAATTAATCAAATTGGAAACTTTTTTTTGAATAAATGTAAATTTTATTTACAGAAAATGACTTTTTTATAGTCGCACAGAAATAGATTATTTTTTTCTTTACTAATACTTCTGTGTATAAAAGTGGAGGTTTCTACTTGCTTCTCAGTTTAAGTTTACTATTAAAGTATTCGAATAATCTTTAATTCTCATCAAAATGGAAGATTTGAAACTTTTCGATCATCTGTAAGAAACTTAATATTTTCATAAGTTTAAGTTGATCCCGACCAAAAAATAGTTTAAATAAAAAAATCAAGATCAATCTCTTGAAGTGTTTCAAATCGGTTTTTATTTTGTTCGTAGAAAGGACCAAGAAGGGAAGAGAAAAGAACAAGTTCAAGATGAAGATGAAGAAGAAGAAGAAGAGCAGCACGAACCTTCTCGATCACAACAGTGTGAAAAGCTTTGGAAGAAACTGGAAATGATGCAGCCAAAAGAAGATAAAAAAACTCATCAGCAGCAAGAAGAAGTACAAGAAGAACAGAGACAACATATTCGACAACAACTTCGTCAGACGTTCCGAAAACAACTGGAAGCGATGCAGAGAGAAGAAGATGAAAGATTACGTTATCAACAAGAGAAAGATAAGAGACATCGTCGATAAAAGGAATTTTATTTTGTAATGTATAACGTCGTTAAGAAGATACATAACTTGTATCATCAAATCAAAATAATCACTAAACAGACTTTATAAAGAATCAAAAGATAATTGACTTTTTACTTAAATCTAATTGAACAAAAATTATCTTTCTAATTTTATTTTATACTTTGATTCTCAATAATGAATTATGAATTATACTTTTTATCGATTCTAATTTGCATTTCAATGTTACATAGATATACTTTTTAAATTTTCAATTTATCATCATTTGAACGTCATACAAAATA